>OU015697.1:12400000-13000000 GCA_907165295.1 Nomada fabriciana
GTAGCTTTATCCGTTCAATGTGTTCGTCGAAGTTACTAATTAAAAGTTGTTTGTTGTTGGCTCCTTACTGATTAATGCCTAAAATAGACTTATCGTTTGACTGAAAAGTCTTTACTTTTAAAAAACATAACACTACGTTCAATACTGTTATTGCGTAAGTTTAGAAAAGGAGTCGCAACAGAAATCCTCCATCTATCGATGGAGACCCATGTTTCATACCAGGGACAACGAAGTTCTCTTCCCCCAAGAGCCACCAAGTCTCCACTAACAGTTAAAAATAAGATAGGGTAGATCCCTATCTTATTTTTAGTGGAAAGAGCCATAGGTGGCTCGTGAGCCGCCCGTTCGTTGTCCCTGTTTTATACTATAGTTTCTTATCGAAAGGAGAATTGATAACATTGCTATCAAGAACTGAGTAGGGAGTAAAATGATAAGTCCGCATTGAAGGAAAGTTAACTTTCATCCGTTATTCGTTATTCGTGTAAAAATAAACCCTGATAAATACCCACTTATGAATAGAAAAAGTGATAATCGTCATGAGCTTCCTTATTTCATACTCAGTTCTCGGAAAGATAACATTACTTATAAGATGAAATATCCCAAATATTTGTGGCTGTACGGATGAATAAAATTGAAGACGCGGCCGATGTTCTTTAATTAGTTAGTTATTATTACTATATGTATACTATGTACGACTTACTGAGATATTCTTGCGGAGCGACTCCTTTATTACATTCTGGAATGTCTGTTTGTCATCCGAATTGATTAATTTGTCAGAGTACACCCTAGTTGCTTCGTGAACGTACAATCTTATCAAATGGTTCGCTGTGGGAACTGTATCGCCATTTGCGAATAGCAAACCCTTAAACGAAAAACGAAGCTGCAGGTCCTCTTTTTATGCATAGTGATAATAATAGTGGTATTTGGTGCTTGCATAAATAATATTCTATCTACTTTCGTTACAAATGTTGAATTAACCCTGCTGCACTCTTTACTTATACGTCGCATTCGTACATCTTCGGGTCATATTGATTTGATGAGCATTGTAGGTGTAATTTTGTATTTATATGATTAATATTATGTTTTATGCACATCAAATGTAATGTTTATTTGCTGAATACAAAATTCTTGTTCAAACGTTTATGTTGTTTTTACTTATTACTTCATGTCCTGCATTGTCTATACCGTTGTGTTCTCCTAATTGTTACCACTTGTGTGATCTTCTTCTTTTGCCATCTCTTCAGCATCATGGCCCCAGCACGCATATTTAGGGGTTTCATTTGGTTGCAATAACTGCAATTTTGCAATATGAACCCGAGAGTACGTATGCAATAAACGATTTATTCTCAAATTCTGAAATCATTTTTCATAAAAAAGTAAAACATATACAAAAAACAGATGTAAACTTTAAATTGAATGTCAGAAAGAAAATACTTAAAAACGTAGCATCGATTGAAACATAATTTTCATTACGAGTAATATAGACCTGAGGAGGACAGAAGGGTTAATTCGTATGCACTGGTTTTAATCCACCTACATAAATAATATTTATTACGTCCAGTAATATAGTTACTGTTTGTATAAGCAAATTTATTCGTATGCTTCTTTTTATTCAATCTGAATAATGTTTATAGAGTTCAGTAAATGAAACTAATGCTTTTTGAATTTTGAGCAGTATTCAATTTTTTGCTTTACAACGACAATTATCCCTCGTGTTGCACGTTACATAAAGAAATTGAAAAATGCGGGCATAACTAGTAAAATAGTTTAAGGCCCGCATGAAATAAGTCCTAGTGCGAGGCGTAGTAATATATGTGTTGCTGTGTATTTAACTGTTATGAATGATCAAGAATATGCACTTTTCTAATACCGGAATTAAATAATCGATTCCGGCGTGCGTCATACCGCACAAAATTGTAAGGCAGGGGGTTAATACTTTAATACTAGCAACGACAGTAATTGACATTGATACGAAAAACATTATTTCAATTAAAGTTTAGCTATGTTGATCACTGTCTTAAACAATTCTTACTTGAAAAATGTTCGAGAGATCACGTAGATTAAATACATAATGAAATTTGACAGCAGTGGGTAAAAATGTTGTTGAAATTTTGTCGTGACAGTACAATGCTGCGGCTAATAGCGAATCCGAAATTTTTGTTAGCTGCAAATTAAACTTGTTCAGTGGATGCGTCAGGTGTTGTTCCAACAGCTGACTATAAATCATTATTAAGTTTTCTTCGGTCGGAAAGCTGTACAAGAAAAAAAGTAAATTCTTTTTTTTACTTAATCATAATAATCATGCTCTTAAATGAAGCAAAATCATTCTGTATTATATATTATTTGACATGTTCTTAATCCTCTGTTACGAAAATTAAATTTTTTTTCATCAATTCAATTAATTTTTTTTATCAACAAATTTATTACCTGTGTATGTGTATACTGTTTACTGCTAAACAGTTGAACACACATAAGTTTGTTAAGTTTTCAATCAAAATAAATTGATATGTTTGTTATACGTTTATTTCTTTTCGAACAGGTGAGTTTGTTTTTTATAGAATTTTCAAGTTAACAGCGGAAAGGACATTCTCCTTTCCTTAAATAATAACGAAACTGATGTATGACTTGAATACAACACCGCACAATAGAGGATTAATTTTTCATTAGCTTCGGCTTACCTGACAGCAAAGACGGCGAAATGTCTTTGCAAGCGAGGATTAATCGTGAAACTTCCTGCCGTGGGGTTCATACAGGACACATATTGTGTATTGTGAATTTCTTTCAACGATAATTTCACTCTGTCGTACCTAAATATTTTCCAAATATTATTTTTCATTAGGCACACAGAGAATAGAAGTGGAATATATTTGTTACATAAATATTCTTTTAACGCTTTGAGTACTTATGCGGGCCATTAATGTGGGCTATTATCCACCGAAGAAAAAAAGTTTATTTTGGCCTGTTCGCCATATATGAAATTTATAATGTTGGTAGTTTTTTAAGAATTAAAGTGATCGTAAATGAATCTAACTTATTTGATTAATTTCATTGTATTTACTGTTATTGCACTGCTTCGCATCGAAAGAGTTAAATCGTCGTTTATTATTTGACACAATCTGTACAGACAACTATATATTGTATAATTGTTGAAAATTAAGAAAATGAAACAAACTCGCGCTTTCTCCATAAAGTGCAAGAATTAATTCTCGCTAATAATCAAAATAAGTATATTGTGAACTGCAATAACCATGGAAATCCAGCAATTCAACTGTTCCCTTTAATTCTGAATTTTACAGTACTGGGGAATACAAATGAATTGTGGTTTGTACTACTGCAAAATTAATGAAATTATATAGAATTATGTAAGTTCTAAAATAATTCGATCAACATATTTAGACTGATGCATACTTTTTTGTAACTAATTTTAGGTAGGAGTGGAGCCGGTAATCCAAATTACGGTTTAGCAAATTTATACTATGGCGATATACTTATCTTTGACTAACTTGTTAAAAAACATACTTAAAGACTTGAGCATTCGAGCACAAATTATATTCAAAACTTTTTTGGGGCGATAAATGAATAATAAATTATCAAAATAAGGTAAATAAAATATAATTCCATAGAAAACTCAAGGTTTCAGAATTTTCAGGTACTGTTAAATAAGGAAAGAAATTATTCTCGTTACAAAAGTATAAAAGTTTGTATACCAATGATTGTAATCCACATGCTGTCGAATAAGTGTATGGGGTTGAACAGTTCCATAGGTATCGACTTCGGGCATATTCATGTCATCGATGAAATAAATTAACTTCTTCATACCTGGTGGTCCATAGTTCCTACCAGTTTTTTTCTCCAAATGCTTCTCCATGTTTCTTTGTAACATTTCTTAAATAATGAATTTTTAATTATCCCCTCAAAATCAAGTATGTAGTCACGAACATTGTATCGGTAAATGAAAAATAAACGGACATTACATTTAAGTATTGTAATGCACTATATCTCTCACATTTTTGCCCTCCTCCTCCAAAATTATTTTAATGAAAGGGAACGATCTTTCTAACAATCTTAATCTTCCAAAATATATATTATTCAACGCAATATTGCAATTACTTGCAATTACTACTTAATCTATAAGTTCAGTTGTTACGCAAAAATATTCAAGATATTGCTGTTGTATGTTCTGTATCCCGTATACGGGGTGTATCAAAATTATGAATAAAAACCCCGCAGTTGAAATCTACACCTTTGGATCGGTGGATATTTGGAAAAGCAGGTGGTGCAAAATTGTTTTCAACAATAAAAAGGGACGTTATAATTTGTCTGCCAGTGTATTCTTATCGATGCGTGAAGAAAAAGTCTCACGGAAATCGTATGTCGCAACTGCATCGTATGGCAAAATATAAATTAGTCAAAGTTTTTGCACAAATAAGATTGCGTGAACAACACGTAAGAAGAAACATGATTGATCAAATATGATAAATATATAGGAAATATGATTAACAATCATATTTGGGTTCAAGGCAAATGCATCGTTCAAAATGACACTTTTATTTGAAATTCACTTATCTTTTGTAACGCTTATAGAATAAAGAATTGGGCTACCCAACTGCGTTTCAAATATAATTAATTTGAATTATTTGTCCATTATAACCAAATAAATAAACAAACAAAAATTTGCTACTACACGATGAATGTATTAAATCACGATATTTTCTACCATTTATAAGCAATACAAATTCGACTATCGTATCATTCAAATACTTTTGTTGCTTGCTGTAGATATGTCCTCACTTACAATTAGTGAAAAGTCAGTTGGCTTTAGATTAACTAATGAAAAGATGCGCAGTAAACGGCATAATTACAAGTATATGAATATCCATTACCGGACGTCGTGTAATAATTAAGGGGTATGTTCGCAATGTTATAGCTGTCTGGAAGGGATGCTAGTTTCTCAGCGACAATTACGCTCTTTCCTGACCCTGCTGCGCCTATGAACATTACCGGCACACGTTGCTGTATGAAAACGTCCAAGAAAAAGTGTAGGCGCGCTGTTTCAGCAGTGGACACTAACGTAGACTGCAAAGTGAAATTGCTTGTAAATAGATTGCACATGTTTATATAGATATTATTGTAGACTGTTTTTGCAGAATGTAGATACAAACGAACATACATACATACATACATAGTTTGAAATTAATTATTCAATTTGTGGTTATCAACCTTGGAAGGACTACTGTGATACAATTCAACTCATAAGAATAGAAAAATCTTAGCATATTTTCTACGTGTAGCCTGAAAATATTTTTGCAAATATCGTCTGTATAAACAACCACACTTCAAACTTTCAATTTGTCTTTTCAGGAAAACAGCATTCTGTTTCAATCTAATATAAGTGAATCGGGTATGGATTTGTATTATGCAAAAAATTTGGTGGACAAGGTATTGAAAATTGTTATTGTTTCATAATACTAGTCCTGGTAAGATGCTTTCACTCCACCAAAGTAATACAAAATTAACAATTAATAAAAACACAGATTGTGAGTTTCTTAAGATACAAATTACTATACTGTACTTTACTATACATATGTATGTTGTATGGTGCAAAATACTACTCAGATACATGAAAAAGTAAAGCGAAATTTGTACAATAGTATTTAATGCGTCAGAGATCTTACAGTTGGTGTGTTTATCGCCAATCATAGGTGCAGGTTTGTCGAAAACATTGGAAAGAAGCAAAGAAAGGAAATTCATCAGAAGATCAATTCATTATGAAGTGGCACCAAAATAATATAAGAATATTTCCAAAAACACGATAAAAATATTATTACAAAATTAATAGATTATTAAGAATTTTAGTAATAGAATACTTTATGTAGCATTATGAAATGACAATTAATGTTGACCATAATGATAACAGTACCTTAAATTAAATAATTACAATTAACTGCAATTATCCCCGATACTTTGATACGTGAAAGTAATACGTTTATTACAGGTGCACAGAGTTCGTGGAACACACTGCACATTCAAGTGTTATATCTTAAAAAACTTCCATAGATTTGACAATAAACACTGGAATAAAAGTGGTAGCTCGTATTTAAACCATCTGCTTTAATTATTAGATTCAACTGATTCTTCTTATTACTTCCGTCAATATTTTTCTCTGACTGACCACTACTAGTTCCATCCATAAAATAAGAACTCGCGTAGCTTTATATACTTTTCACCGCAATTCTTAAAGTGATATGTATTGTTTTTTCGACACACCATTTTCTCGCGATTTGAAAAACTTTTATACGTAATCGAAAACTTTGAACCACCCCACATAAAGACTATCCACCATCAAAACCTAAGAGGTATTCTAAAACTAATGCGGTTAGTTTGTAAAGTTAATCTTAATCAAAAATTTCACATCAGCATCGATCTCAGTCTCAGTACCTACGTTGCTGGGACACTTCTAGTTACAAATTTCAGGTTTATCATAATAAGATCGTAATAAAAAGTTTTATACGACGTGATCCATAAAAAGACAACCGAAAAACTAGAATCTCATGACGACATTATTTTTGTCTAGTTCTATTTTATAATATGCCATCAAGCTGTACCGTTATTACTTGAATACAGGAGCTACAGTAATCAGGGTGAAAGGTTCATCAGTGTAAAACAGTGACAATACGGAAATTCGTTGCGCAAATTCGTGGTCGGATATAGGTAAAAATGTTATGTATAAAAAAATGTTAATAAAAGCGCTGTAAACACCTGTCTTTTCCTGGTATTGTATTATGACAAAGAAATTAATAACAGACAAAACTGCTCAGTATAATGTATCATAACTGAGACTACTAGACGGTAATAGGGGCACAAGGCAGTCGGTGAGTAGCATAAATAGGACGAGAAATGAGAGATCACGCCGAATGGCATTTTCACTAATAATTTTCTTGCAAACGTTTATTAGTCTCGATAACTCTTTTATTGAGAAGTGAGATGGACACTTGCAATAACGAATGTGGGTGTGCGAAGCGCCCAACGTCTGGGCACAGGAAATTTTTGACCGGGCTACCTGGGATACACTGGGATATGTTCTGCAGGAGAGCAGCTGTGGCTTGCAGAATCGTGTCCCTTATTTTCTGTTTTAAAGATACGAAGGACAGGGTAGATTGAACAGTGGAGGAGTGTAGAGCGAGGAGCAGTGTAGAATAGCGTAGACAGTGTAGTACAGCGTAGAAGGAATAGTGTAGTATTTCGTTAATAAATATATATAATTATCTCCTTGTTAATTATATTACACTGACACCGGCTTGATTTCATTAAAACTTCCAATCCCACAATGAATATCTCAAGAAAATATCCTCACACGTTAATAAGAAATAACCATTTTTAAATAATAGCATCACTGTTTGTCCGATAATTAGGTCAATTTATCTTACGTATTTTTTTTAACTACGGTAACTGAAGTTCAAAAGTTAAAACCACCCTTCGAAGTTCGATTCCCTAAGAGCTAACTCGGAAATGGTTAAAGTCGGCGAAAAAAATAGATTGAGAAAAATTGAACCGCGTTTGCCATGTTAAAAGAAAATGCTGGACATAACGAACAATTTTTTTAAATTTTCGACAAAAAAATGCGTCGGTCATGTTCATTTGAAAAAATCCACCGGCTGTGCAATGTGCATATAACAAAAAAGATTTAATTTTCAATTACAAATACAACAACATGCATATATGTATAGTTGCCTCATTATTTAACACAAAAATGCTATTTCTCATCGCAGCCAAAAGCGATTTGTAGAAGCGTGAAGAACAAAATCCACTCTTAACAAAACTATTCTTACGCATTAAATGTTCACTTCTTTTGTAAAGGAGAAAATTGTTTACCTTTACCGATTGCGAGAACTTTAATGGAGAACAGGTAATATGAAATCGGTCTAACATTAAAATGTAATAAGTTTGCGTGCATTGCGTTTTGTTCATTCAACAACCATACCCAATGAATTAATTTGCAAATTAATTGTTCATATATACTTTAAACTTACAATACATCTACGTAATTTATTCTAGCAATAAATAAAAAATGATTTGAACGAACTTGAAGAGGTATATCAGGATCTAGTTCAAACTGCGCTACTTTTTCCGACCATGGAACCCATTTTTTCGTTTCGTCCTCGATGAAAAAATTGAACACATTGCTCCCAGCTGGGAACTTGACGGTTTTAAATTCATTTTGCCACCATTTGTTAAACTCGTTTCGCCAATCGACTAATTGATCTTGAAAAGTCGCCGATCCGAAGGCCCAAATACACGCAAAAACAAAATATACTTCGTACCTGTGCGAAGAAGATGGCAATGATGACAATAATTGTACGATAAACTTGAATAACATTGAATTATTATTAGATGTATGCAAAATTATAAGCCATTGCGTTTAACCGTTAACGTTCGTTCGGGTTGACAGACAATTGACCGCAGACACGGGTCTGAAAACGGTGAGCACACAGTTTGCACGGTTAAAATACTAAACAGTTATTATGTATTAGTTCACTAAAGTTTTTGTTTTTCTGGATCTGTTAGGATCAATTAGGATCTGTTAGGACAATTGGATCTGTTAGGAGCCGAGGGCTAAGGGGCACGGCTGCAGAGGATCGGTTTTTAAGAGTTTTTGTTAGTTAAACGGTCGAGCCGTTCGATAGGAAGTGCGTGGACGAACTAGTGCCTATTTCATCACCGGGAGCCACAGGAAGGTAAGGTTTTCGTGGACGAACCAGTGCCTATTTCATCACTGGGAGTCACAGGATTGTTAATAAATGTCAAACATGCTATACTCTTTACTTTATGTTCGTTTTCTATGAATATGTGAGATTGGGTCATTTGAATATGTGGTACATTTACAAATTCTGTGCAAGGCTTAATTATAGATTTTGTTTTATATAACTCTTGTTTTATTGTATTATTAGGTTGTCTGGAAATAAATTTGTGATTTTTGGCGTGGTGTCAACGTTTTGACATTTTTGTAACGATTGTGTGGATCATCTTCAGCAAATTTGTTCAGTTTTCCATTATCAATAGTTGATCTGCTTTCCATTCGAGACATTTATCGACGCTAAGAAAACGTTGAAACGAATTTTTCACGTTGCGTTCAATAATTGTACCTTTATCGAAAGCACAATTACTAGTTTGCGTAGTTTTTGTTGGAGTACGTACTTTGTTTAATTGATACAAAGAAATTATACGAATTTGTTCGATTGAATTACACGAATGAATTATATGAATTCTTGTTGCTACTTATTTTTGGCTTAACTATTTGGATAAGCAAATATGGTATAATACATACAAATTCCAAATTTATTGTAAAAGAAGCTTTAAATACTAGGTTACTGAAAGACGCATATTATTTCCGGGGAGCCTAAAATAATTAGAAAACTAACAGCAGACAATAAAGAAACATCTTAATTTTAATTAATCGATACTGTAGCTATCAGTATGTACACATTAAGGTTTCCAACCGAACAATGGCTATTACTTTTGTATACATCTAATAAAGATTAAAATTATTTTTCCTTTTAGAACACTCAAGTTCCTTTCATTTAACAGTAAAAAAGGTTTGCATTCATACCATTCCTTCGGACAATCGGGCGGTACGTTATCTTTAGTTAAAAAATGATCCAACAATTTGCAGAGCATTTCCACGTGACAAATTTCGGGCAACGGGGTAATTTTTTTAAATTTATGCTTTATGCCTTCTATAAGTATCGGGACGTATTTATCGATTAGTATGGTTAAATTTGCCCTTTCAGACGCCTCCCGCTTCTCTATCCAGCTCATTGCAAAGCTAAATTGATTAATCATTTAATTGGAGAATAACCAGTGATCATAAATCGATCAAATTTGATAATGTACATAACAATGAAATTCTTTTATACTGTACTTGTTCTATACTTGTGTCATTATTATGAAGATTAGATACTATATATTTTTCAATAGATCAATTCATGCATACAGTAATGTCTCGCACTGTGTTCAAAATCGTGATTCGATGGCTGTTCATTTTCTATCCCCCCTACTTGGGGCCGCCTCCCTTGGATTCGGGGAAGTGTCGTTCGGATCACTTTTGATGTTGTGATTTACGAGAACCGAGGCAGCCCAGCGTGGAGTACCAGATAGTATTGTCTCACACGTACCCGGATGTTTACACTTGCCTAATTTTTTTCCTGGTCGCTGCCTCGAGTCAATCTCGAGTCTCTTGTGCCACAACATTGAAGTTGACCTGACGCTCGAGAATCGTGTCCGTACACGATGGCTGTTCACATTCGGTCCCGAGTGATGAACACAGTGCGAATCATTACTGTATTCAGTATTATAGCAAGTTTATAGTGGAGAAGAAATTCATTTTTAAACACCAATTTTCGTATTTAAAAAATTGGGTGTATTTCAAAGCAAAGCATTTACTATAATTAGTGATAGTCGTCTAAAACAGCAAGCAAATGTTTACTTACGGGTACCATCCAATATCTTGTGGATTTAAGTAAAGGATTCCAGCTCTAGAAACTGTGGCTGGAGTTGCAGTCCTGGAATTTATATTTAAATAAGAAACTGCGACCTACTGAATTTCAGAAATGTTTCCTTTCTACAACTATGAATCTAATGTTGCACAATTTACAATAAATACAGAGCACAAGACACCAGATAAATCAGTTATTAAAGGCTCGTGCAGGCTGAAAGCCAATTGTCTGCAGACACAGGTCTGGGGACAATTGTTAGCCTGTCTGGATGAGTCACAGCCGATACTTTCAACTTTCTTCTGCCCAAAAGTTGTACCTTGAAATTCAAGGTCACATTTTTTGTATTGCATCGATATTCTATTCATTGCAAGAATAAAAAGTGTGGAAGGAACCATAAGTCGCAACTGCATTGTTTGCTCAATATATATTGTTAATGTTTTGCATAAATAAGATTGTGTAAGTCACACGTAGGAATGCTGTAGTACAAAGGCAAGCCGGCAGGTAAGGGAACAGAGCCGAAAACAGAATTTGATTTTCTTATGTTTCAAAGTAATGTTGGTCACTTGCGATGGGGCGCTCGCACACATAACGTGCCACCACAAATGCTTGTGGGTAGACGAGAAATGCTCTTTATACTGTACTTTCTTTACACCCTGCCCAAACAATTTTCATTTTTAAAGATACATAATTAGTGAACACATATTTATTTGTTTGCACTGTGACTGAAATCAGTAGTTAAGAAAAGAGTAACGAATAATAAGTAACGCCCTATTATTAAATACAAATTTTTGCATAATCAGGAAAACAAATTGTTGGTCTTGTTAAACGATAATTAATCTAGAAAGATAAGATAATTAATGTGGAAAATATCAAAAAATTAATAGCGCAATAATTGATAAGATTAACAGAGAATTACTAATAGAAGTTTACACACAAATTATGTATTATACATTAATAAAATCACTATGTATTTATCGGATGGGAAAGTGTCGTAATAAGCAAAGTGAAATTGTTACCTAAGATTTGAGATTTCGAAAATAAGTCTCATCTGATCTGTTAAAGTAATTCTTTCGTTACTAGCCAATGTTAATACTTTGTTGTCATCCATGACGGTGTTTAAAGATTCAATCCACATTGGATCTATATCACCATCAAAAATAATCCACTTTGGATCGTTTCCTGACATGTTTGCCTGGTCTCTCATTATGACGGAAAATAATCTAGTTAGAAAAGGTATAGGATAAGTTGTCACAGAATTCGATAAAGTAGATAATGGTGGAAACAGCCGTTTAAAAAAAATCGTTTGAATTATAATGTCTATAAGTTGTTCAATGATACAGAAAATTTTTGAAAACTATACTATAAAATACTGGTAGAACTTGCGACTTACATCAAGAAATTTTAATAAAAATTGTTTACACACTTGATCAAACAATAACAGAAAGGAAATACATATAATGAAAAGGTTTATGAATTGTCTCGCAGATATCAGTTTCTATTTTAGCCTTTTTAATTATAGAACAATATTTTGTTGGAAAAAAGGAGCCCGCTTATTTGCACATGCATGATTTTATCGTACGATGGACGACAAAATATTGCGATATATGTACATACGTAGAAGGTAAAAAATATACAATGAGGGAAAAAAGGATTCGTTGAAGAGCAGTGTGTACAATAAAAAGGCCGCTGGCTTATAAATTACAACATGGTGCTATTATAAATTACAAAATAATGCAATTAAATACTGCACTTATATATTTCTTTTATTATTTGATATCTGTGTGTAAGAGATGATTTAAAGAACGTTTCAAAACTTATAGGTATCTCTATTCCTAAAAATTTGTTTCATTTAACGTGGATGGGTAGTTCAGTTAGGATATTCAAACCCCGATGTATAATATGACTGGGTAATGCTATTTAATTTCTGTGTATAACAGACATTAAATAATATATTTACTTATTCCCACATTCTGAGTGGACGATAACTTCTGTCTTTTACGGCACATATGTATAAAAGAATATCCCTAACCCGTCTTTCCATTCCCGTGTTGTTGGATTAATAATTCCAAAGAGTTCGTCATTTGTTACAGCTTTTGGATTCAAGTCGGTGTAAAGTGGTTTCAATTGTTGGTTGAAATACGTTCGATTAAGTGTTTTCCACACTTGAGTTTTTCCTGTTCCTGCCAAGCCAACGATGAATACGGAATGACGAACATGAAGCAATTCTTCCAATTGTACAATCTAATTAATATAACACAGTATAGCATGCAGGGTGGCACGGGAATGTCTCAGCAAACAATACGATTATGTTATATGGCTAATAGTAAAAAAGTAGGTTGCATAAACACAGGCACACAAATGCTTTATCAATCCCGAGCCTTGGAGTAACAAGTGATCCTTGTATTACAGAAGTATGTATACAAAAATTGGGAAACACTTATACAATTAAATATATGCGTGATATGGATATTTTTTCACTACGTTCAACTGTTATGAATGAACAAAAAAATATGCAACTATCCAATACCGGAATTAAGTAGTCTTTATTATCATATTTTAAGGTAATGATTATATATTTGTAATGATGCTTTTATTTGTAGGATATTATATTTATATATTTATAATAATAATTAAAATAATATAATATATATCCTTACATATTATATTTACATTTCAATTTTTAAATATATGTATGTACATATACGTAAAACTCTAGGGCCTGTCATAATGTGGAAAATAAGAGAAATCGTTTTGACTAATACACACTGTATGTAGGGGAAATGTCCTTATATTGGACCTGCTCCTAAATTGGGCCATAGTCTTTTTTCATATACATATGACCCGACACTCCTGCGCGGGCAGCATCGGTTGTGTTCAATGAGTGTCATGGGGCTGCCGGCAACGCCAGAGGAAGGCGACCGGGGTGGTTTTAGCTGGTAAGAATCCGGCACTACCTCCTACTCTCCCCTAGAGCGGGAGGTGTCTTTCGAAGATTTCCACCTCGAATAAAAGAAAAAAAGGACCCGACACTCCTAACTTGTACGTATGTGTGTGTGCGTGCGTATTCTGTCCGAAATAAAGGACGATGCGAGCGAAATATTTAGCATGTGTGTGTGTGTGCGTGGCGCGCGACTGATCGAGAGTTGAATGAATAGTCATAAGGAAGCAACGAAGCACGACGGATGAAGTAACGTAAAGACGCGATATATCTTCTTTTGTGTGTTTTAATAATAACCTTTACTTTTAATCATTATAATAATACTGTACATTAATAATAAACAATAATATTAATTATTACAATAATCCTACATATATAAATGGATTGAGTCGACATCTCTCAGTATGAAGCTGTAGTTTAGATCTTGTGTAGTAGCACTCAGGAACTGTTGTGATGCTAGTTGATGTAATTTTGTTTTCACTTTATTTAAGCTCTAAGTTCTGACTGGTAAGTAAATTTTGAATTCTTATGGGTGCTATTTCTTAAGAAGGGGCATATCTTTAATTTTATTATAACATTGGTCCGATACTTTCACTAGTTTTCGTTTATTACATCTAAACGTAATTAAACGTTAGGTGCTTAAATGGAACCTCCTAATGGTTCTTAAATTGGATCGGCTTCTGCTCAAACTGCTACAACCTCTCCAAAGTGAGTACCTGCCGGAAAGAAAGAAAGATCCCGAAAAAAGAAACATGTTGTTGTACAGGATTCTTCAAGTGAATCTAACGAGGAAGATTGTCTTTGTATCGTTTGTTTCGCAGTATTTTCGGAATCGGTAATGGGAGAACAGTGGATTCAGTGTATTTCTTGCAAAAAATGGGTCCATTTGAGATGCACAAACGGCCGTAATACCGATTATTACGAATGCATAAACTGTCCGTCTGACAGCGACTGATTATTTTGTAAACGCATACATATTTCGCTTTCTTTAGTATGTACGCTGCCAATTATTTCCCACAGTTATTTTTTATCTTTTTGTAGAATGTACGTAGATGTCCATGATCCAATTTAAGATATCTCTGGTCCAAATTAGGAAACCAGTTACCTAGGTTGGACTAATAGTACTATTTTCAAAATATTTCTTTACATCCAGCCACGTAACATTTTAGCCCATTTTATTATATTTATGCATCAAGTAGATTCTTGAAGTTGTTCTCAAATTTTCCTGCTCAAAAATATAATCAAGTTTCCGATTTATGGAGGTATTTTCTTACGTGGTCTAATATAGGGGACTTTCCCCTACATACAGTGTGTATGCTATACAGCATAAAACTTTAGCACACTTGGACTAATTGAAAAACTATTAACTACTTATTTCAGGAATATGAAAGAGAATTTTCTAACTTATTCATTCGTTTAATAATTAGTTGTTCAACATTCAATGTCTCGATTCATGTATTTTTGTAGCATTTAGTATACCGATATTTTTATACTTACTTTTAGAATAAAACCATCTTCTGGTTGCAGTTTAAGATCCAAAGCAGACTGTCGGACCGTTTTCTCAAAATCTAAATCTCTTTTTCGTGGCACATCCAAAGCAGGAAACAAATCACCTAAACAACCCGAAAGTATGAAAGTTTTAATACGGGAATATCATATATATCATTTATTTATAATCTTTACTATCGCCAACTTTGAATTTATACATCTTACAGCTAAATACAATAATATTAGGTTATTGGAGATGAAAGTGTAACGAATTTGTAATAAAACTGTCAGTGTGTAGGCAATAATATTAGGAAGAAAGATAAATATTAATATCTATTTATGAAAGCAAGATCCATTCAGTGCAACATCCGTCCAAATACTACTTGATATAAAAAATTCTAAATACATAGTTCTAATAAAAGAATGCATATTTTAAATCGAACACAAAATTTCGGTAAATAACGTATTTTTATTTTGGGAACCTGATGCATAAAATAAGGTATTTTAACTTTAACCTTATTACGTCTCTCTTAAACTCTTCAAACTATTCTGCCCTATTCTCAATCAGCTCTCTGAAAATCTATGTTTTTAGACACAAGATATTGTGCGTATTGGTGTGTCATGATTAATTTTTAATAAGAAAATGACACTGATTTCAATTTGGACCACCGTTCCCATTCATACATTCTGTGCTACTTTAAAATGAAATATTTGAGGATGCCTTATCCATGTTATGTTTGCCTCGTTTGGGTGTTTAAGTAAACCTATGCTACTAACAATAAGTTTTAAAAGACTCTACGATCGAGAAAGCAGTAGTTTCATTTAGGAGCTTAGAGCTTAGGAGCTAACTTGACGAACAATAATACATGAAGTTAGACCATTGACAGTATACTGACGCAACTAACAAAAAGTGAATGTATGTGTAAGAATTTGAGACCGCTATCCCTGCAAACCAATAAAGAGAAGTGAAAAAGCAATTAGAGGAAATTCGTGACAAATCTTTGAATCTTGTATATCGTCTAATTTTTATGAACTTCAACTGTTTCACGCATTCAGTGCCAAAGAGGATATTGAACGTTTCGCTAGATCTTGAACAGTACAAGAAATGCATTCAATTATTAAACAGAAAAAAATTAACAATTCTGATGAATTCTCATCTTCCTATTACATGTATTTTACATCTAATGAGTGTATTGAAGCATATTTGTATATTGAAACCTCTACTTTCCGTTTTACTTTTATGGTGCATGTGGCATGGAACGACTTACATTGACGCATTGTTAATTATCTTACTAATTTTATTTTGTAAAGGTGCGCGAAGGCGCAACATACTTACCAATAAGTCCCATAAAAACAGGCACGTCGTCGGTTATAATTTTCGGTATGTTAAAATCTCTGAGTGCTCTCATTAACACCTGATCCTCGTCTCTTTGAGGGTCGCCTCTCTTCAATTGGCCAGCAACTACCAAAACCGATTTAATCGCCCGTAGACCCCAATCATAGTGATCTTGTTTCGACAGGAGTTCTCGACAGAGCTGATACAGTGTTATAAATTTTCTCGCGAGCAATCTAGCTTCTTGGAAACCTTCGGCCACCAGCATTATTTCGCAAATTAAGTCGAAGTCTGGAACTACCATGGCACAGGGCCTTGAAAGTAAATATCAGTGGTAAATATTTTTAATTTATTAGCACTATAACATTGGTTAATTTGTAATGTCGTTATGTTGAAATTTTAAACATGTTTTTTAATGTCTGCATGCAAAATGTTAATTGCATTCACTGTTTTCTTCGGTATGTTCGTATGATAAAATGGATCGAATATTTATTTATATTAATATCAAATATTTATTGCTTATAAATAGTTATAAAACATGTTTAATTACTGAGTTGCACTTGCATCTCTACTCACGGCATCATCGCTGTTAACTTCTCAATTAATGTTTTAACAATTTAAATGCCACAAGTATAATTAATATACAATGTGTACAGTGATGCACAGATTCGTTCCCATGCTATTAGGTTTTCGAAATATGTAATTATTGTACCCTTATTCTCTGTCAACTTAAGATCTACGCATTTCGTTTGCAATTTTATTCATGTTATTGTATTGTGGGAACGAATAAATTCATGCGCGTAAATATATTTGTAAATCACTCTACATATACATATATCTATACATATACAGGGTGTGCCGTTTCACGCGAGGCACGATTTTTTAATTAAACTTGCTGGATCCACAGCTCTGGATGCTGAGATGATTCTTCCTTGCAATTCTTCAATATTATTAATTGTTGATTGAGATACAACGGACTGTAAATATCCCCATAAAACATTCAGTAATCTCTTCGTTTACACTGTCTTAAAGTCAAATACGACGAAAACCTAAATATTTCACATTTCCACTACAGTATATGGAGTAATATGTTAGTCAAAATAACATGTAATATGTGTTTTGAATTCGTCTAGATGTGGTCTACACTATGGTAAAAAATAAATATTTGTTCCTATTTGTTTTACCCAAGGTGATCTTGATTTCGCCATGAAAATAAACTGTTTTCGAAATTTTGTTTACTGATATTTATTGTACACTCTGTACCCTGTAACTTTTGTTCTAAACCTTTTTTTGTCAGATGGCTGTAACACCCTGTATTTATTAAAGGAACTGCAATCGAACTAACAGTCAATCTCTCATATACGAAGTGCCATTGGACTTATTTCTAATAATAAGTCTCATAGCTATGCTAATTGAAGCAAAGAACAAAAAAATCCGGGAGTACAAGTACACAAAGGAGCCTTGTAAAAATGTTAATTACAAGTCGTTTAATTACAAGTCGCAGGTATTGAATCTTTTAATTTCTAATTTGGTGTCATTTTAAACGATTGGGAAACAATAGTACAAATATATACACAAAGTGAGTCACACACTTTGTGTGACTCAGATTGCTCACACAAGCTCTATGTATCTCAAGTACATGTAAGTACATATGTATCTATTACTTCAAGTGATAAACAGTAGCAAATAAGAACATTGACATGCCATTCCCTGTACAATTATTTAGAAACTGAAATATATCTATTACCAGGTGCATACTTGTGCACACTGGGATAGTATCAGTATATTGCTCAAAGGCATCGAAGGAGTGGAAATACGCCGCTAGGCAGGTTTCGGAGGAAAAGATATGAGATGCATAATGTATTTTCTCTACGAGTTAATGATAGCGATAATATTTTACTTGAAAGCTTAATGAATTGGTTGCTTGAAGTTAAGTCAGTGGGAAAAATATGGAATGCATAATTTATTTTCTGTACGAGTTCATGATAATGATGAGATTTTTGTTGAGAGTGAATTGGATATCTAGCGCGAAATTAACAATCTTACTTAAAAACTTATACTTTACTGGACATTGAGTCAATTACAGAATTAAAAACTTTTGTCGCGGAACGGATAGTTTTAAAAGCTCTACGGGAAGGAGTTATGGTAATAAAATAGATCATGGTTCGAAAGAACACATAGGTCATGATGACGCAAAACATACGAATGCAGAGCTGGGTAAAGTATGTACATTTTCTAAGCAGAAAATAAGAAATAAGTTCGCTGAAATAAATGTTTGTTCGCTGAAATAAATCGAAATTGAACAAATTCCATTGATATATGTATATGTTACGGCCAGTATTGGTTTTACCCAAACCATGGTGTAAAACCATGAAAACGAATCATATTTAAAATCGTAACTTTTTGCATTTCCTCTTCATTTAACAAAATAAGATGTTAAAGTTTGTTTAATGAAGACCTGCTTCTACCAAACCAATATATACATTTTTTATTTTATTTTTATTTTTTTTACTTCATTTTTTAATTAGATTGATTCAAAAACCTCAAAGTGATCTTAGATTCATTATGGACAGAAAATAGATTATCCACTGTTCATAATTGTCAATTAATTGTTAATATATTTCTTTTATTACATTGCTCCAAATAGCTGAAGTATTGCCCAGACCCTTATGATGTATACCAGACTGTATACTCTAGTGTGATGCAAACCAAAGCACGTAACATTTAGTAAAATATAATTTCTTTACTTTCTGCAGGCATTTGTTACAATCAAGCATATACCCTAATACTTTTAAGCAAAAATGGGCATCATGGTCGGCATATAGAAACGAAAATATGGGATTTCGTTTAAAAAATATCGATGCCTTTGATATCTCGTAGGGCAATGACCTTCAGAAGATATTCTTTCTGCAATCAGATTTGCCCCTTAAAATAGTATAACTTTGCCCTCCTGAGTTTCTTTATACGGCCGATAATAACGGAGATACATATTTAGTGTGTGTTTCATATAACTACGCCACCCTGTATATGTATAGGTTGTCCCACATAACAGTCGCCACAAAACATAGGTGCTTTCCTTACATTTTATAAAAAGTCATGTTAAACAATTGTAAAACTTTATTTGAGTTTGCATAACTTCCATTAATAATTTGTGTTTTCATTTTTATTGTATTTATAACGAATTCTACTAACAACAAGTATATTAAAATATATTGTAGTTCCGTTTAAAAAACAAATGTTAACATTCGTAACTCTGGAAAAAGTGAAGTTAAAAACTTTTCACTTTTATTTGACACGATTATTTGTGGAGTTCAGGGGATGATATTCTTTTCCTCGAAAGCATTTTTACTCAATTTTGTTTGAGGAAGTTGGCTAAAGCACGGAAGATGTAGAAATCAGTTGACAATAGATCAGGTGGGTAGATACGCGGGATGAGGTAGAACTTTATTTACATTTGATGCAAATTTTGTAAGATCATCTCGGAATCTATTCGCTACGTAGGACATCTTCGTGGATCCTATTTCCAGATTTGAATTTATCAAACCACTCTTACGCGGGGCTTTTTCTCAAGCGTCAATTTGAAAGCATAAAACGCTAGAAGTATAAAATCGCGCTTCTCCATTTGCATTCGGAACGTGAAATTCTGCTGAATAAAGTGAAACTATTTCATCGTCACGTTGAGCAAAATAATTGCGAATGTTAGCGAACAAAATAATATCTATACATGTATTGTAATATACAGCGTGTCCGACGAACTTTGTCCACCTGAAATATTTTCGTTACTTCAAGTAATACGCGAAAACGTTTGATCCTATTACTCTCATTGTGAAACATATTCAAAAATATGCACAGAGTTATCCTCTACATTTTCTTACCTGAAAGTCATATGATGAACAGAGTCAAATAACTTAGAAACGGTAAATTGGGTAAATAAACCAATCTTAGGATTTTTATGCTCCAAATGCGGTATTCTAGCGAAAACAAACATAAAAACGAGACATTTAATTGGAAAAAAACAGAAACCGCTATTACTATATCATGTATGTACTTCTTTAAATCCCATTGTCGCCTATTGTTTGACATAACGAATACATATGTATGTATATTTCAGGTGGTCGGAGCTCAGGGGGCACCCTCTATATAACTCAAGACTACATTCGTGGTACAAAAATTAGATAACATAAAACTGCGGAAACATTCAAATCTTCAAGGTAATATAGTGTTTACAGTAAAATATCGATTAGTGAACGTCGCTAGGGGCCGAATGCGGACACTAATTGTGTGTAGACGCGATTATCGAGCGAATTCGGGTCACCTTCAATGTTGTTGAAATGCAAGTTCAAATACCCGTGTGCGTGTAAGGCAATACTAACGCAATCAAAATTTAAGATTAAAACCGTTTTCTTATGAAATTTTTCCCAAATTGTTTGTGAAAAAGATTCTGAATTATTTTCAGGGGCTGATTTCACTCCTTCAAACAGAATTAAGGATTACAGGAAAGAAAGGGAAAATAGGGTTACATTGTACGCAAAGATTCTTAATTTTTTATATTCCCGGGTTGGATAACCTTTCCTGTGATTTTGATTCTGTATCGTATGAATTGATAACAGGCAAGAGGGAATAAGAGAATTCTTAGATCATGAGGTTAAAAGTGTTAAAAGTTATAAAATTACAAAGTTTTGCAACTTCGTTGCAAGCTTGTAAAATTGTAAAGTGACTTGAAAGTCATTTGGAATGAATCTGTGCATCCTTCCACTGAGAAAAAGCACGAATTAAATAGTATTCCCGCAGTTAGGTTCCTAAATTAGTTGCTTCCAGTTTATAACTTCATTATCTCAGTATAGTAAAGTATTACCAGGTGTGCACAACGGGATTCAATAGTAACTCAATTAAAAACAAAAGTCATCTATGTTGTTTCTAATCTTATTACTTCAATTAATTGGTTATTGAGCTACAAATCAGGCTTACTAGCTGCTTGTTGCCTCTTTAAAATGTTCCTATTTTTCATAAATAACGTTTACAATTCTTCCAAAACATAAACACCTTTTGTATAATTATTTCACTTCACAATTTAAATACACGTGTTTACTTCACGTACGTCGTAACTATAACAATATATTAAAAACATCGATCGATTAGACGGGAACGTACCCAGTCAGCTAAATCTGCCAGAGCAGATTCTGCTAGCAAGTTGTTTAGACAGAATAGGCACAGATTTAATGCCGGATCTGTTGAACCCCGCTCTGGCAGTAGATCAGCAATAGAAACGGAAAAAGAGTCTGCGATAGCAGAAATGCAACAGATCCTGCAACTTTAACCATTTAAATTTTGCATGGCACAGTGACTATGTGTATATCGCTACCTCCGCGCCTCTATAGGAAAAACTAGCCATTTTTTGCTACCTGCACGCATGCACGTATATGCGCATACATATAAAATTTAAATGGCTGAATTTGCAGGATCTGCTGCCAATCTGGCAAGTTCCGTTTACAGAATTTGTTTGGGAATAGGGCGGCAAGTGCGGACACAGATGGAAACCGATTGAGCCCCAGATTCTGGCTGATTGTGACAGGATCTGGCGCCAATCTGTAATACATTTATAGACCGATTGCTGACTGGGTACATATATGGGATGTTTTGTATTTTATTACTTACTTACATAAATTGAGCTAAACTATGCACAAAAGCGGAAAAATAAAGTTGAAAGTAGAAGATTGATATTAAATTAATGGCCCGGTTAGATCATATACACCCAACACATTTGGTACATTTTTAAAATTTGGGATATTCGAATACTTTTATACTCCTCGAGTAATGTTTTTAATAAATGAGTTAGAAGTATGCAATGTAGATTCGTGTAGTCTAACTGGTTTTTAAGTGTTCTTCTATAATCCCCAAGAATCGTTCTCTCGCCGCGTGCGCAATGTGCGGGCGTGTGCCGACTGCAAGGTACATCAGGGATCCCATAAGTTCGCGGTATGGGAGTCTTCTTTCATCGTCGTCCGGGTCTTCGTTGTTCGTCAGCTTCAGGCTCGTCTCCATCGGGGTGCTTGCAGGCTTGCAGTCTGTCATGCCGAATCGCTCGAGCACGTCCCTGATATAACCCTGCTGACTTAACGATACCTGTCCCGCCGATTGTTTAAATTCTATGCCGAGACAGCAATCGATTTTTCCGTAACGTTTCATTTCGTTGTCTAGTTTGCGGTACCAACAACGTCCCGCCTGCTTCAATCCGTACAGGGCTTTCCTCATGCGACACACTCTGTCGGCGCGTAGGAAGTTTGTCTGCACTTCTCGCACCTTTCTGTGTAGAACGTTATCGCGTTTTTCGGTTTTAATTAGTATTTCGAGTGGCTTCCCGATGTGGTTCGGCGCTTCCATAAAAATTTCGTCCTCTAAGTCGCCGTTCAAGTACGCCGCTGTACGTCCAGCTGATGTATGATCATATCGTGATTCGCCGGGAGGGCGGACATCCGTCTCATGGACCCGAGACGAGCAACCGGAGCGAAGGTGTCTCCGAAATCTATTCCCGGCCTTTGCGAAAATCCTCGCGCCACTATTCGCGCTTTTCGCCTTTCCAGGTTTCCGCTCGCCCCGTATTTGTTTCTTAAAATGACGCGTCTTCCTATAACCCGCACGTTCTCCGGGCGTTTCACGAGTTCCCGCGAATCGTTTTTTAAGATAACTTTTAATTCGTCCGCGATGGCTCGGTGCCATTCATCGGCCTCCGCGCTCGTGATGAAGTGATCTAGAAGAATTTCGGCCGCGTATACTTCCTCAGTTCCTAGGGTTCCGGTCTCGACCATATTATATTGTTTTCGAGGCCTTCCCCTGGAACCTGTACGGAGTATCGTAGGTCTACCTCGACCTCTTAGCGGAGTTGAATCACGCCCACGCGCTCCGGACTCGTCTTCCGCGTCGTCCGTCTCTGTGATATCGGTGCCACTTTCTGCGCCCGCTTCGTGATTTTCACGATCGCCCGAGTTCATGAGTACATCGATTTCGCGACTTTTCTCGACACGATTTTTGGAGCTGTCACGAGGTTTCGCATCGTGCTGACGAGTTATGTCGTCGAATTTTCCGCATTCGCTCGTAGATGCTTCGCAAGTCTCTCCACAAATCGTACATCGCGTGCCATCACGACCTTTCTTGTGTTCGGCGACCAGATTCTATATCCTTTAGAATCTTCGGAGTAGCCCACAAAAATTCCCTTCATGGAACGAGGTTCGAATTTTCCCTTGTTCGGCCTATTGTTTGCATAGTACGCGTCGCATCCGAACTCTTTAAAATGTTTCGCGCTCGGAACTATTCCCGTTAATTTTTCGAAGGGAGATTTTCCGGTAATTATTTAGAAAAGGGGGGGTCTCACCGATTTTGATGATTTTTAAATATGATGTAGAAGTCAACATTTTGAGTAACTTTTTCCTATACATATAACCGCCGCTCGGCCTTAGTTTCCGAGATTTTTCCCAAAAAGCATCGGTACTACACATAGCCGTCTGTCTATACGTACGCGTCCGTTGTACCGTATGCGTAAGTCTTTGATCGGCGATTGTCCACGGTTTCTTCAAACACATCGAGACGGCCGGCAATGGACGCGTATAACGGGTGCGAACTCGATTTGGCTTATGTTTGAAGGAATAAAAATCCGAACCAAACATTACTCAAATCGAACTTTTCTACCTAGTAACTATTTTAATGGATTAAGTTAGGTTTAGGTTTGGGTTAGGTTAGGTTAGGTTAGGTTTTGTTTTTGGGTTCGAGTATTCATTCTCAGGCCACACATTCATCTTCTGTTTTAATGATCTTTATTGATATTATCCGACGTTGGAAACATTTCAGCCATTATTTTGAAAAAGTTAATTATTCGATCATTAAAATCATATTGCCGACGAAATAAAAATTCAGCTAAATAGCCCACATAATGTACTTGGCGAGTTCCATACCTTGGAATATTCGCCCTTGTTTCCCGCCATACACGTTCGATATTTTGCGTATGCGCATTTGTCTCCGGATCTACAAAATTCAATTTATGGTTGACTTTTAAATGCTTAAATCCTTCCTTATTCAGGCAATCGTAAGCCTTCCAACAATCACTTATAATAGTGGTCCCAGGTTTAATCCAATTTTGGATGACTGTAAGTAATGTTGCAGATGTTCTGTCTGGAACTGGAATAATAAATATACGTTTGGTCGAACGTTCAATTCCTCCGAATATCCACTGGCCAGTTACGAGTCCTCCCTTATTAAATTTGCGTTTCCCGATCTTTGCCTCATCCACTTCAACAATTTCATTTTCACCCCCAATTGGAATAGAATGTTTTTCTGCCCATAGTATACACAATTCACGGCAAAAGCTGGCCCAATCAACCGTCGTCGCCGATGATATTTCCAGTTCGTTTTGTAAAAATTTCTGCCTTGGTGGTTTTAGCATTGAATGATAAAGCGGCAAATGTTTTGCACAGACCTATCTATATTATTGAACCACGTATTATGGAGAGCACTCATTTTTGATTTGCAATATGTTTTCACTCGTTTCTTATTGCGATTTTTTAAGAAATAACAATAATAGCAATGGAACATCAAGTCCTCACGGTTAAACTTCATTGGTTCTTTACTGTTACACTTCGTACAAAATATAACACCATGAATTACTTTTTGCTCAATTAAAAAGTCAATCAGTGTATCGTAATTATTGCATATATTTAAATATTCACATAACTTCATTCTGAATTCTTGAATACCGTTGCGTTTAATAAGGTCCGGTGTGCTGGCAACTCGCACCCTGACCTCAACGAAACACGTAGTTAATGTCGCGTACGCGTTTTCTCTTTTCCGATTATCGCGCAGTGGAAATGGTCTTTGGGCCCATAACCTGTTAAATAATAGAGTCATGTGCACGCACGATGTTAACGCAAAACGATCAGGAACGAAAGAGAGCGATCGGATCGAACGGTCCAAACTGAAACCATTCTGGACAAACGACGATCGCTGACCAGGCTCGTAGAGTACGCTGACGGAACCCCGTCTCAACAAAAAATAAATATTTTATAACTGCATTCATATTTTGAAGAACCCTTTGTTTACCTAACTACACGTAACATTCCCTTTCAATTTACTGTAAACGAAATATTTGAGATTGAAGTATAATAACTTACTAATAATAATTAATATATATTTAATATATATTATTCATACACCTATTCGTATTTAAATAATTCAATTTACCTGAACAAGGTTTTCAAGTTCTCCGGCAATTCTGTTCTCCCCGCGTATCCAGGATTCATAGTAATAAACATTCCAACCGTGGGAACGAGATTAAGTTCTTCTCCAAAGAAGAAAAATGTCGGCTTGCGGCTTTTCACCCCGTCTAAAACCGATTTCACTTGTACCGCTACGACCGACAGTACTTCCACGGAAATACGGTTGAATTCGTCGAAGCAGCCCCATGCTCCTACCTGAGCGAGGCCTTTGTAAATACTTCCACAAGACTGACAAAAATAAACAACACAATTAGGTTGCAAATATTGATGCTTCACTTGCCAAATCGATTAACTTCACAAAAAAAAAATATGGAAATTCGTTTTAAATGTAGAAAGTTAAGAGTCTCAAGCGCTTTGGCAATAAAATTTAAAAAGCTTCAAAAAGTAGAGTCCATCGATTTGGCTAATGAGCAGCTCATATGTCAATCCATCCGTTGTTCTTAACATGCCTTAATCAACCCTTTCAGAATCGATGTTGCATATGCGCAATATCATATCGCCAATATCGTACTTTGACTAATAAAAACTAACCGATAAATGTATTTGTTTTCAATGAAACTTTTTTGAAATTGTAGTATATGGCGCTTTCGTTACAAAAATACAAAAGAAACTGCGTTTCCTTTATTCATTTTAGTACTAAACGTATTTAAAAATGTATACGTCGAATTCAACTTTCCGCAGGCTGTTTTTGAAACATAATATTAAAGAAGATAACTATTCAAATATTAAAAGGGAATGTGTTTAAAAGGAAAAAACTTCAAAGTTTCTTTTGATTATAATTTCATAAAAGTGTGAGGTACATCTGAATATAATGGCATACCTTCTTTGGGGTAATTTCTTTAAATACCAATATCTCACTTATGAATATTTTATTATTTTACCAAATGCTTTTGAAAGTCTGCTCTTGCTTCAGATCAAACATTTAAGGCATATTATATACATATGAAACATTTAAGAGGTACGATTAAAGCTTCGCTATTCGCGTATATTACTTGCTATAATACGCTACTTCCCCATTTTCTATGGATTTGGTCATTTCAAAGTAATGTCTTCTTTATTTATACTTATTTATTCCCAATTTATAACAATACCTACTTTCAGCTGTTTCAGCAAATCTAAAACGCTATTGAACGCAAACCTATCTTGTTGTATTTATTCTAATTTATTTTAATTTTTGTAACTTCTGGAATAAATGATTTCTGTACTGTAATATATAAAATCTTTTTCCTGTCCAACGATTGCCAAATGTCAATTTTGGTCACCAATTATTTTTTACTATAAGTTGTTTACTATAAGTATTAAACAATCTACCATAATTTTCAGAAATAATCTTCAAGTTGCGTATAATTAATATAGAAGTTGGAGACACCAAAGCAACAGTAATAATTAATTCATTGAAGAAAATTACAATATACTATTTTTAAATCACTCAAAAAGTTTATGATCTGGTAATTGCTATATGACCTCAAAGGTATTAGCTTATACAGGGTGCGGCAGAAATAACTCCCACATTACGAAAAATCACTATAAGGTTTCAAAACTAATTGAGAGGGGGCACTTTGTTTCATTAGATACCATACATAATAAAGTTTACAATTGTCACCATGCCGTGGTCGGGTGAGCATGGAGGCTTTTGTAATCGAGGCTATTTTCAAAAATGGCAAATCTGTAACTGCGACGCAGAGAGCGTTTCGCACGCGGTTCGGTTTACGTGCTAATGAAAGTATTCCAGACCGGAAAACGATTTTGCTGTGAGTTCAAAGAGTAAGGGCAACAGGATCTGCACTGAAGAGAAAACCACACGGTCGTCCCAAAAATGTCCCAAAAATTTTGCACACTGACCTTCATTTACACGCATACAAGATTGTTCTTGGTCAAGAATTGTGTCCAGCAGATTGGGGAAGACTTATGGATTGCCGTAATCGTTTCGTGGCCACCGCGCTCGCTTGATTTAAACCCCCGTAACTTTTTTTTGTGGGGGTACCTTAAGGCCGAGGTTTTCAAACATCCTCCTCAGACCTTGGACCAACTAAAGGAGGCCATTCAAGAAGAAATTGAAGGAATTTGGCCAGACATGCTAGTAAGAGTGATGGAGAACTTCCAAGAACGGCTCCAAATGTGTATCGGATGTCAAGGCCACCATTTGGACGATATAATTTTTAAAACCTAATGTAAAAAAACTTTTTTATATTTTCATTTGGGATATAAAAAGTTTTTGGTGATATCTGGCACAATTTTTGTTCAATCCCTCTTTGAAATGTGGGAGTTATTTCTGCCGCACCCTGTAGTTACATTCAAATAAGTGTAATAGTAGTTCTTCGAAGAATATCTGTTCGGTACGGGTATGTTGTTAATAGATGCTAGACTGTATTTGTCGTACCGATGCTTTTATTCTCGTTATTCACACTGTTGGAGAGATCGCCTGTAGGAGGCGCGACCCGCACCAAGAATTGGGACTCGGGGGTAGCGCCCCCGCACGTTCTTTTTCATTCATTAATATAGCTTTGCTTGTAAGACGTTTTTTCTTTCTAATAAACTGTGTGTGTTCAACCCTGTGTTATTCGTTGTTTTGCCTACCCGATATTTCTATCACACACATCTATCGCTGTTGCGTGTTCTGCGTGAACTGGTCTTTCGACTGCAGCAGCACACAGTCCACGCAGTTGAGCATTAAACAAAAGAGAAGCGCGAACGCTTCCAGAATCTTCGCACATGGCGTGGCGTTCGTCACGACTAGCCAATTCATGCCCCAACAATATCTGATTCACGAAATTAAGTTAAATTGTGTAAGATTTAAATCCAGTAATCTCCTTGAAAACATACATAATTTACCTTAATTACACGAATCAAATATCATACAAAGGTGCCTTTGTTACACATCATTGGCCGCAGCTTATAGTCACTACAAAAACCATCAAAGGAACAAAATATATATTTATGGTCAAACAAATATCCGTGACGTCAAAAACCCACCAGTAAAGTGACCATGAAATAAAATGTTTACAACGAATTTCCTCTGGGATTCCAATTATTCTTTTTGCAAAAAATTGTTTCTATCGTTAAGATGAAAATTTTTAGTTTAAAATACGTGTTTAGGTGGCCTGTTTTACATGGGCCACCCTGTATGTATAACTTATGTGCTTTTACGAGTGGAGCAATGCTATTTTTGAAACATAATTATTATTAGGATGAATTGTATATAATAAATTATTGATTTTACCTTATAGTCCATTTGCTCGGAACAATTAAACACATAAACCATTTGGCCTAGGGCTCTCCCTAAGTCCTTCGTTGTTTCCGTCTTCCCTGTTCCAGCAGGGCCAGCAGGTGCCCCGCCCATTACAAGATGCAATGATTGCGTTAAAGTGATGTAACATCTATCGGTCAATGGCGTTATCACCAAACGCGGCACATTTCCCAGATATTCGTAGTCGTACTTGAAGGATGCATCACAAATGTCGGCGAAGCAGTCGCCAATTTTGTCGTCCCACCTGCAAGGAAAAATAAAGACAAATTTCCCACCGAAAAGTAGCCACCTAAAAGTCTCCTTCAATTTTCAAGATAGAGCAACATTTCTATTTGCGTTTCAAATGGCAGTAAAAAGAATGTTTTTGTCCCAATTAAAATGCATTTAAAGATGTATAATGGCGTGACCCTGAAGTGACCTTGCGGATAACGTATCGCTATAGGTTACAATTTACGTGACTACCTCCGGCGGGACAGCGTGCATAATGTAATTAATGATGTATTGTATGTACATAATATGTAAAATATATACACTCTACTAGGTTTAAGCGTTTACACGCTATTATTTCTGTAGCTTTTGAAAATTCGAGACAATTTTGCATACAAAAGTTGTTTAACTCAATTTCTTATTAATTTTATTATTTAAGAAATGTCAATAGCTGCATCATTGTTTCAAATAACACTATATGTTTTGATTACTGCCAATCTATTATACATTCCGAAACGCATAATAGGTACCTATACCTATGTATTAAAATCAAGTCTGCGATTATGCTTGTGGTAAAAATAATTAATAGATTAATAGAAAGCAGATCTTTATACGCACAAATATATGTATATTTTCGTAGAGAAGGATTGAATAAGAGGAATTTGGATATAAATATGTTTCATCGATGAAGATATTTTCAAGCTAGCTTTTTATTTTGCATATTTTGAATGGTACATGTAGGTACATGTGCGAAATATTTCGCTTCCTTCCAGGTTATTGTACAGATAGTACTTAAAAATTAATACACTATTGAAAATAATAACAAAATTCACAATAGAAAACTTGTATGTGCTAAAATCATTCAATATGTATTTCATCCCTTAGCTACAAGAGGATTGTGCAAATAGAATTCATTCGAAGTTAGACGCAGTCTTACAAAGAAATAATGGTTTTGAAGCAATATTAATGAACCCAAACATTTCCGGACGCACTGTATTTTACTTTTGTCAAGCCCTGATGAAACTCTAATATGCCATTGCTATTTTGTACGTGGTTTTCACAAATACTTACTACACAATTCAGAAAACCAACTGTCTTTTAGCTTAGTTTGTACTACATATATATGCAAGAAAATGTCTAAAATAGATCCGATAATACTATAAGAGCTTATACAGGGTGTCCTGTAACTACCGTAACATCGGGGAAATGGGCGGTAGCTGGGCCGATTCTGAACAACTTTTTCCATAACCGAAATGTTGTTTGAAGTTTCGCTTTTGAGTTATTAATCAAAAACACTGGCCAATGAGAGCACCCGTAGAACGCGCGACCAGGCCCGTACCTCTCTACTGCGCTCGGTCGTGTACGGGGGCATCGAGGGTACCTGAGGAAAGTGTACGGCAAATGCTACCCCCAGTTCCCGATGTTACTGTAGTCACGGGGACACTCTGTATAATATACATATAAGTATATTAAGATACAAAATGTTATACATTTTTTTATCTCTACAAAACTACGTATCTCCTGCATATACATTGTGCATATTACAATATTTGGCATGTTTTTTTATATACATATATGCGATTTATATGTATATTTGCAGTCTACATATAATACTTGCATAGATTTAAATTGCGGAGTGATTATATTTATCCATTAACAGCATCTGAATAAATAATTTCGAAAAGTCTAAGCATTGCTCAGCGGCAATTGCAATTTGACCCGCTTGTTCAACAATATGGCAAAAATATTATTAACAAATTTGCAAGCCATAAGTTATAGGTCACACAAACTAATTACAAGTAACATCATTAATATTATTAGGACATTTCGCAAATGTTTATTGCACAGTAAATGCGATTTTATAAGTTAAAAGAGCTAGAAATTAAACTATGCAAAGTTAAATAATAAAGAAAATAATAATAAAACAATGACATAGTCGTGAATAATTAATAGTTGAGAAAGAGAGTAATCAATAAAACACTACTTGCTTACTCCAAAATGTCCGATAGGACAGTCAGCTATCTCGCAATTTTTAAAATTTGCTTGTTCTTTTAAGAAACTCGTTAATATTATGAAAAAGAACTGATTGATACTGGCAGCTTGTGGAGTGCCCCGATAATATTTTGAATAAAGATTTGAGTAATTCACGCCTAACTTTCTTCTATTCTATCACCCGATACAACTAACAATTCATCGATATTCTTACCTGTGTCTCAGTTGTGATTGCCACTGGAAACTGGAGGAATTCTCCGCCTTCATTGCGATCATTTTGGTTACAACGTCCCTGGCGTGAACATCGATCGTACAAATCGTCATAATCTTCCGTCTGTCACTTTCGATTAATTCGCCGCAGAGTAATATTATTAAAGCGTTCAGCTGATTGATCTGCTTTCTCTGGTAATCTTTAAACGCGTTTTCGAAGCCCTCTTCCAGCCGCATGAAGGCCATGTTCACCTCGGTGGTCCACCAAATTTGACTTCCGCACAGGGTGGGTTGAGCTCGATGATCAAAAATCCATTGCTCTCGCGGTTTTTCATCGTACGTCGCCACTGACTGAGATATGTGATGCCTCACTGTTCTCTTCATTGCATCTGTCACGTGATTCAGCCACACTTCCACCTGAACAAATAGTATCTTTTCTTTTCACGACATACCCTTCCTGTTTTCGCGCGGAACAAATACAACTTTAAAATTTGTATCTCCTTACGATTCAAGTCGCCCGACAAATACATGATAAAGTTCGCATTAAAGCCATTACAATACACCGATCGATTTAGGTAGAAATAGCAGGTGTCATATCTACCGAAAATAATTTACTGTCTTCTACAGCCCGATCCTTTCACAACATGTATAATGAATATGAAATAAAAGTTAAATGCGGGACCTGAACAATTTAATTATTTATATAATAAACGGAACCATAGATTAGGGAACTCAATATTTTGAGTAGTGAAATTTTGTTTTTCACTTGTAACTGTCGCGTTGGCGATTTAACTACCCATTTACACGAATAAGTATTTCGTAAACCATAGATGCATTGTTTATGTCTAGGGAGTTGTAATATGTGTATATTAACAAATATAAATATAAGTACAACACTTCGATGATTGTAAAAGAAAGTTCGACTTGTACAACTGTCTAACATGAAATAAGAGTATTTACACAAACACAATTATTTATCTAATTAATAATTAACGATTTATCTACCTATTTATCTACCTATATGCGATTTATAACAATTAACCTGACCTCTCCATTATTATATGAAAACTGTATCAATTTGATTAACATTCTAAGCTATTCGAACTTTGACTGTTCATATTTATTGCAAAAGAATACCTTTCCACTACAATCGCAAGGTCCGTAAATAGACATTTCCTCTCCATCTTTTGCAATCATGACAATTGCAGTTTTCGTCGCCTTTCCACCTTCTACTTTCCATTTTAATTGTGCAATAGAATCGTACAACTTCGACAAGTGTTTGCAAACCATTTCAGGATTGTTACCTTAAATAATAATTCCAGTTATTTCATTTAATTGCAAACGGAAGTGCGAAGAAAACATTTTACTTAAGTTACAAAAATGCCAGTAATTCGGTGGACTGTATTTTTGCCTCTAAATGTACTCATTATCCATTATGTGAAATCTAACCGTTGCTTAAAATATCAAGTAAATCCGCAGAAGAGATAAAATAAAATCTCGGATAAATTAGTCGCTTTGTCTCCAAATAATCGGCCAAAGCTTTCTCGCAAACATGCAACTGGATTTCCAGCTCCTCCAGCTTTTCCAACAATTTTGGACGGTTTGTTGCTTTTACAATATTTAAATTGCTTGACATTTCCTTCAGCAAATCCTTTAAAAATTGATCAGTATTAACATTATTGAGCTGGTTCGATGATCCCTTGTTTAATGTTTTAGGAATCTACAACCAAGCCCTATCTTTATGGAAAAGTTTCGAAATTTATGTATGGTGCAAGAAGGGGTATCGTCGTTACGTTTAAAATTATTTTTTCCATGTTTTCTGTTTAATTTCGAAGATTTATTTTATTTATAAGAAGTAAGAAGTACTTTAAACTCTCTGTCAATTTTTTCAAACCGCTTCGATTCTTCCGGAAGCTGGCTCCTAATATCTTCAGAGCCGATGAAAATGCTTTCCAGGTACATCCACGCCCGTTGAACTTCGAACCATGCATTAATCACTGCGTCTGCGTTGCTCAATTTTTTCTGCCAGTCGAGAATTTCATCGAAGAAATATCCAACGAATTTCGATCCTAACATATTCTGCAGTTGCACCTGTCTCAGACCAATTATAGTATCATAATCTTCCGTTCGTTATTTACCTACATGAGGGCTCGGAATTGAGTGAAATTTCGGGCCGATTTTCAGAGGCAACGCCCCCTATCTCCCGCCGCACGTCTTGATCCGTGGATCGCCAATCGGCTCGAAGATCTTCAGGCGCGTAGCATATGAACCGCGAGATATGGGATATGGGACCATGTGGAATCCTATTGATACGAGTGTCGCCCTAATGCGACCCGCGCGGCTCATATGCTACGCGCCTGAAGATCTTCGAGCCGTTTGGAGATCGCGGGGCCAGACGCGTGGTGGGAAAAAGGGAGCGTTGCCTCTGAAAATCGGCCGGAAGGTTCGTTTAATTCCGAGCCCTGACCTACATTATTGTAAGTATATAACTCAATACATAATTCCCTAATTAGCCAAATTGTTCTATTCAGTAATTTGTGTTTGGAAAGTAGGTGATTAAATAAATAAAGTTGGCAAATAGTCTGAAAAACAGGTAAATGCAGTTCAGAAATAAATGTTTGAAAAATTATTAAATCGTTCATGTAACAAAATATCTGGAAAACAATAGAAAGATTAAAGAAACTCAAATGAAAATGTTATACAAACATATTTCAAAATAATCCATTAAATAGAAGTTGAAAAGTTATTAATAAATAATTATGCAGGTATTGACGGTGTAAAGAAATAAAGTATCGCGTGCAATTATAAAACAACCATCAATGTCAGCCTATTAAAATATGTAATAGGTAACGTAAAATATGTGCTCTTATATTTAAAATATTTCGCTAGATCGCAATAATCCACATTTAATTTTCATGTTACAAAATAACCACTGCGAATTAAAGTTAAAATTGGATGTTAGTTTAGAAGCTAATAATTATTAACTGAAAATAATAATTATGATAAAATTTTATTAGAAAATAATAATTATTAAATAATAAAATGTGATCTTCGAACGTTACCTGATTATCTTCAAGGATTTCAATAGCTTCCTCATCGATTTTAAGGACGTTTAATTTTGTACGTTCGTGAACATCTTTGCCAAATTCGAGTGTACTCCAAGTGTCGTTGAGTTCCTTTAGTACCTTTTCCATTGCCATTTCTTTAACTGACTTAGCTACAATATTTTTGACTTCCTCTTCGTACTTATGCAATTGTAACTTTAGCAACTCTTCCAACGTAGTATTGTCGGACATACTAAATGTCACCTATTCGAAATTAGACGTTATTTAAATAACAAATGTCAACGATACTGCGATACCGGGGATTCACTGCAACATATTGCAGTTCATTTATAATATTTAATTACCTTTGTTTCAACCATTAATTCTCTCCAATGTCTGTCCCTAATTGCAGGATTTTGTAATTCTGCCACTGCCCTCAACGAAGCCATCATGTTTCTCACTTGCGCCTCGATGTTATTATACACTTCCCAATATCGCACGTCCTTGTCCATTTCTATTAAGAACAATAATGTGTTTAGCGCGTTATAACAAACAATGGTTCAAGGGAAACTATAACTAAAGAAAATTCTCAGAAGTCATTTATTACAGTCAAATGTGAAACTATAAGTGTTTGTGAATATTTTTATTGAATTTTCAGCATTGGAGATTAATGAATTTTTGTTTTGAAAATGAAATTGCATTTCTTTCTTTTGGAAACCTAGTTCTCATATAACATCGTTCTTTTATCTACATTGATCTTTTTCTCAGGATCTAAAGAAATTCGTTCCATCAAACTTTTTATGGCGATTTATAAGAAGTTTAAAATCAGGGCTGATTAAATTCATGACAAAATTATTATTCAGCGGGCTTTGAATAGTTTGTTTTTTTCAAAGATTTATTTTAAAAAGCCGTCTGTTGCATTCATTTAGATCTTTCAGTCAGAAATTCTGTTATTTGATTACAAGTGGTTCAGTTTTTTGAAAGAAAATGTATCACAAAGTTTGGAACATAAAAATAGGGCTTGATTGTGAAGTCTGTTGAAGAAATCTATTTCTGTTGTATAAATATTGAAATAATAAAATGTAATCAAAATTTCGCCCGGAAAGAATGTGGTGTAATATTACTTTATGCAGCGTGGCCTCTAATGATTGAACGAAAAATTGCAGAATTTTCTATAGTTTACACTGACCAAATGTGTTCTACGACATTTAGATCTTCATTTAATATTTATTAAATGAAGATCTAAATGTTTAGTTTAATAGCTAGTTTAATAGAATAGATTCAATTTCATTTATAATTAAAAGAATAATTATTGCAAGAAACGTTTAAACTACAAATTATTCAAAAAATAAAAGCTTGAACAAAACAAATAGGCTTCTAGAGCAAGTTTCATTTCTATCCAACTGAATAGCAGCGTATTCCATATTACAGTGACTATTAATCATTATACACTTGAATAATACAAACATCAGTTTCGTAATACTATTGTCAGCGGGGTTGGGGATGAGAAGGAAAGAGAGGAGAATAGAGGTGGAGGCAGAAGGAAGTTAGCAAAACAAAAGAAACTAAGCAATAGTAGCGATAAGATTTTGAACGGAACAATAAGATAATATATATTACTATGTAAATTAGACAGTAAGCGATTAAAAGATGTATCGATGTGGTGAAGGAGTGGTCGCACAGCCGAAAGCAGGCGGCGAAATAAAGTATTATTATTATTATTACTATTGTCAGTGGGCCTATATTCTCATAGTATTCTGTAAAAGCAACAAAATTACCAATCTGATACATCAGTAGACTAATAATACGCACCCTTTACCAGCAGTTTATTATCTAACAAAAACCTTTACGACAATAGTAATTCTGTTACAATGATGATTCGTAACAAAAATAAAAATATTTCAAGGTATAAGAAACTCGAAATCTGAAATCCAATAAATTTTTCTGGAATGTCAAGAACCTGGAATCAATGGAAATGCTGATTATGATCGTTTTTGGTAAAAAAATTGACCACATTATTATCACGTCAATGTTTCTAAAATATTTATGAAACGCGTTACGGTGTGGTAAATAACGCACTGCCCAATGAGAGCGCACGTAGAACGCGCGGCCAGGCCCGTACCTCTCTATTGCGTATGGTCGTGTACGGGGGCATCGAGGGTATCCGAGCAAAACGTATGTCAAATGTTACATCGTCATAAATTAAGGATAATGTGGAATTATTCGTTATTCATGAATAACGACCACGGCCGTGCGCGATTCATTAAAAGAATAACTAGTCTATTTGAATACTAGTTTAATGAATAACAATGTAACATTTTCCGTACGCTTTCCTCGATACCCCCGATGCCCCCGTACACGACCTAGCACAGTAGAGAGATACGGCCCTGGACGCGCGCTCTACGGGCGCTCTCATTGGGCAGAGTTTTTGGTTAATAACTCAAACCCGAAGCTTGAAACAACATTTTGATCAAAGAAAAAATTGTTCAGAATCACCCTAGCTACCCCCCATTTCCCGATGTTACGGTAGTTACGGGACGCCCTGTATCATATTATACAAGACTCCAAAATTTATTGTGTTTCTAATTAGTTGAAATAACGGAGGTCCTACTGTAATCCTTTTTTTTAACGCCCTGTATACTACAAAATCGTGGCCGTGTTTATTGTGTATATAGCATTAAACTGTTTTGAAAAATAAAGAGCATAAAACAAAATAAGAAGTGTCATACGTCTTAATTCTCTGAGAAGTTTCTTGCATTCTTGGTCCATCCATTCGATGTCGAGCTTTTTCCACGTGGTTGTCTTCCATTCGCTTAAGGAAGTTTCGATCACGTTCACATAATCCCATACAGTTTTCAGCAGTTGCATCTCCTTTTGTATTTGTTTCAGCACTTTAAATTCTGGCATTTCTTGCTCGAAGATTACACTTTGATCGCGCAGATCATTTTCCTCGCTCTGGAATCCCAAAACTTCTACGTGTATGTTGTTGAGTAGATCATACGGGTCCGTGCATTTTGGGCTATAAACAATCGTCAATTGTTTTCGGTGAAATTGGAGTTATTGATATTTGTATTGTAATTCAATTTATAATGTCTATTATATATTGTATAATGTAATTTAAAAGATTAGGAATGAAAAGGTGTTTAAGACTTTTCCAGACTTTTAAGATATTTTTCAGAATATATGGAGGCGGAGGTTGCAAGCGTTTCTGTGGGCTAGGATGGGGTTAAAAGATCCTCGGGGGAAAGTCCCGAATTGAAAATCTTTATTATTAAACAATTGGTCGACAACTGCGTTATGCTATTTAAGCAACGAGAGGTGACAGGATAAGGGGCATAGCCGCCATTCGATCCTACGACGATCGTGCGAGTTATTAGTTGGATCAAAAAGCCAAAAAATATAATATAAAGGTGTGGGGAGGGGGGGCAAAATACGAACGCTAAGGGAAAATTGCTCTACAATTTCATGTTTTTGATTTTGCATCTATAAAAATATTACGTAAACTGTTAATATCTATTTATCGAAATATATTAAAATAGATTAACCAAACATAACGGAAAAAGTAAAATGGAAATATTACAAATAGTAACAATGACTCCTGACTTGTCCCGTACACGTGGCAAGATTTGATGCATCTATTTGCACGTGTCACACATAAGGTGCTAGGGACTTTCTATGGGACTAGCAATGAACTAACATTTTGAGATATGACTCAACAAGAAGTGAGAATATCAGTATATTGATCATGGATTAATACAAAATGAAAAACGCATCTCTAGATTGTTATTACTCAATTCTATATAACTAAACGAAAAACGAGACTTTCGTACCCACCCTACCCTAAATGGGGGACTAATGGTCGTGGGTCAGTAAAATATAATATGTACATAGATACAATTCGAACTCGTGTATTTCCGTTTCCTCTTCTATTTAATTATTACTGACATATAATTGGATATAATATGAATATATGCCAAAGCATTCTTCTTCGCTTGCAATGCTAAAATTGCATATTTGCAACGCGAAACCATAAATCGGGTTACCAATTTCCTAACAGAACAGATTTTTCGCATATTTTCACTGAATGATGGAATTTTCACTGAGCAAGAAAACAATTAGACATTGATATTAAGAAACTTATCACTCATCCTGTATTAATATCATTACCTTATATTTCATGTACAGATCATACCCCTGCCCCCAGTAATTGCAAATTAAATTATTTATACAAGTGAGCCGATTAATGTAAAACAGAATCCTTTAAAATTTATCGAATGATTATTTGGGCAAAGGCTTCGATAAGGAAGAACAATATTTTTTTATTGCAGCCAAATAAATCTTAACCCTTGCACCGAACTTTGAAATACACTACGATTAAACGAATGGTCAGGAATGAAAACGACCTAGCATGAAATATTTACAAAAACTGAACACATAAATATTTAAACGACTAACTTTAATATCTCAATATATTATTAAGATTATCCTACCACCTGTCGTTAAAAGATGTTTTGTTTTTTTCAACTACTTCTAAACTACTTCTTGGTAAACTGACCTACGTACTTCTGTACAAGGATGAAGAAAAGATGACATAATAGAATAAAGTACCGAGTATGTTAAGAAGTATGACTATCATTAAAATTATGGACATAAAATACTATGATTCGTGTTGTTAATATACTTGAAAACATCATTCCCGCGGAATTGAGTTAAGAAACGTTGCTGCTTGAAGTCATAGTAGCTCAGTCTCCTCTTCAGAAGATCGATCTGTCGAGTCATTAAAGGTTGTACGACTTGTTTAACTTGTGCGGCCACTTTCTTTAATGTATCCCAACTATGAGGCAATTCTGTGAGACGATCGAAAATTTTCTGGTCTATAGTCACGTTATACTGCTGTAGAAGTTCTATGGTTTTCTGGGGACAATTTGATAATTGTAATTAAACACGAGTATTTAATGCAAACAAGTAGAAACAGTTTTTGGTAAAAGTTACGTTTAGGGGAGCCAGCACCGATGACCTTGACCTTGACACATGTTATGAAGGTCACCCTCCCCAGTAACCGCCAGGAGGTTTTAGCCGTCGCTCGTTTTTTATTAAAAAGATTTTACCTATTGAAAATAAGTCACGAATAGAACCAACTTTGCGATAAAGTTGATATACATGTATCGTAATACTTGATTATTATTAATTGAAAAAATTGTTTGTAACTTGCTGCCCCTCCCCCTAAATAATATAACCCAACCCAACTTAATCTATCTTTAACATAGTTAATTCAAATCTGAATTAGGTTTGGGTTAGATTATATTATTTTGGGTGGGAGTGCTGGGGGAGGGGCTGAGCCCTGCCGGTACAGAAGTAGTATCTGACGGTTAGACCATTTTAAAATTTCCTGTATTTCCAACACGCAATTACACGATTTTATCAATATAACGTACAATTATGATTCCTTATGGAATTTTTTGTGTGAAAAAGCAGAATAACATGTTCAAGGTGTTAGAACGACTTAGCACTAGCTCATCATGTATTTCCTTGCACGAAGATGTATTATAAAGTTATCAAGTTACATATTTCCCTATGATTCCCTATGATTATGATTTCTATTAGTAACTTTTTAATAAAAAAAACGGGCAACGGCTACAACCTATTGGGGGTTCCTCCAGAGGGTAACCTTCATAACATATGTCAAGGTCAACGTCATCGGAGCTGGCTCCTCTAAACGTAAGTTTTACCCAACTTTTTCCGCTAATCTACATACGTTTCATAATGTTGATAATACCTCGAAAGGACTACCTATCAATTGAAAAATTAGTTTATGTGAATATTATACCTTAATAGGATCAAACATATCTTCGATTTCGAACTGACGATCTCGAACTTCTTTTAAATAATATATAGTTGCCAAAAGAGCCTCGTAGTCGTCCTCGTGAATAGGTTGAGAAAAGTTTTCCATTGCCGCAGTTAAAAAGTCGGCTAAATCTTCCAGTCTGGAGAGAAGAAACAATGGAAATTTATTTAACTGTATACTATTACTGTATTACTATTATTATGTATGTTTTCGATTCCAACTGCTATGGTTATTTCACAAGTATCTACGATATTATTCAGTATGTAAATTAAAATTGTGTATACTTTAAAATTATTATAGATTTGATGTTAGCAGACCTATAAAATTGAAATTTATATTTCGAGATGTAAATTTTCTTACAGACAACATATTTTACCCCAAACTGAAATATGTAACTAAAACTTGACTTTTTATTGAGAAACGAGGTTCAGTCTACTTTATTACGATATGTAACACTAATGTTTGATAGCAAAAAACATCTAGGTATACAGTGTATAATTGTGTATATATATAACAGTGTATATAGGTATACTGTATGTATAATTGAAGGACAGACAGAATAAAATAATACAATAAATACACCTACAACCATAAAGAAGTGGTCAAACACCAAGGAACCTGTTAAACATTTAATTACCTACCTTGAAAATTTAAAAATTAAGAAGTTTTAATCAATGTCGTGAGTGACGAAATTTCCTTGAACTTTACAGAAAAATGGTGCTAGAAAAAGATTGAACTACTTAAATATACATATAGGTAGCTATGTACTTCCTACCAATACGTACATATACAGGGTGGTTGGTAACTGGTGGTACAAGCGGAAAGGGGGTGATTCTACGCGAAAAAAGAAGTCGAAAATATAGAATAAAATTTTTTCGTTTGAGTCTTTGTTTTCGAGAAAATCGACTTTGAATTTTCGCTCGATACGCGTGCACTTGATCATGTCTCGTTATAACGGATCTCACTGTAGATCATTGTCTCGATTGACGTTATGTTAATAAACACTTCCAATGTGACCGAAGTGTTTTCCTAACTTACTATCCTCTATCTTTCTCGAAAACAAAGGCTCAAACGAAGAAATTTTATTCTATATTTTCTACTTCTTTTTTCGCGTAGGATCACCCCCTTTCGCTTGTACCACCAGTTACCAACCACCCTGTATATTAAGAGTGAACAATTTTCATAAACCATGGTTTCTTGATCTTTAGAATGAACTTTTCGCTTTCTCAATTTACGTAAATATGTATGTATATAGCATTCTCTTATTTTTTCTAAAACAAAATATGGATTATCTAACACCTATGCATAAGTTACAAAAAAATAAAAAATTAACTGAAATTGTGGAGCACCACGCTATATTTGAGTATTTGATTACAGGAAGTGTTTGAAATGCACTTGGCAATATGAATCTTTTGTTTTCTTGATGCCCTGTCAAGCGATAACTTATACCTTGTTCCTGAAACAATCGCCTTGAGATAGGCGTATGTATGCATATGTATGTATGTATACCACACCATTTCACAACTTCTGTTCAAGTTATACATGTTACTTGCATTCTTCTTCCTTATTGTTTTGTTATCATATCTTATGTATAATTGTTATATTTCTCACGAAAGTTACATACATGTAAATAAAGTATGCAGTTTAACTCTTTGTTAAAAAAACATTTTTCGTAAAGTTCAAGAAAAGTCCTGAAATTTCGCCACAACAATTAACTACGTGAGACACTGTGTGTTTATGTTTGCATATGTTGTTTCTAGTTTTCTGAACTATAATCACATGCTACAACTTTTTTAAAATGAAATATTGAATTAATTGTCAAAGGATTCGTGAAAAATGTAATTCAATAAGTATCTTATTTCGGTAATATATGAAGGAGTAGCTTCTCTTAAATCAGACAAATTGCTTGTGAAATAGACAGCTTTGATAGCTACCCGGAATAGTGATTCGCAGCCAAATGCACCGTTTGCTTTTCAGTTGCGCAAATATATAGGATTAATGCCAACAGCGTCTGTTTCGATTGTGGTTTCAGAGAAATCGGCTCTATTTGCGGTTAGAGGTCAAAATGTGATTCGAATTCATAGTATGTACTCCGTTTTATAGATTATTTGTACAGGGCGCTTCAATTAAAAATATTAATTTCATTGAAATTTTTAATTGAAGAAGAGAAAAACCAAAAGCCCAGCAAAATTATAGTCAATAGTCAAGGAACCGTATATGATTCTTCTGGAACCAAAAATATTATGACAAGGTATTCCAAGTTAAGCGTACCCCTTCTTTACCTTTATGTCAAGGACTTGGTTGAAATTAAAATATATTGCAATCGACACGAAATTAACGGGTGATCAAGTCATTATTTCGCTCGCTGCATAATTGTTTAAAAAATAATTGTTTAAATTGATCATTGTTCCAGATTTTTACGAACGCTGTCCTCATAAATAAATTTTTATATCCAAAACAATTGGACGTAGTAACTTTGCTTTCTCTTTATCTTCCATCGCGAAGAATGAATCTTCTCGTACAGGTGAATTGTGGGAGATATGTCGCATTTCATGAAAAATTCTAACCATGTCTTGTAAGCTTTGCAATGGAATGCTTCTGCTAATTTTTGCTTTTTACTTAAATTCTTCATAAAAACAAAGTAAAATGAAACTCATTTTTATTTCATACTGTTATAAAATACAATACAATTTTGGAACAATGGGGAATCAGATTCTTATTTAGAAATTAATAATTTTTGGCTTGAGAAGACATTTTTTTGTATTTTGAAAACTGAACGCATTATTTAAATCGACTTAGCCTCCACTGATACAGTACGCCGTACTGAGTATGGTATCAGACTCGATTTAAAGTGCGAAATCGAATCTCAAAAGTGTGAGGGAAGTACACTTTCCTATTTCCACATGCCATGTTGAATAAATCTACAATAACAAAGAAATATTCCACAGATTCTCCATAACGTATTATAAAGGGTAAGATTATAAAACCTTTTTGTTATTTTAATGACATAAAAAACAGTTTGAAACAAATGAAATCAAAAGTGCTATACTTTACTATCGGTATCCCTAAGATTGCAAAAGTGCAGCGTCTCTCCCACAATTCCTCTACAATTTGAAACAATATTCTTGTTTTAAAAATAGCTAGCATCCAGTAAACGTACAAAACAATTTTAATAAAATATGTCCGTGTTCTGGGAAACTTGCTCTACCGATTTTCAGCTATGTACATACCATGGCTCTATAACTGTGACGAGGGTACGATCACATAGGCTAAGGTGTGCCACGCGCCAGGTATTAGCTATGGTTAATCGATCTCCAGGAACAGGTGTAATAGGACGCTTGCCCTTTTTTCTAAGGACGAACACAATTAACGGAATTGTACTCTATTGTATTGGATGAAATACGATTACTGGGGCCAAGGATTGGCTTCAACAACGTCGTAATTACTTTCGTACATTAAAATTGCTTTATACCTCGAGGGGTGCATTGCTGGAGTTTATAGTCATTTATAACGCTGTCATACACTTTCCAAATACATCGAGGGTAGAAGAATTTAACACCAGTCTTAGCATTTCGCATTTCTCACTTTAAGACATAGGTTCCCCTACAGTATGGAATATTCGACATTTGAAAATTAGTCTTCGTACAATTCCTATTCCATAGTGGGCCGAAATGAAAGCATTTTAACCAAAATAGTCCAACCGTCCTAGTGCCAATAGTTTCTCTTAGAATAATGCAGTATAGTGGTGTCACAGATTGTACGGAATAAGGGGAAAGCATGATGGATTTTCATTGTCTGCCTACTACGCAAAATTAGAATGAAATATTCGAAGTGTCTTTTAGAGTAAGCACTATTGACTAAATTGTACAGTACTGTATTAAATAAAGGGCTATTATCTATCAAATCCAAGGAAAAGGTTCGACAGTTTTCTAATTGCAGTACCTTTGTTTATTCTCACTTCTTCATACCAGATGCAGTTGGTTGATTTTTATAATCTTTCGTGACGTTGAGAACAGTTTCATCGAGAATATTTTCGCAGAACTAAGCTCGCCGAAAATAGGCACAAAGCTGTGGCAGTTTCTGTTGCCTTTAATAGTTTCTGGCACATTGAAACGAGTTTCTAATAAAGTTGTATGATTATCCCGACCGTTATTACGTGCAATTATAAAGCTAAATCATCTATTTTTAAATTCTTTGGGACACACGTAAATAACTTTTCTACGGTTATAATTTGAGTTTCGCGTGGCTTAATTTTTAACCTTTAAGTGTAGGTTCCTTAATTTTACTATATTTTTTTCGTACTTTGCAACGATACATTTAAAAATATTGGGTTGCATCAAATATTGGTAGTATTTTTGTCGAGGATTAACACTAGAACTACAATTAAGTTTTGATATCTTGTGGACAGTGCCTACATGTACGTTAAATTGTTAAAACAAAAGTGATTGAATGAACATTAACATCATTTGTACATTGTGTCAAAATGATCTAAAATGTCTAAAATTTGCAAATGTGTTTTAGTTTTCGCAAAAATTTTCATTTATGTAACAAATCGTAATTACTTTTCTTCCAATGACCAGTATACTCGTTATTACATCAAAAATACCATTTCTTCATGACGAGTGTACTCGTCATTCACAGCTAGGATATTCAAGAGACGAAAGCAAAAAAATAAGTCGGGTCTAATTGTCGTTCCACCCTTGGCTCATTTGAAAAGTTTATGACAATGTTATAGATTCCTATGAACACCTACTATCTGCACCTCTGAAATTACAAAAGGTATTGAAATAGTCGAAGGTAATTAGGACGGTGTTGGATTTAATCTTCAGACCTGAACAATGGCCTTGTATCCATTACAATGCTGCACAATTTCGAAAATGGGGTTGTCCTTGAAATAAAAGCCAGGTATTAAATTATACATGCCGGTTGGCACCCTTTGGTGTTTGCCATCCTTCTTTGGTCAGAGTTATAGAGTGACCGTAAATGACAGCACCGAATCGGTAGAAGAAAATTCGCAGAATGCGGATAATTTATGGACATTATTTTGCATGCAAATGCAAATACATAATTGTATGTTGTGAAAATGATTTTTGGTATATAAAAACAATTTATATAGGAAGACTCATCCTTCAAGATTGAAATTAACACTAGACCTACCAAGCAAGTCAAATTGACTAGTTTCAGATTTTATGCTTGAAAATTATTAATATACAGGGTGTTCCGTAACTCATTGTCGGGGAACATCGGGAAATGGGGGATAGCTGGGTTGCCACGTGCTTGAGCGTGCACTACACGGAGGCTCTGATTGGCCAGTGTTGTTCGTTAATAACTCAAAAACGAAGCTGCAAACAACATTGCTGCCAAAGGGGTAGTTGTTCAGAATCACCCCAGCTACCTCCAATTTCTAGAAATTCTCTGATTGTGAGTTACGGAACACCCTGTATAGTCCCAAAATGCATGGGGCTCATTAGGCGTTACCATATAAGGTAAACCTGGGAATCTTCCTTCGTAATTGCTTGCGATGCAGCTAGTCGTGCTTGCGACCCCCATTATTTGTATATGATAACCAAAAGGAAGTTTTGGGCGTCTTCCTTTCTACATTATAGCTTAATACACAGTAAAAAATGTACCTCTAGATTTGTTATGTCTAAATATATAGGATTATACCAAAAAACTGGTCCTTTGGCCCCACTCTATTCACCTGTAAGTATGTACTTCAAACTGACCAGTGAGTGTAAAGTGACCCCCACCTGACAAGGCTAACAACATTTCCATGTACGTTTAGTATTATGTATCTACTAATATCGTTTTCAATACTAAAGTGCAACCGATTATATTATATTATATCGTCTTCTATTTTATGTAAGATAAAGTTGTAACGTCAGATAGGGAACATAAAACTCGCGACCTTGTACCAATGTGTTTCGAGCGTAAGGTGACGTCCGATCGAGGATAATCGAACGTGTACGCTTTGTGTGATTTTATGGAGGGATTGATAGAGTTCTTAGAGTTCTTTGTGTTCGAGTTCTACACTGGCTATATTTAGAGTTCTGAAGATTATACACTACTGCGTTACTTGAGTTCTGAATAAGTTCTACTCGCTTTCTACATCAGTTCTCCCTGACTGAATTTCTTGAAAAACGTTACGTATAGGTTGTTTGTATTTAAAACCTTGTATCCTCCCTTCCATTGCGATCTTAGCGAGTTGTGTTTCTGGAAGGGCAACAGGCCCAACCCTGTGGCGGGGCAACAGCGAGGTGTCGTACAGTTCCAGAGGGTTGGTGTGAGAACTGTTAGTTAGGCCTTCGTATAACCGAACGGTATTTTCTCGAGGTTTATGGCGGGGTTGTTGCTGTTGAGTTCAAGGAAGGGAAGGTAAAGTGTCGATTTTATTTTAATTTAGTGCCATCTGAGTGCTAGTACCCAGATGGTTGAGTCATTAAAAACTGGTCCTCAACAATAGTATTAATTTTGACCATGTCATAAACCTCTGAATTCGTATTGAAACCCTCAACATAATGTTTTGGTGTCAGATTTTAACTGAAAATAACAACAGCGGATATAAATCTTTATGCTATTCAAATTAAACAGTATAGCTATAGCATAACTTTTAAAACTCGACCTATTACCGTACTGTGCATACAACTGTCAGATTTACAGTTTACTTGAACATTTGTTTACTTCATAAATCGTAAATTAAAATCGCAATTGGAACACTAGCGAACAATGCAGTCTTATATAGGAGGATGCAAATTGAAAAGTATACTGGTTAAAATTGGATTTTAGCCAGAAAGTCAAGTAGACTATTCCTTAAAGATCTAATACTTGTCTGATCCCCCGACATCAATGTGGATCGTCTTTCTGTCGAAACTAAAGTAAACTAAACTAAAGCTTACTTATTTGCCTAAAAAGCAGTACTTTTTCTAATCATTAGAATTTTCCGGACATCTCGATAATACAGAACTCACCCAGTGTCAATTGCAAGAAAATCAATCAGAAACTTCATACAGTTGCAATTAAAAATAGAAAAGTTCAATTACTCTGTGGTAATGCGGTTGAGCAAGTAGTCTTTCAGTACATTAGCCCACTTGCAAATTGTGTTCAGAAGGGCCTGCTTGAAGGGCTTTATATCGAGTCTGAGCCATCGACAAAAGGTTTCCTCGCTCTCTAGGTGATCGCATTTATTGTAAAGGTCCATAAAAGAATCGATCTCCCGCTTGAAATCTTCTAAATCCGGTTTTTTGGGTTTCAAATTGTCCGGAACGTAATCCGGATGTTGCTTAAGAGTTTCAATCAACTCAGAGTTTAGGTATTGAGAATATTGCAGAAAATAAGTTAAAAACTCTTGCCTATCGTCCAGCCACAGCCACGAATAGACATCGTATTTCTGAAAACATGTATTCGAAATGATTGTACTTAATAGTTTTTCTGCATTCGGCAAAAGGTGGCCTTTTATTTGTCGTGGTAAATAAATGTTATTGTGAATGCAAAGAAAAGGGATGAATATGGCAATACAATTCTATTCAAGTCAGTCCGTTTAAAGTTTAAACGATAAAATTGGCTAAAAAGTAATTTTGGGCTTCGTCAGTGATTTGAATGAAAGTTTTGTGTTCTAAAAACGAACATAGTTCTTAAAGGATGGAACTATGCAGCTACCTATGAGATGGCAAAAGGCTGTCAACAAAATTAGTTCCTACACTGCTTAATAAAGTTTCACGAATTTAAAAAATGACTAGGGGAGACCGAGGCTAGAACTTCAGGGGGTTAGTTGTTCCGACGGTTATATTTTCAAAATAAAAAGAGATAGCGTTGATCTTTAAATTGTTTTCACTGCGTGAGTCAATCACACCAAGCTGCCATATATTCTAATACCGCGCAGAATTACGAATTACAGTATTGTCTCGACTAATGCGAAAGGCTCGGGGGTTCGCTTCGTTCGCATACAGACATCATTGATTGAAATTTGCCGACAGCGTCGAACGTAGAAAAGGACAGCGAGTAAAGATAAGGAACCGAGCAGCCACGATCATTGCCTATCTTTTTCCGCAGTCGAAACTTATTACCGTTAATTAAGCCACTAAATATACTCCAAATTATATCGTGTTTGGTATCATTTTAATCAGAAAAATGTCAGCTATAATGTGTAAAAATTTCATAAAAAAAGGATGAGAAATAGCAAAGTTGCATCCTTCAATTAGTATTGGCTCACCGATATACTCGAACCCGGATCACGTTACACCGATTGCCGAGCGAACTTCGGACCCCTCGAAGGGAATACCCCCCAGTGGTGGGGATGAACTCTTCGCTTCAGTCGCATACATGTTTTTCGCTTCGGTCGAGACAATACTGTATATGGTTTTAAAGAAAGACCTAGTCACGTACCAGGTAAGTCAATATTTTCCCATCATTATTTTTTGGTCTATATCGATTATTTAATGTCGACATGATTAACGGTTTCGTTCTTATGGACCAAACGACATTTAAGAATATGTTTTAATAGTGTTTATTAGACTATTTCAATATATAAACAAAATATTCTCATAAATTGCCACATGAGTCAAGCGGCAAAATTGTAATGTGCAATGTAAAATTTTTAATGGATTCCTAAAATTCAATTTGCAACACTCAAAAGTTATTTAATTTTTAATGCAACGTAACACGTGCAGCAAATTGTATTAGGTCGATTCGGAGATTATTGTTTTTACACCAAAGATAATTTATATGATTGTTATAGTTTGTTGATTTTCTTTGAAAGATAATGTACTTCCGTTGATCCGAACCTTAATAAATAAACATTATTAATAAAATTGTGTTTTATTTCATTCAAAGGCAACTGCTATATCTTAGTCACAACTTACCCCAAGTCGGGAACAACTAGCCCCGAGAAGGGGCAAGAAGTTCCGTCTCGAACAGCCACAAATAAATAGCTTTCTATGAAAAACCTATTACAATAAATTAAATATAAGCTTAAAACCTTGAAATATAATAAATTTAACAACAAATTAGTCTATAGTGTATAGAATATGTGCACTATTTTAGGGTCATTTTTTATGTTTTCTCAAAAGCGGAACTTTTAGCCCCAGTCTCCCATACTATTTTTACTGGCAAGTCTGACAATATAATTTGGCCAACTGAATATTGAGCTGAATATGAAATGTTTATGTCACCTGTGCATGCTCCTTTACTTCTATCAGGGCGAGCTTTACACGGTTGCAAGTCTCTTCTAGCATGAATACAATTCCTCTCTCTTCGGCGACATCATTCTTCGAAAAATAAAATTTGATTAAAAATGAAAGCTCATTTACATGGGAACGATACTTTAGGAAGGAAAGGTTAAATGGATTAGTGTGTGTCTTCTAGTGCGTTCAAAGTTCGAAGCAGAAGTGACTGCGCCCTTACATACATTTCGATATAAACGTACAGCCCCTGGCCATTGAACTAGCACCACTACAAATTTCCAGTATTTTTCATATTTTTGATTAAGTTAAGAAAACTTCGTAACGACGTTTGAAACACTTTTGAAATCTTACACAGGTGCTTACATGTGACTCTTTGAATGCCTCACCTATTGTCTGGATTGCATCTTGTATGTTTTCCTATATGTTTTGTACAATTTTTGGTTTTTGTATTGGACAATCTGGTGACCCTTGATAAGTGGATAAGTGATCAATATCTAAACGTATTACATTTAATTGCTTGTCCAAGAGCATAGACTATCACAGTTGCAGTAAATTAATTGCTACGTATACGTGGTCGTCTACGTATTTAGTATTTTGAGCAGCTAGACACAATATTCCATTTATCACAGTGATATAATTAGAGAGGTGAAATTTTTCTCATGTGGTCCTAATTCAACGACCGGGGGTAGTACGTATGTATGTATAATACAGGGTGTCCCGTAACTACCGCAACATCGGGAAATGGGGGATAGCTGAGGTGATTCTGAACAACTTTTTCCTTGACCAAAATGTTGTTTGAAGCTTCGTTTTTGAGTTATTAACCAAAAACACTGCCCAATTAGAGTGCCCGTGAAGCGCGAGCTCAGGCGCGTACCTCGCAATTGCGCTCGATCATGAACGGGGACATCGAGGGTATCGAGGAAAGCGTATGGAAAATGTCACACCGTTATTCCTTAATAAGAAATAAACTAATTATTCTTTTCATCAATCCAGCACGGTTCTGATCGTTATTCATGAGTTACGAATAATTCCACATTACCCTTAATTTAAGACAATGTAACATTTGCCGTACGCTTTACTCGGATATCCTCGATGCCCCCGTTCATGATCGAGCGCAATTGCGAGGTACGCGCCTAAGCTCGCGCTTCACGGGCACTCTAATTGGGCAGTGTTTTTGGTTAATAACTCAAAAATGAAGCTTCAAACAACATTTTGGTCAAGGAAAAAGTTGTTCAGAATCACCTCAGCTACCCTCCATTTCCCGATGTTGCGGTAGTTACGGGACACCCTGTATATGCAATTACCGATCATCTACTTTTCTCTCCCGTATCCGTGTGTCTGGAGCAGGGATCATCTGCTGCAAGCCACGCCGTTTGTATTTCGTTTTCCATTTTCCTGCCTTCTTTTTACGCGTATCTTCGATGTCGTGATATCTCACCTTGACGCAGAGATATGGGAGGTCGGAGTAGTAGATAATCGGATTTTGTATGTATTTGAATTCCAAATACAAAATAAAGTACTGTTTCATTTTACTTATTATTAAATAATTTTAATTATTAAACATTAATTCGACACAATATACCGAGTAATTTTCTTGCTCTTCATGTTGTTCGGCATCGACACGTGGAATAAGGGTACCCATTTTCATCATGTCAAGTAGCAGTGATTCGAAGAAAGCATAAAAACCTTCAGGATCCTCTACTTCCACTGATGGCCGGAAGGCGATACTAGGATTCTTTTGACATGTAAAATATTCTGATGTATAAAAGAGAAAACACAATGGTTTCAAACTGTCAAACCAGTAAACGTAGACTTTATAAAAACGGAATTGACAAATACAGATGTGGAAAGAAAGTATTGGTACAATAATTTAAATAATTACTCATGCGCCAAACATGGAAAGCCTGCATAGCATTCAATACATTTTCATTAGTTATACATTTCCACATTGTTCATGTAATTCTAAGGATCCCAAAAAAAGAAAAGAGATATGCAATTAATGTCGTTACTCATCAATACTAATATTTTAATAGCTATATGCGTATTTACACAGAATTCCGTACTGTGCCAATACTTTCGTTTACATTTTTTCGTTATATCTATTTTTTCAATAGAATTATTATTTTCTAGAAGCAAAAGCTTGCTTAGTGCACCAGCATAGATTTAGCCATTCTAAATGCGTGTCTGGGTTTGTCAGAATTAAAAATTAAAATATATTATTTGTCATTATAGTAATTGTCAAGACATAACAAACTTGGCAGTATTAACAGAAATATAAAATAATTCACAGACGCTTTTATGAATATTTACCTCTAGGCACAATTGGATTTCAAATGCAGGATACATCTCCCCCTCAGGATCAGTTTCATCAAGAATGTAACAAATACTGCAGAAATAGTAACATATAATCTTACAAATTTAACAAGTACAGTAGAACCTCTGTTATTCGAATTAATAGAGAAACAAAAGTGTCCAGATAAGAAATGTTTGGCACAATGGAACAACGGCTATTTAATATTCAATTTTATTTACAATACTTGATTGCATTGAAGTTATAATTACTTCTTGATTTAGTCTGTCAGATGCCGCACCGGGAGAGACGCCGCAATTTTTGATATTACAGGGACACCGATAATAAAATACAGCACTAACGATTTCATTTGCTTAAGACTGTCTTTTCTTTATGTTAATCAAGCAAGAGCGTGTTTGCTTCATTACTTTGAAAGGTCTTGTTGCTTTTTCGAGGCATGCTTATCACATTTTGCCTGAGTATTTACACTTCGTGTTCGTTTTTACTATCATAGTAATTGCAAATATTTATTTAGCGGTGCGCCGCGAAGTAGATTATTCTCGACACGGCATGTGGAAATGGGAAAGGCGGCGTCTTGCACGATTTTTCGAGATAGATACCGCACTCGCAATTAGTCAGGATCGATTCCACACTGCATCAGTTGAAGCTGAGTTGATTTAAACGGTGCATTTAACGTTCAAAGTGCAAGTCTCAATCCAAACTATTCTATTCATTCATTTATAGCTTTATAAAATAAAGATATATTTCTTTGTATTTTGCTGTTACTAACTTCTTGAATAAAAAGTTGCAATTGGCAAATTTAAATAAAAAACTAACAATAAGAATGTTTCGAAACGCGGCATCATTCCCCTAAAAGTGGGACGCCTCTCCCGAATAGATTAAATTTGTGTTTTCAATTTTGTAAAGGTGGCATATATTTAGACACGGCGATAATTTTGCGTAAGACGAGTCATCTCCCCTACGATTTTTCTATATTTTAAATTCGTGCAATGACAATTTTATACTGAATCATTGTAAGCAAGTTTAGCTTGTTAACCAGGTTCATTTCCTCTGACCCCATAAGCAGAATATGCGTCACTGCAAACCATTATTGCTCCAAGCTTGACTTTTTTAACACCCCGTTAAAGTCTTTTAAGATAGCCGCGCTAAAGTTATTCAGAATACTTTCAAATATCGATCGAAGCAGCATACATTTAACTTACTTCTCATCCGTTAGTTCTATAGTTCTATTGTGTTACCACGATATAAATATGTCAAAGACTTTGTAAATTAAGGGGTTATTTTTCCCGTTCAGATAAATAAATAAATAAATAAAATAGACCGGGTAAGTTGGCAAAGCGATCACTCGGACGTCCGATACACCTCTAATTGTCGTTCATTCTCAAATGTTCCTTCCGAATCCAGATGATTATGAGTGACGATTAAACTAATGATTTTAAGTGCCCCGATAACAAGCATCTATGCGATTTAAGTCTGGTACCCATCTTTCAAAAAAGACTTGATCTAAATATTGCCTTACGTTCAGTGGAAAACATCACAAATTAATCAAAATTGATTTTCCGTCGAAAGGATTGATATCTGGAACAATATTCATCAAACATTTTTGCTCCCCTTAGTGAGTAGTATAAGCCCTTGTAGTCTTGGACCTTTCTTTTGATCATCCTCTACACTCACAAATTAGTTTCTAGTTTTTGAGCAAAGGTACCTTTAAATGTAAATTCTTTTTCTAGTTACATTCGTGTTACTAAAGCATGTAAGATTAATTTTGTAAAATCCTATTTTTTTGTGTAACGATTGAAATAGTTGCGATCATTTTCGCTTAGCATCACCACCTTCTCCCAACTTCCCCCACATACATACGTACTATAATACTAGCTGTCGATAGTAACCTTGTCGAGACTGCTTGAATTAAACCTTTGGAAATTAAATTGTCAACATAGGTTAGATAAGGTTGCCATTTTTCACGTCTCAGTGCTTGCGTCTCTTCGTCAACCTCTATTTCTTCTTCCGCTTCTTCGACTTCTTCCCCCTCCTGATCTTCTGGTGATCCCGCGTGTTCGTCGTGCACTTGCGCTTCGGCTCTAAACAGAAATCAACACAACTATTACATGAACTATTACATGAAGATCATGAACTTTTCTAGCGATTATCAAACAGAGATAGTGTGATCGAACGTATTTATTAACAACGTGTACTGTGAACCATCCACACCAATTAGTCGAGTTGGTTAATTCATGTGAATTTGTGTAATGTCTCTGACTCTAGAAGCTATCACCGCCTCAAACAAATAATAATGATCCCAACCTACATCAACAGCAAAGTTACACCAATATAGTTCTCAGTAGCTGCTTTCCCAGAAAGAAGCAGGCGATAATAATCGAAACCAAAGACGGGATTCGGTTATAAGATTGCGCATATGCGTTAGACAAAACCTCCAGCCCACATAATATTAGACCGTGGCTATCAAAGTACTGCGATATTATGGGACCTCAATTGACCACCATTCAAAGTCATAAAGAAACAATTGACTCTGTCATATACCGATTTCAAAAACAACCTGTCGAACCTCATCCGCGATTGCAGACACATATTTTAATGATTTTGCAAAAAGTCTTCAACTTTCGACTAGAAAAATATCTACTGAGATTTAAAATCAACATGCTTCCTACTATGTCGAGAAGACAATACTAACTCACCATGGACGACAATACCTCCCGCCATAAAGGATAAATCCTTAAAAATCGAAAAAGACGCTGACCAAAGCCTTTTCAAACTCTGTATGGCAAATTATCAAACAAGCATCCTAGTCACGAATAACTGTTTATCGTTGCCTCAGGATAAAAACAGGAGCCAGGTTGTGCCGCATTCACTGCTCAAGATAAGCTGCTTTTCAGACTTCCAGAAGCTTCCACAGTTTTCACCAGTGAAGCAATTGTCAATTTACCAGCCCTAACATGCATAGAAAGAGAGGTCCACAACGAATTACTTATTCTCAGTCGAGTCGGATTAACAAAACTTGCGAACCGATGACAGCACGATCCAGGAGATTAATAAAATGACTACAAAGCTTAAATGTGGCAAGGAAAATATTTTGTATTCTTGAATCTATCTCCCCATACCTTTTCAGCTGGCGCAGCAGTAAAGTGAGCATGCTCCAGGGGATTTAAAACAAAAGATGCATGGGGTGACGCCAATGTTGCTAATATTGTCACCCGTTACACCTGTGCAACCAAACACTGAAATTGTTCGATCACGATTCGAATTAATACCTAAGTTAGATTCCAGCCGGGCTATGTTTCTAAATGCAAATATGTACCGAGCAATACTGATGTACACATGTATGTCGCACACCGAAATAACGGTTCAGAGCTACCGGTGAATCTGAATTTAGATTCACCCGAGATTCATTCCAATGGCTTTATGAATCTATTATTTTTGTTCAGCTTTCTGTCAATCATATCCTATTCACTTGTCCTCAACACAGTCTGAGACTTTATATGGCGTTCCCCGTTATTTTACTCTCGTGCTTCTTGCTTTTCAATGCTCTAATCCTTGCTTTACAGTACACTATCCAGTATTATCAGTTACCCTTATCATGTATCATCGTTTATCATTAATTACTTCTCTTGTAGGACTTGTAAATATTTTTGAAAGGGATGATAAGATGCAATATTCGTTATACCTTGCGGCTTCGGCTTCTATTTCTCCTTCTTGCTCTGCATCTTGCGCCTCGTATCCTTGGTTTTTTTCAGGGCGCGCTGTAAACAAATTTCCAAATTGGTAAGCAACTTTTTATGAAGCAATCATTAGGGAATAATTGACAGAAAAGTCGTCAAATAAACACCATCTAGTAACATTGAGTCTTCTTTCTCGTAAGCGTGATCCGGAAGTAAGTCGAAGAACAGTTTGTAGTTTTCTTTTAACACGCGGTCCAGTTCTTCGGCTGTTGCTTGAATTTCAGCGAATCTTTCTGCAAATTTATCATCTTTATCCGTGACAGCCAATAAATTTTCGTCCCTCGCATCTTTTCGATAAATAACCGGCATCATTGCCCAACTATACAATCTATCTAAAATATCTTTCAAATTATTTTGTGCTCGAAACACTCTCGCATGGAGCTTCCATGTAAGCGATAAGAGATCGCTGATGTAACCCGGGACCTCTGGAAAGATTCAGATAAATAAACGAATAAATTAAACGTTCATTTACATTTTCCTCAAAAATGTAAAAGTACATTTGTAAGTGGAAAACGCTGCTCGAGCGATTGCATGTAACTCTGGTCATACTACATTATACTGTACACCAGGCCGCGGATTTAAGTGATCTTTCGGACCTATTTTCAGGGGCAACGCCCCCTTTCTCCCAACGCGCGACTTGGCCCGCGATCGCCAATCGCCTCGAAGCTCCTCAGGCCCGTAGCATAAGGCCCGTGAACCACGCGGTTCGTATGCTACGCGCCTGAGGAGCTTCGTGCCGATTGGCAATCGCGGGGCCCAAACGTGTGGCGGGGGAAAGAGGGCGTTGCCTCTGAAAATCGCCCCGAACGATCACCTAAATCCGAGGCCTGCTGTACACTACACACGATACTGTACTCTTATAACATGCAATGATTGTATTACAATGATATTAAATGCTATAAAAAAAATATGTGGATAAAGAAACGTATAACGATAATATATGTATACATATATGTACATCTTCAAGGAAGTGAAGAAACATTTGTATACAAAAGAATGCGAAAAAAACTATGTATAATCAAAGTTGTTAATTTTTGAAAAGCAAATCCATTTTGGGACGCGTTTATCATGTTTTAAATGATCAAAGTGATAATTTACGTAATTGGTCAAACATTCAGCATCTTTTACCTTCAGAATTCCAATTATAGTGTTCTTGTCCAAAATTAATTAAATTGTCAATGTTTGCAACCTCCTCCTCCACTAATTGAAATTCTACTGGAGCGCTGTCACTTCGTATTCTATTATAGCTAAAATACATGCTTTATGTAGAAAACAAATTATATGGTACAGATTGTAAATTCCTACATATCAAGTAATGACAACTGTCTCTGCTTCTTTAACAATAATAACTACAATATATATTTTCTCTTTACGATATTTAGTATATATCACTTAGTAATATATAAATCAAATGTAAGAAAATTGCATTCCCTCAAAAATAGGACAAAATCGATTAAAAAAGTGACTTATATATTCAGAGCTGATAATGGAAAAAACTAATTAAGTTTTGTGAATTCCCTTAATTTACGCAAATTCGTATTCAAGATACGTGCCACTTAATTACGTGATTTTCTTTTCATTTCAAACTTTCCGCAAGCCTAACTAATTGTAGCTGCAGAATTGATCCTGATTGTGTAATTGTAGTACACGCGTTAGATTGTGCAAGTGTTGCCACAACTTACAACTTTGACTTAGAAATATTGTGATCGCAATGAAAATTATAACTATACTTTATTTTTGAAAATAAAGACAGTTGCGTACTGAACCAAGTTTTAAAGCGGCAAAAGAAATGAAAATTATATTTACCAATTTACAATCAAGTTGAGATTGTAGGTGCTGTTGAAAAAGAACTGTGACTTATGGTAAAATTGTACAGCTTCTGGTGGAATACCCGGTTTCTTCATAATAACCATAAAGCGAATCTCTCTTGAGGTGATTTTTAACTGAACATCAAAATTCATTTCCAATAGCTTGTCGTCTCTAATTACGAAAAGTGTTTTCGTCAAGTGAGTTTCCCAAATTTCTGGTAATTGCTGTTCCCAAGCGCTAACTATTTCCGCCTCTTTTTCATTGATAATTGCCTTGGAAAAAAGTTATTACTATAGTATCATGTTCCATTACTTGTAGTACGATTATAAAAACCTGGTACAAACTTTTAAATCACATACATGTTTGATATTACATTATACACTGTTACTTTACCGTTAACCAGTGTTTCTAACAGCAGTACAAAAGTACAAAAGTACAAAACTAAATTTTTTTACGAATAATACTAATGAAATATATGAAACGTTAGTAAAAATCGTCATGAAGTTTGAAGATAACAACCCCCAATTTATTTATCATTATATAAAGCATTACATGTAGTTCCTCGTATTTGCTTCTCAGGTAGCTCTCCATTTTAGTATTAATTAAAGGATGGTCGATTAGTCGTAGGCACTGAATTGGGTATCGAGTCCTCTCACCTAATTTCATTAATAAGCATAGACATGCAGCAACTGGAGGAAGACACGTACTTAGTGGTAAATAGCATTTGTCATTTTCACCACTAAAATTTTCATCAAATATAATCTGTAAAAGAAAACGTGTTTATAATTAAATGTCATACATTTTTGGTTACTTGTTTTTCTAAATAATGTACTGTTTATTAGTGACAGAATTTGAAAATTTTGTTTGAGAATTACGAAGTAAATTAAGTTTTTCAATAAATTGATCAAGGAAGGATTTTGTTTTCGTTTTGTATTTCGAATACAAATATAACATTTAGGGCTGTTACTCATGACATTTTCTTCTTCATACAATTCCTTTGCATTTTATACTATATCGTTTTATATGTGGGTATTATTAGATTGACTGAGGAAGTAATGTCTACTGGTAAAAAGTAGTCGATTTTTTTTCAAAGAAAGACATTAATTAACCATCTCCTATGGAACTCTGCTGCATTGAAATAAATATGTATTGTTTAAACAAAAAATTGCATTTCCTTAGTTGTCAGATTATTTGATATTTGCTTACTGTTAGTTTAGTTCGAGTAAAGGAGAGAATACGAATATGAGACACCAAGTTCGACGATAATTGGATATTATGCATTATTAAACCAAATATGTATATATAAAAAACCAAAGAAGGTAATTGATTCTATAATAATCGTAGTTTAAGCATGTTAATAATGGTTTGAAGAATGTTAAGTTTTTCATTGAAATGTAATAAGAAAAGTAAGATTACGAGTTGGTAGGAATACGGGGCTGTCTCATGTTACTATCGGATTGAAAAATTGATTATCAAATATTACAATAAAGTAATAAAATGGGCATGTATGAGTATCAAAAACGCGTAGTTCAGACCCAATGCAAATTGCATATATGTATATTATTTAGGCTCAAGTGCTCCTACATTAGGGCTCGGGATTAAGTGAACTATCGGGCCGATTTTCAGAGGTAACGCCCCCTTTCTCCAGTCACGCGCCTTGACCCCTGCGATCGCCAATCGGCTCGAAGATCTTCAGGCGCGTAGCATATGGAAGCATTGGGGCGACACTCGTATCAATAGGATTTCACATGGTCCCATATCCCATATCCTGCGGTTCACATGCTACGCGCGGAGGAGCTTCTTGCCGCTTGGCCATCGCGGGGGCCAAGACGTGCGGTGGGAGATAGGGGGCGTTGCCTCCTAAAAGTCGCCTCGCAAGCGTGTAACATTGGTCTGTACTAACTTTGTCAATTATAATGAATAAAATACTTGATTCTATTCCACTCCCACTCTTAACTCGTGTAGTATCCGGAAATGGGCGGTAGCTGTGGTGATTCTGAACAACTTTTTCTTAGAGCAGAATATTGTATGTAGCTTTGGTTGTTAGCCAAGGACCCACTTCCGTCGAAGCAGATTAATTCCTGGACTAATGGGTAAGTTTATTTAACTACCCCATTCTAACATTAATTATCCAAACACTTTTTTCATTATTAATAAAACTTTATTCGTTTCGGATGACGAATAAAAGTATGGAACAGTTATTAAACGACTTGTTAATTAAATTGTTATTCATGAATAATGAATAATTACACATTATACTCAATTTAAAACGATGTAATATTTGCCATACGTTGCCCCTCGATGCACCCGATTACGACCGCGTGCAGTTGAGTGGTACGCGCCTGAGCGCGCGCTATACGGGCGCTCCCATTTGCCAGTGTTTTTCATTAATAAGTCAAACATGAAGCTTCAAACAATATTTTGGTTAAGGAAAAAGTTGCTCAGAATCACCTCAGCTAACCCCCCCCCCCCCATTTCCGGATACTTCACGAGATAAGAGACACCCTGTATACCAGTGTTAGTTACCTTTACATGGCTCAAGTAATCGTCCACTTTCTGAATCATCTCTTCATAATTGTGCCATAATTGGGTCATAATTATAGGTCTATTGGCAATATAACCGATCATCCAAGTAAACTTGAAGAACGACTCCAAGTTGTGACATTCGGCAAATGCTTGATCGAAAATGCTTGCTAATCGTCGGTCAAATTGTTGTATCTATTTTCATGAATCACCAGTATTAGTTTAAAGCAATATTTCGTAAGACATACTTAAAAAAAGAATGAAGTCGGGGATGAAAGAGAAATAAAACAGGCAAACAATTTATTTTATTATTAGGTTGATCGGAACGTTGAGTCGTTAGTGTTTAGATAGCTTAAGAGTATGATCATTTTCTACAGTCGAAATGTAATTTATGAAAGGGAGATGCAATTTACTGTTAGACAAATTATTTACTATTTCAAGATCCACTAGCCTTGACAATGATCTGAATTGAGATCGCAATTAGCATAGAACTGGCGTACATAACTGGCGTCTGTGCCAATTGTGATCACAATTCTGATCATTCTTGATCTGTAAGTGTAGTGCAACGTATACTATGAAAATCGCGTTGTCGCTGAATCTCCTTTGCACGAAGAGCACTCCCATCACTCCTGGATTCTGATATATTTCACAAACTAATGTGTTATTTCCTGCTACTTCTTTAATATAATAACTCGATCAGCCTAATCGACGCCTAATTAAATAAATGTAAGATTATTGAAAGTTTAATATTTTTTTCCAAGAGAACGGTTGAAATGCGACCCATAGTTCCTTGGGGACTTTTCATCCTTGCGATGAGTACAATAGAATGCAATCAAAAGAATTTCACCTTAAATGTCTAGATCATGGACTAGATCAATTTCCCACCAACTTTTATTCGATCTAGAATTAACGATTATCGATCTAGAACTGTAAAATCACCCTACAATGCTTTTTACATTTACTTTTTATACACCCTGTGCAAATGAAGAGCAATAAAATTGATGCCTGTACTCGTGCAAAATGCAAAAATTCCTGTCTGCATTACGATCGACAGTTACACATTTTTTTATACTTTTACTTCCAAGTGACAATTAATATTATGTTGGAGATTTTTTAGTGAAATTTTATTCAAAAGGGTAAAATGAAAACTCCACAACTTTACGATCAACCTAGTATTGTGAAGTATGGTTGCAAACTATATTGTTGAAAATGAATCATATTTGTGAGTTTGTTGAGAAATTAAATCCTTTTAATGTACAACGGCGCAATGGACAAACATTTTAAGTGACCAAAAAACTTCTCACTCTCTATGTGCGCCAACAGTGGGGTGGTTCTTATTTTTCTACGTCTCATATTTTTATGCCTTATCCCCCAAAATTGTGAGACTCGATGAGGAAACAATATTTGCAAAATTTCAGAGTGATAGGAGACCTGGAAATTTTGCCGCATTTGAGTTAAAATTGTAGAAGTTATTTTTAGTATGCTTCATATAGATTGGAATAGAGGTCAGGTAGGATAATAAGATTTCAGTTCAATTATCAACTAACTTTATTAATATAAGATGTCGAAATACGACAATTCTCAAATAAACAATAACTCTCTCATGATACTCACAATACTCACGACTTGATACTCACTACTCTCCAAACTAATCGGCGCTATTCTCAATCAGCTCTTCTCTAACTCTCCCTTAACTCTCGCATGCGTCCACTCGAATCCTTGGCCCGTTGCACCATCCGTCGACACGATCTTCTCAAGTACTCAGCCCCAAACACATTTCTTTCACACCTCGGAATCATTCTAAACAGTCACGCAATATTTCCAATCCCACAAAATTTAGAAATTTAAATGATTTCGTGTCAATTTCGCACATAATTTTGTTCGGCTGCGTTAGAAACATTAGTGACTATTTTTAATAAAACTACAATTTCTTAAATGTATATAATAGTAACATGAACGTATTATTTCCAATAATATACTCGAAATCGTTGAAGTAAAATTTAGGAAAAATTTAGGATGTACATATATAACACAGCGTCTAAGTCACCCCATTTTGTAAGCCAGCTCAGGTGTAAAATCCAGGCATTTATTTACCGACCCTTATCGATCTTCCCTTCTACAGATTCTTCTATTACAATAAAGAAAACTGATTTAGAGTGATATTGGCCGTGGCTCGGGCTTAGAGGCCACCATTGAAAAGGGTCTTGCTTAGGTTAAGAATAGTGTGTGTGTGAAATGGAGTGAAAGTTTAGGCTACGAAAAATATCGGTGATTGGAGGGGTGTTTTGACCTCTAGGACCGTTTTTGAGCACGAAACCAAAATTGTTCCGTTCTTAGCATAATATAAACTACATTTGTGCAAAATTTAAAATTTTTCTCAATTTTTAAGTTGCCGAACATTCTTTGTTAGTTATTTCCTTTGAATAAGATCCCACACTGTGGTATGACTCTTGCTAGTAACAGCAAGCGCCTTTCCCTTATTTATAGTTGAGAGATTAAGGTATGGGTATCGCGGAATTATATTAAGAGAGGAATTATATTACAGAATTAGTAATGTCGCAATGTTCCCGCAAAGGAGGGAAACGGAATTTGATCAAGTTTGAAAAAACAAACTTTATCTCTTATATCGAGGACAAAGAGGGAGCAAATAGCTATTGAATGGGAAAGAAATCGCAGAAAGCAATTTGGCAAGGAGAAGAAAAGTAACGCAAACAACCATTTGGTGCAACAGCGTCATAACATCTTTACGCAACGTTATCATTATTTAGTGCAAGTTTATGTTTTAATACAAAAAAATGTGTATGATTTGAAGTTTATAAAACCCGCAAAGAGAAAATGTGGTTTTAAAAGATATCGAAAATTATGTCAATGTCGGTATCTATAGAAACTTTTATTTCAGTAGAGAGCCGGAAGTTTTGTACTGGATTTAGTACTGCATCTAGCTTGATAAAATCATGTACAATGTGCATATTAACAATGTATTCAGATTCAATACTTACATGAATCCGAATCCGTTAATTTAATTGTAAGGGTGGTCCACAGAACGCCAATTGTGACAAAAGAGTAAATGATCAAGGTTTTGTAAATAAAATTATTTCGTAGATTACGACACTCCTAGGGGCGTACTGTGGCTTGGACGCAGCGTTATATGTATATGTATTAATTTTACAGATCCGTACAACTCAAAGATTTCGTATATACAGGGTGGTCCACGCAACTTGCACACCGGCATAACTTTCAAAGTATGCGTTGTACGAAAAAGTTTTGTGTACAAAAGTTGCATGGTTTGAAGGGGTAGATTATGTAGCGTATTTATGTTTTGTATAGGTAGAAGCGTTTCGGAGATTTGAAGGTCAACTTTGTTTTTTTTATATAGGATAGTGTATTTTTCCTACCAAAATATGGAAGAATGTTAAGTTCTAAGTAAAAAAGTATTGACATTCAATAGCCCTAAACCTAATAACTAACGAGTAATTTCACTTTATTTCTGGAAAATTGGTTTCGCGTAATATCCAGTTAGAGATTCAACCTTATCAGATTTCCGCTGGACAGCGAGATGTTTACGTGGCAATGTTTATTAACACGAAACATCTATCATAATCCGCAATCTCCTATCATATTCGTAATTCAGTATCGAAGTTATGCTCGACGTTTGTGCGTAATTATCAGTTTTCGTTACGTTACGTTTAATAAAATTTAAGCTTCCGGTTCGTCGAAGTAGTTCACAGATTCTCCCAAATATCCATCGAGATGGCTGATCTCGTTCAGGATACATTGTGACATACAAAGCTTTATTTGATTTTTGCTTTTATCTTCCTGATAATTACGCACAAACATCGAGCATAACTTCAATACTGAATTACGAACATGATACGAGATTGCAGATCATGATATGTAGATGTTTTCGTGTTAATAAACATTGTCACTTAAACATCTCGCTGTCCTGCGGAAATCTGTGATAAGGTGGAATCTCTAACTTGATATTATCCGAAGACAATTTTCAAGAACTAATGTGAAATCACTAGTTAGTTATTAGGTTCAGGGCTAATGAATGTCAATACTTTTTTACTCAGAATTCGACATTCTTCCATATTTTGGTAGAACAAATATATTATTTCATTTAAAAAAACAAAGTTGACCCATAATGTACCCCTTTAAACCATGCAGGTTTTGTATACAAAACTCCTTCGTACAACGCATATTTTGGAAGTTATGCAGGTGTTCAAGTTGCGTGGACCACCCTGTATTTTTAAAAGTATTACATAAATATAAGTATTTAAAATGTAATAATCTGTAATTGTATTAACATATTGTAAGATAATCGCTGGAGGGGGTATTCGCAGTCTCCTCTCTATCGCGATTAGGTATTACTAAATACAATGATTCTGTAGGCGTGTATATATGTTAAAAGGTGTTCTGTTTATTAAAACTGTGCTCTCTCGACTGTAGTCTATACAAGAATGCCTTCCATTGGCAAAAGCGTCCGTCGTGAGGACGCCTACGTCAACATGGCCCTTTTTAACCATATTAGGGTTCACCCCCAATGAAAGCTATGCTAGACAAAGACAGCGTGCATCTTCAAAATGCACATGGCCCGCCTCGGCCGTTCCTGTACCTCGAATATTCTTACAATATATTTAATAACACTTCCAAAATGGCAAATCGTTCGTTCAAATTTCGCTGAATCATAAATCCTGTTTACGCTTGGTCGCGATGTCGCTCGCAGACGCTTCATTCTCGTGACGCTATTACTCGAGTTTCGTTGAAGTGACCACCATCACGGTCTAATGCGACCTGACTACGTTTGTTGAGTTTGTGTACTCACATGTAACGTATTGTACATACTTTCGTATTCTAGCCAACACCACGATTCGCTGTCTGTTTTCATAAAAATTAGTAAAACAATCTTTTCAGCCTATTTTATGACGAGTCGGACCTTGTCATCAAACAACAATGCAATTGGGTTCGAAATTAACATGAAATCATAAAAACTTCAAACCTTTAACTCAAATGCGGCCTGCATTCCCTTTGCCCAGTCACATTACAATTTTGGGCATATCATGTTCTGATGAAGTTTCCTAATTTAGGGGGAAAGGACAAAAGAGATAGTGCAACAAAATATGAAACTCCTACAGCTAAGCTCCTTTGACGCATATACAGTGTAGCTCATAATTATTCGATCGATGCAGACTTTATAGTCAATGTAGATTGAGGGGCCAACGAGGCAACAGTGTGGATTATTTTGCGAATGGGCAACCTTTATAGATGTTTATCGGAATGCATTTGCAACCTTGATCGCGATAGCCTTTAGGTAGTTAGCTAACTATATTTCATACTTAATACTTGTATCGTAAATGTAACTGCATTATTCTTTCTTATGAAATTATCACCCCTTGTTGTAACTGCAATTACCCTTTGGCTAGTTTTGCCTAAAGTATTTCCGTCGCTGTATTCTCTTTACCCGCGCCTTCTTACAAGTAGCATCGACCTGTTTTATCATTCTGTATTAACCCCAGTGCGAACTCGTATCGATGTGCCTATGTGAACCAGTGTGTACATAATTCTATGACCTGGAACTGCATAAATGTACAGACACAGTGATTAAGGCGAAAGGTGAATACATCGACGAATGTCACTTGGACAGAACTTTGTGTCTCTTAACCTATGGCCAGCAATTTGAGATAAACAACAGAAAACAAAGTCAATAAATATTACATTATATTACTTTGTTCATACTTTATATAAGAATTTTTAAAAAATATAGTTCAAATTATTTTTCTTATTTTCCTAACTTTGAAACAGCTTGGTTTGTTTGAAATCGTCGGCCCTATAGTTTTTCAGAGTAAAACGTAAGTAATAAAAGATGAAATGAAAGTACTTGTTGGTTACAAATCCAAACTCATTTAAACCGGTGTTAGTAGACATTTACTGAATGTTATTTTTCACCTATAAAAGTTATTATCAAATGACATAATTTTATTCAATTTTATGCAGGAGTGTTAAAAAAGTTTTTCAAACTTTTATATTAAAAACATTTGGAACGCAGAACCATTGCAAACGAATATGATGCGTCATCCAGTGGTATGGTTGAGAAACGCCGGTCAAAATTATATAAACACTAGTTAAATCTAGTTTAATGAATATTTGATTTACCGACATGAATAACATATTCTTTAATTTTTTTTAAACGCGTTCGAATACTTATGAGCGGTACAGTATGCACTAACAGTAGTGAAAAGGTTAATATTCTTAGAATTAACGCTCAGCAAAGCTGTTTATTCAAATGATACCAAAAGACCAAGCAAAGAAGATGACTGACCATGGCAAGAAAATCGTTCAAGTCCTCGGTAAATTGTGTTTCTTCGGGCATTAAAACCTCATAATTCACGTCTCCAAGTCCTTGGTACAGTTTGAGAAACTCTTCGTAAATGCCAGCAGTCATGGAAAGTAACGATTTTGCTTTCAAACCAGACATTTCTATCCGTTCCAGTTTCAAATAATCTTGTACTATGTCGAATAACGACTATAATAAACAGATTATGGCAATTGCATAGCTGAAATATATCTAAACAGTTAGCATCAAATATATCGTGCAAGTACAAATGAAAATTCACAATTCGTTCTATGTAGAATGAGGGCAGAGATGCGGTGAAGAAGAAAAACGATAAACAAAATAGAAACTTTTCTTTTTACCTGACTTCGTAAATCTTTCTGTCTAATAATAAAATATAAAAAAGATTGTGCAACAATGTTTTTAATGTCGGGCATAATTGTATTAAATGTATTAAAGTAGCATAACCTGTGCTACATATATGTACTACATACAAACTCCTCCACCAGAAGCACAATGAATCACGTACAGTGGCGAAGATATAAATAGGGAAAATTGAGATACAGAATTCAATTTCCTTTAATGTCTACACTCCCGCTAAAAAGGCGTACATATGCGGACGAAATTTTATTTTAATAGAAAGACTAATGTTGCGAATAAAACATTTATTTACTTAAGATAGTCATCATGTATTTTTATAAAAACTCCAAGCTTTTAAGCAGGAATGATATAGACAAGATAAAATGATGTAAACAAGTAAACAAAGTAGGTAAAAAGGCAAAATAATTTAAATAAATTATATGAACTCGTCCAAAATGTATGGGCTACCATTTATATTGAACACTGTGCACGTTTAATTGAACTAAATAAGAAAAAATAAGGGTGGCAATGAAGTATTAATTAAATACGTCAGGGCTGTTTAAAAGTTATACATTTTCTCTCAAAGGCACCACTTAATTTTAACCAATTTCTTTTACTGACAGCGCGGTTACGAATACTATGCGACTGATATTTACATTTCTTATAATTTTAAACATAAAAGGTGTGTGTAAAATGTTTACAATTCCGAAATTTTAGAAATGTACTTTAAAATGCTGTAACATCCGAGAAAATAGAAGCAACATATATGTATAACTGTACATGTAAACGCCACTGTACGTATTCGTAGTTATTTCCTACCCTTCCAATTCTTTATTTCAAAGGCCCGACATTTTTCTTAATCGGAAGTTTTAAAATCGTTTTTAATGGGAGCGTGTGTCGTATCAACTAATCTTTCGATTGATATAAACGTTACTGCCATATAGCAATGCCCCCACTTGCATTTTCAAAAAATATCAATCGCTTGAAATCGGCAATTGGGAGAGTACGAATACTTCCGTACCTCGCTGTATTTCCCACAATTCAGACGAGTAGTGACCCGCAGGGAAGATGCACTTAAAATCATTTCAAGTTAGAATTTCTAACGGAATCTGCTCAGCAGTGCGAGTTAGAGCAAAAAAAATAGCAAATATCGCGTATTAATAAGTTATTATGTACCATAAGCTATTGTGACAACCGCTTTAACTTGTTCTGGTAAACAGCTTCCGCCAGAATGATTTCATGCCCATCTTCCTGGCGCGTCGCTACTCGTCTGGAAGTGGAAAAATGAGCTTTCCCTACGTGCTTGGCAGTGTGTAGTGCGAGACGAATCCTTTCGCCGCACTGTACAGAGTGTACACAGGTCCGTGTAACGTGCATTAGACAATTAGAAATTCATGTTCTTAATACACGGGTAATTATGCATTTCAATCTCCGCGGACACGGATACTAGAGGCCTCTATTTCTCGTAAATTAACGTAACTGTATATTTTCATTCGTGCAATTTTCGATATAATAACTAATAATAATTTAATTTAATATAAATGTTATCTATCAGAAACAGGTTGACTACGCAACAGCTACCAGAGAACATAAAAAAATCTAATTACGTCAGGATAATTGTTGAGGATAATGTAGTTTATGTAATACAAAATATGTATTTTATGTAAAATATATGGTTTACGTAAAATAGAAACTTTCAATTTTTAAGCATCTGGAATGCAAACAGTCTAGAAAAATATACGTATGCCACTGTTAATATGAATATGAATACATAATTATTGTTGGAAAAAATACTGAAAATCATTATTTTGAAGGGAAATCTTATGGAAAGATAGTTTCTTATTTCCATTCGCATACGTAATATTTATCGAATTGCACCTGTCTGTTTATACGAGTAATATGTATATTGATAATCGTACATTAAAATATACTCTTTCATTTCTATGATACAATTACTTTCACACTTGCATGAAAAAGCTATAGCTATGCTCTAAATATAGCGGTTACTTGAAAAATGAAGTCAGTGTTACGTTTCAATGAATAAAGATTATGAATAATTAGATTAATCATTTAGTCGCCTACAATATTTGTAATTTTTCGACAAACCTCTATTTCCCTGAGTCTCTTCTCAAACATATGAATTCTTTCGAAAATTAATTTTTCGTGAAATGTCCAAAGCACAGGTTCTTGAGATTTAAAGTAGCTTTCTACTTTTTCTTTAAATGATCGAAACATTTCTTGATAATTATACAGATACGGCATAACATCTGCTATTTTTATTCTATTTTCCTCTATGTCCCCTTCGAACAAAGTTGATGGATTGATGTATTTCACAGCCTGTGAGACGATATATCACATTAACGACGTATGTAATTTTATTGTGAAAATTGTGTGTCGGGTATTTCTCAGTGATTTGATAGTATAGCAGAGTATGATATGTGTCTTACATATTATGTATTATTGTAGTATATTACTACAGTGTACTATTACAATTACAATATAAGAAATCTCAGGTATTTTTCCTTTATTTCATTTTTTCATAAAATTTTTCATTTCCCGCCGATAACGTGTATACATAGCATATAAAGCTAAGTCTACTATTCTTTAAATAAAACGAGATACCTAAAAAAACTCTTTAGCAGATTTTTAAGAATTACGAGAGTTTTGATATTTCATTGTAGTGTTTGAACCTTGCTTTTATAAATAACGCATGCAAAATATATAGTACATTTTAAAAATCACAATAACATAATCGATTTAAACGACAAAAATAATATACATACTTTTTGTATTTAACAATATCTGCAATGTTTCCGGATATTACAACTTATAGCCATTAATTATATAACTAATGATTTTGATTTTATCTTCAACCCTTGGTCGCAACAATTCCTTTTAACTGAACTACCCTCCTTAATCCAATTAATTTTTGAAGAAAAATGGTGGGTAACAGACAAATTACTAGGCAACTCTTTGTATTGAAATAATTTAAACACACAGTAATTTGTTGATAAATATCGTAAAATATTTAAAATACTTGCCGAACACGGAAGAGAACAAGATTGAATTATTCTATATACTTGCTACTCTTATATTATGTTAATTAAATTATATAATTTAAATACCTGAGAAATTAATAAATTTGTAACTTCCCGTAACAAAGCAATAATCCTTTCCATAGAATAGTACTTTGAATTAGACCACATCAAACAAACACAATGCATTAGTGCTCTTAATTTGGACATTATCTCTTTGAACTCAGAGTTTTCGATCTCGCGAAAATTTGATTCCAGAGGCCTCAGATAAAGGCTGATATCTCTAGTCTCTAACAGTGCTAGAAAATTAGAATACAGCTATATAAATCAGAAAATCTAAGAAGTACAGTGATGAGTAATTTGCAATTGCTTGACTTTGCTTCAAAATTCGAAGTTCTAGTATGTATTGGAGATGACATAATCCTAAATATAATTATCCAGAATATAAGAAGCAAACATAATTAGTATACTTTCAAAATACAGTACGAAACAAGAAGTGCAAGGACCTTGCACATTAGGGTGTTGGTTGTTTAACCAAAACAATTTTTTTTTGTTTTTCACAGGGCACTCTAAGAATTCAACGTGCTCTAATATGTCAATGTTTTTCAATTGTTCTCAGTTACGTATCGGGGGTTTGCCACCAGCCATTGAATATTATGCTTTTCAAGAAAATAAATACAACATTATGATGTCTAAACACACTTACTTAATATTGATTATAAAAATCTATATTACAAACACATAATATCATTTGACTAAATAAGCTAAAAATATTAATAAGCGGGTAGCAACCTCTAAAACATTATAAAATGTAATCAAACTTTCACTAGACCCATATTCAGCATAGAAAACAAAATGTTAAGGTGCGCCAGCGATATTTTGAAAGCTGAATTTTAAGAACCACCCTATTTTACATGTTACTCAAGAATTTAATATCCACTGTACGGTGTTATATTGTATTAATGTTCGAAATAAATAGTTAATTAATTTAAAAAAAATGAAATACTTATTCATTTTCATCTTGCAATTGTTACTTACCTGCAGCCACGTTCTTTACCAAATTTTTAAAATAATCCGAATAAGGGCTTTTCATCTTTTCCAAAAATATGTTTATTTGTACCATTTTTGGATCTTTCAATTGATGATAAAGCGATTCCATATTTTTCAATCTTCTGTTCCAATATTCCAACTCTAATGAAAACAGTAGAGGACCACATTGAATTATTTGATAAATTTCATAATACTCGAATAGTAGGGACAGTAAATAAAAAGCACTAATGAAGCATGTAAAGACTAAGAAAGAGGAGAGAATTCTGTAGTCTAAAATGTAAATGTTTGAAACTAAATTCCTTACATCTTATTCCTTAAAAGTGAAGTATAATATATTAAAAAGTATTGGAATTACCGGAGATAGGTATGTGTTTTTCATTCTTCGACTTCGAGAACTCTTCATTAAGTATCTCATTGATCTGAGTGGCCCATTTTATTACGATTTCCTCAATATTGTTCTTCAATTGAAATTGTTTAGAAGACTCTACATTAGAATTAAACTGCTGATTGAGGATATCCTCGATACCCATTGGCATTGGTAGTAAAGTCTGTCCTGTTGTTTTTCCTTTTACCTGATTGTTGTACAAATAATAGTGCAATGTGATTTTTTTTAAGTTTTGAGTACAAGTTATAAGTATTATATAATGTACAGAGAAATAAAAGCAATCACTTTATAAAAATAAAACATAAATTCAAAAAAAAAAACGCTTAAGCCAAACTATAACTACTTAGGAATTCATTTTGTAACTCAAAAATTCCATTCCATAACAAAATCGATTTTTGGAATACATACTAGAAATATTATTACTACATATTTGTTTAAAGATAGTGATTTTGCGCATCGATATTCACAATGGTCCAAAAATAGTTTTACCTGCCACATCAGACTTCGAAGTTCATATACTTGCTTTTTAACATCTTTGCGTACAACTTGAGGCCAACCAATGTGATTCTTTGGATTGGATAAAATAGGTACGTATGCCTGACACCAAGCAGAAAATTATTCGTCAATTAATACATAACTGTCGTTCAATTAAAATAATATTAATACGCAGGGCCTTGATGTGCTCGATATACAATTTTAAACGTTTTTATACATTCTAAGGATTTTTAATATCCAATTTTCTACAAGATGGTACTTTCCTAAAATATCATGTTCAAGAAAATAGTAAATCCCGGTGTAACCGCGAATTGAACAGTATTCTGCAAAGAAATCGAGCGTACCATTCAAAATATAAATAACCGACATTTCATTTCAACATAATTTATAATTTTAGGTTGAGAATTTAAGAAGATATTCAAGACACAGATATTACAGTCTCATTTAAAGAAGAAAAGTTGGCCTTGAACCTGCTGAAAGAGATGAATGTTTGGAAATTCTGATTAATAGAAGTTATGCAGACTTTAATTTTCATTTTACATAATTTTGTTGTTTCGAAAGAAAGCTTTGAAATTGAATGGCGACGGTTACGTAAGACACCCTAAATTTAAATATGTACACGAGAAGCAGAATTGGAAGGGGTGAATGCTAACTGAAGTAAAAACTAACGTCTTCGATAAGCACAGCCAATTCTTCGATTGGATTCGGTGCCATGTCACCCGGTATCAATAAATCCTTGTAATTTTTCTCGGTCACCGTTTCGGGACTCTTCTTCATGAAGTACGACTGCTTTCTCTTCGATTGCGTTATTCCTAGATAGGGTATCAGGACGCCGGCAGGTGTTAGTTGTAGCACGAGGACCATCTCTGATGCGGTACCAAAGAACCTTGCAATTATCTCCTGATTGTGAGGGTTGAGCAATTTAAGTCTTATTAGTTTGTAAGTGAAAAATTCTATTTAGAATATACTCGCCCAACGGGAGAATGGTGAATTCTAATCGCGAGAATATTATAGGACCCCATGATTAATGTTTATTCTTATTACGAGTATTTCAGTCTATGTTCGTGTTACTGATTAGTGGAATAAAAGAAACTACGAAAAGCAATGCCATCGGTCTTCTGACTTTTTCTTCTTTAACACGTTCTGTTACCAGCCGTTTTTGCTCGTCTTGTCAATCGGGCCGTTTGATATTTTGACTAAAGATTGATATATTATGGTACAATATTTCGTCACATCATCTATCGAATAGTAATTAGCTTCTTCTATACTGCATTTCTTATAATGTTTCATTGTTTTGGTGGAATCATATTCTAGAGTCTTAATCTTATTATAAAATATATTATGTTTTTAGCGCATTAAATACGTCAGCGGGTACCACCTGTGGTACGCGTGGGCTGAGTGGAAAGTTTAAAGCGTGCAACCGGTGCACACGTCGCACGGAATGTGTTAAAGTGTGAAAATAGTGGAGAAAATGATTATTGTAATATAGATGAAAACAGTAGGGATGGTACGAATTATTTTAACGATTCACAATTTTCGTTTACCGCATGTTCAACTTGTTAATGTTCTTTAAAATACTAAACAATCTAGTTGGAGTTTTGAATTGATTTCTATTGTTCCATTCTGAATGTTGGTTCAACTATACGCGTCGTCGTGTTGCTTTACCAGAAATGAAATCATACGCATTTAACACCATTCGTTGACTGAAGCATATTTCAAAAGCGCCTTTCGACATTCCTCAGCAACAATTATATAAGAAGTCATAATATGGTTGAGAAGTTTAAGTTTAGGTAAAGCAACCAGGAAGAACTGCTACGAGGTGAGGTCAGCCGAGCCTTTCCCAGCTCGTTCATCTAATTTGAACCACCTGACATTTCCGTGTGAGAGGTTATCCAGAAAACAACATATACGTATGTATACATTCAACGATCTTTATTTGTGCAGAAATCTTGGAGAAATAAAATGAAATTGAAAAATCGAAAACACCGAAACTGTTTATCTCATCAATGTAAACGCAAGAATTATTGTGGGGTAAAGGTGGATAACGACGTTTACGGTGCCATCAACTAAATCTTTCAACACCTTTTGTGATTACCAAAGTATTACAATGTACGAACTATATGATGGAATATTAAAGAACAAAAGGTCGAATATTTTAATAATTTGTCTATAACAGTATTCAGGATACGCTTATAAATAAAGAAGAATTGGGTAAGCTGTCTTATTTTCTTCTTCAGCTTGACCGCTCGAAATATTTTAATGTACCTTAAAATCTGCGTTCGACAACATTTTCGTCCATCTGTCAACTCTTAACTTTCTTGAGTATGTAAGATAATTAAACATGTATTCCAGGCGTTGATCCTCCTCCTTCTTTTCATCCTCCTTCTTATCCCCCATATTATTTCCTTATTTACACCTTTAATTGCTAGCTTAAATGCAGCATTGTCTATTATTATTAATCTACCTCGTGTTTTACGTTTGCAAAAAGAAATGACGATTTCTGTAGAACGTAGACACCTTCAGAGATTTCTCTTTAGCCTGATCATTACTCTCGGGCATATTCACGGTATGCCAAACCGCTTCGCTTCGCTTCATCAACTTCAATATTTTTGCGCTTGTTATAAAATAGTTTATAAATAATTAAATAATATTTTTTAAATGATTGCATAAACTAAGTATAATATTGCAAGAAGGTAACAGAGCCGTGCACGTATAGCGATTCCAGTACGCTGAGCGGCAAGCGAAGCGACTGCCGTCATTGAGTACCACTGCCACCGCCGCGTGTTTTGCTAAACTATTTCGCTTCTATATTAAAAACGAAAATGATTTTGCAACTTCCTTTGGTGCTTTCCTTAGTAGAAATGTCTGCTCTATCGCGTGGCATAGTCAGATTTTCTCCTAGACCCTCAGTTTTTTAAATAAATTGAAAAATATCGGCCAAAATGGGTGCGTTTTCGGTGTCCTTTTCACTTTGATCATCATTTAAACATATTTAAATGTTTATAATCAAACAACTATTTATATCATTTTATTCGTGAAACTCCAAAGAATCATTTGGCACCATGCGGAACTGAATAACTATTACCGTAAAAGTACAAAACACACCCAAATTTGAAAAATTGCCATTTTTTTCAAAATCGATTTTTTCAAAAATGGTACGTTCTGGAGAAAAACGGATTTCAGATTCGTATTCAGCGCGTTAAAGACTACGAGAAACGCCTATTGAAGGTTACAAAATCAGACCCGTGTTGAACAGTGTAATTATCATTGTATTTAATGCTATACCAAGAAAATGCTATCTGAATTTTTATCATTTTGTAGTATATGTATGTGTGTGAGTGACCATGCGTTATGGTGCAGCCATTGCGTGGCGATGCGTTTTTGTTTTTGGAGAGCGCTGTCGCGCTACGACAGTGCTTCAACCAGCAGTGTCGTTACAGCCTGTGTAACGAAAGGTATTAAATAAAGTTAACCTATGGCTTACAATTTATAAAATATAATAAATGATTCAATTGCGTCCGTCAAACAACGACTACAAGTTTTTTGTTTAGCTATAATTTTTGCGTTGCAATTTGTCTGTTGGAACTAATGGCCAATTGTTTGAATAGTTTGGAATAGCAACACGCGGCAGACAGTCTTGATTGAGATGCCAGAGGTATGGCTAATGCCCGCCCTTCGCTTTCTGTAGTTCTAGACTGGAATTAGGTCACATTAGTGTTGCCTGTTTAGTTTCCTACTTGTATGAACTTAGTTTTGCTGCTGGCCGATTAGTATGCACCCCGATTCTTGCACTCTATGTTTTAACAAAGTTTTAGATCTCTTTCCACGCCTCTGGAACGTTTAGGTGTTCCCTAATGTCCCCGTTTCTGACGTCTACAAGTCTACAAATTATTGGAAAAAGAAAATCAATTGAAACATTTACAATTTGCATTGTGTATCAGTGGTGGTCGAATTTCAGAGCTGGAAATCCCCTAGACAAACAGATAATAACTCAGAATATGAATAATTTTGTACTATTGAATGGATCAAGGAAAATCGCGGCTATAAACTGTGTAAATGTAAAATTAAATATTAACAAGTTCGTTACGAACGAAATACATATCTGAATGATTCAACAGCAATTAAAAACATAATAACTATGTCTAAATACCAGCAGTTAGAGAGTTAGGGCATACAAAACATGGCCTTTTATTAAGTGGTCGAATAAATTGTTATACATATGTACATAATTGTGGGATTGGAAATATTGCGTGACTGTTTAGAATGACTCCGAGGTGTGAAAGATATTTACAGTGGATTCCGGTTAATAGGGACACTTCGGATCGGAAAAATTTGCTCCAATTAAGCGGCTGTCCCGAAAAACCGAAGTTCAACAGCGAAAATCTGGGGAAAGTAAAAGATGAAGCCAGAAACGATTTATTGAAAAAAGTATGTAATATTCGGTCTTGCATCGAAATGTCTGTTTAAGAGAATAGGGCAATAGGGATTTAGAGCTGATTGAAAATAGGGCAGAATAGTTTGAACAGTTTAAGAGAGACGTATCGTGAGCAGAGAGTGTTGAATTGAGTTTATTGTGGGAATCGTGCGAGAGTTGTCGTGTGCCGACGTCTTATATTAATAAAGTTAGTGTTTAATTGAAGCAGACTGATATCTTATTACCCTACTTGCCCTCTATTCCAACCTACGTGAGGTTTACAGAAAATAACTTCTACAATATTTATAGGGACAATGCAGTTGAATGCAAGTTACATGGTCTTTGACTTTGAACAATCGTACTGCTGCTAGAACATATGTATAGTTGATCACAGTAGTATCCGGTTACGTTAAAACTTGAGTAAATTTCATGCAAAATTATGCAAGGTTTACTATAATATGTAAATATAATACGTATCATAAAAGCTCCTCCCTCCTCGTAGCTAGCTAGATCATCAGAAAAATAAATGTGGGATCCCCAGACGCCTCTGAAAAAATTAGTGATAAATTTAGCTTGCAAAGCTAATAAGAAGCGTTCACATAACATTTCTCTTATCCAACCTTAATTTCAAGGTACAGTACTGTTTGCCAATAATATTTTTGAAAACCTAAACGTTCACATACAGATGGTCGCAAAAGTCTACATACAGCTGCTGAACATCCAATATTGCATGTTTATAAAAATGGGTGGCGGATTCATATTCAAAAATAAGTAGAAGCACCGATTAATTTGCGCAATCACTTTTCATTAGCTCTGGTATAAAAAGTTGTAATAGTTTAACGCGAGTCGTATGCAAATGACTTCGTCGTTTCCGCTCTTTTTCCCGTCGGGAGTCACTAAATACCAAATGGGGTTACAACAACACTCGATCCTACGTTCGATTGCGTAATTACACGCTGCTTCATACGTATTGTCTCGTTTGTATAGATGCTATAAATTCCAAGAATAATCGAACGTGTCACGACACAAAATGATCTGCCTAACTCAACCCCAACTCACGAATCAATGGAGTTAATTGATTACTTATTGTTAAATGCCAACACTTTGATTGATTCGTTAATGTTAGTTAAATGAATGAACTTGCTGCGACATGATTAGGCAGGCAGTGTTGATTTGCCCGTAACATGATTCGGATATTACGATCACCAAGCATTAATGTACTTGTATTTCCGTTTTGCCCAGGATAATTTTCGCCTAGAACTATTATCAAATCGTAAATAATCGAACATGCTAAAATTTTAGAGAGCAAATACATTTGCCCACGAAAGTATCGAACAGCCTAACACGGTTGAGGCATCCTTATTCATTTAATATTCAGTTACGTTGTAATTAATATTCACAAGCATCGTTTCATAATTGTATGAAAATAGACTTTCATTATTGAATCGGAATATTTGTTAAAAGTAGATTGTGAGTTATTTTCATTTTTACGAATACACCTATATGTAATTTTCTGCATAATTGACTGATTACCCAACGTGCTCGCATACTTCCGTGACCAACTGCATGACATGGGCTACTAATGGGTCGGGCCTATGTAGGAATTACTACAGATTGTAATGCTAACGAAATATTGGCATTCTATTAAACCTTGTTATCGTACCAGAAGTTTCCCTGGTAACAAAGCGAAGGTGGATTAGCGTATCAATGTTAATCCCGCTCATAAATGAGCAGGATTGTTGGAGGGAGTTGTACGCTAGTTACGGTAGAGGGGAAAGTTAGTATGCTGACTATTCGAAACATTTTAACGCCACTCGCAAGGAGATAGAGAGCGACGATTGCTTCACTTTCGGTTATTTAACTGTTTGGCATGCATCTGTGATTTGTTCGTTTAATGTATTTTCTTTTATCTGCGAACATACAACGAGTAGTGTAATACTTATGTAATTACGATGTTATGGTGGAATTAAGAGCACCCACCCAATTTGAGATTTCTGTCAACAAAGGTTTCAATGTATGCCAATCTTTCTATTCCATATACCGCGACAGAATAATAATTGTTTAAAGTACCAATGTATCGTGTTAAGTGGGAGAAGAGATACGTTAAATGAAGCGGCATGTTGTGTTCGGTCATTCAAATTATTCATTGAATCAATAGTCTGAAACAATATTTCAATTTCAAAATGTCCAACTTTGATTTCTGTGTAACGTTTATTTGAACGTAAATCATAGTTCCGTCGCTTGGCAAACACTTTTATAGGAATTATTCGTTTTGAAAATGATAAATGTAAGAAATAATGTGTTTATGTATCTGAAAACTGAATATGTTTATCTCAAGGTGAGCAATCATTGATCCGAGAAAGGTGCAATTTCGTTGATAATTTGGAGAACCAAGGATTCCATCGCCGACTAAATTGATTAATTAATTTTACAATTTCGGTTTTGGCGCATTTTCTCAAGATCTAAAAAGGTAAATTCAATCAAACTGTTTAAGGAGATTTATACGAAACTGCTCAACGTATTGAATACAAGAATTTGGAAAATGACACCTCGTTATCAGACAAACATTTTATATCCATTATATAATTATTTTTGTAAAAGGTTTGCATAGAAAACAATCCATTTCGATATATCCAGTATTAATCGAGTGCTCGGACAAAGTTTTATTAGAATGGTTTTAGGGGTTCGAAAAAAAGATCCTCGCGAAGCTTGGAACTTTCGCATAAGAATAGAGCCTACTCAGCAGTTCCGTCGCTTCCCATTTTCAGAAAAATAATAAAGTGTAAGAAAAGAGGTCTAAACACGAGGATAAATATGTAGCTACGCATCGATTCTCAAATATTAGCACGCGAAGATAGGAGCAATACTAACAAAACCGTTAGCAAACCTTTCCTAATTTTGTACACATTAGGAATAGGTATTTCAAATTATAGTTCTAGATTAATAATATTGAATTATCTTAACACGTGTATTCAATATATTTAATTACCTTGTTTATTGTAATTGTTATGCAAGCATTTGGGTAACCAGCTTCGAAATTCGCGGTTCAGTGTTTGTTAAAGCCAATCTCGGTTTAAAGAAATATTTAGAGTTTTTCATATTTCCACCCTTTCATTTACCAAAATATCAGTATAGAAACATCGTTAATCAAATATAACAATGTAACCATATCAAAATAAATGAAGACTAAAAATCGCCAACAAAAATATGTAGTGGGAATCACTGCACTAATTGGATCCTCCCGTTCATTCAAGAATAATAATAGTAGTAATAGTAATAATAATAATACGATGAAGAAGAAGTAGAGGGAAAAGACGAGGAAGAGTAAAGTAGGTTCAAAATATTCGCAACCAGTCTGGTGAGTCAACTCATCTTCTCCGATTAACGAGTTAAGTAACCGATAGTTTCCGTTCTCACGAAAATAGTGAAGTGGAACGACCGAGTTCTGTGAATGTGGAGAAATGGCCGTACATTGATTCACGAATAGTATCTGGTAGTGATGGGATTAAGATCTGTTTCGATACTGACGAGATAGTTATGTTTCAAACTAATACGTGTATCAGTATGTAGCAATTGTAAGATACGTTTTCATATAAATTGCGAAGCTAATTGAAACAAAGAACTATCGCATCGGTTTACATCAATTACCTATATTAATTCGAATATGTATTTAATTTGTTTTTTTTAAATCCTGTATTCAATGTTCCTAATTGATTACAATTAATTACTTTCTTTTTATGGGATTTTGATTAAGGTATCGTGACGATTTCGATACGTTTATCGACAATCAGTGTATCGCAAATGTTTATGTGTGGTGTGTTAAGAACAAGACAGAGGGGTGTTTTCTTTTGAGATTTTCTTTGGAGTTTTCTTTGGAGATTATTGGAAGGAGCGATATTGGTCTGTAGGAATATGGTGCTCTAGGATTCTTGCCAGGCTTATCTATTGGTATTATCTCTGCACAGATACCACCAAATTTGTGGAAAATAACCTATCCTGAATATGGCGTTTGACAGAACTATTAACAATCTTATTGCGTTTTCCGGTACTTGTTTTAGCATCTTTGCCGTTATAAGGTCATATCCGGGCGGTTTGTTGGTCTTTAGATCTCTGATAATCGCAGAGATTTCCTATGTATTGTAGTATCCTATGCATCCTAGTGCTTGTGAATGTATTTAATTAAAATTCACAAGTACTCAGAAGTACAGCACAGCATTGTTTATGCGTATAGGTCTTCGATATTAGTAAGATTTTTACTGGCTTGCTGCATCGAGGACATTTTCATTTTTCGTATGGTAATGAAAGAAAATAGTTGATGCTCAGAATGAAATAATATTATACATCTGTGAGATCAGACACAACATAAGATGCCCTTAAGTAACTTATCGGAAACGAGGAAACCTTTCTTTAAAAACATGAGGACAGTAATTCTTGTCCCAAGTGTTGTGAAAAGGGTACATCTTTAGCTATGTAATAAATGATAAAGTAATAATAGTTTTATAATAATAGTGCACGATGTTTGCATTTTAACTTTTATAGCCTGTGTCGTTTCTTCACTAATTCTAAGTGATGTGAACTACTGATTTATAAGTACAAGAACATTTATTTAATATGATTTGATTTACAAGACTATACAGAAAGGCCACCCACAAAACTGTAAATTTCAAAGACGGAATCGTCATACCATACAATAGGTCACTTGTACTCTTTATATTTCATACTCTCATTTTGTATTATAGATCACTACCTCTATTTTGTGATTTGTGCTGCCTTTTCGCCCATTTAACGTACTTAAATATATACAATATGATTTAATGCTTAACACAATTTTTAACCTTTACTTTAGGTAAATTGATTGCTTATTTCAATAACTCTCACAGGAATCCTTTTTTAGCAACAAAAGTCTTCTCTCGTAAAAATGAAATGCCTACGCAGATCAAGTGTCTGCAATGGGCACTTTCTTCTGCCCGAAAATAACCCTGGTCTAAACAGTTACTTATGTCGAAACATTTATTCAGCTTGGCAACCGAAAAAGTGTGGAGTTCACAAATATTGAAAAATTAACTTTAGGATGAACAGATATTGTTCTATTAAGTTTGTTTTACCTGTCAGTAAAACAATTTCGTGGCAATAATTCGGTGGAATTGCGAAAGGACACATTATTTTAATTCGCATAGGACGTTGCAAATTGTCCGTCGTATCCACTGGACGCAACTATGTACGTACGTCAATGCAACTGGTCTTGGCTCCGAAATATTTCAAAAACATCGACATAATAATAAGATGGTAATTTTGCAAACAACAATAATCAGTATTTCCATTGAGTCAAAGTTCTTAACATTCCAGAAACAAGAATCTAAAAAATGTGGAATAAGCGACGACAATTACTTTCACCAATGGGTTTACTTATTGGGGCATCTTGTAATTCAAATACAAAATTATCATGTACTGTATCAGAGGTGTAATCAGCTCATTAAACAGAAATCCCTTTTACGTTCCCCGTTGAAGGAAATACGGCCCGCCCAGATGCAGCCAGTCCCATTGTTGTAATTCGTTGGTGAATGTTGTTAAAATTTGGTCCGAATGAAGCTGAATAGTAATGAATTTAATTGCAGGACGCAGAAACAGAATTTGAAGCAATTTCGTTAATCGACGGTGAGGGTACTTATGGGACCGAGTGTATCTTAATTTCCAATGCAAACATTTACATACACCGACGCAACGCGCCGGTATAAGAGCAGGTCTCAATCCCATCGCTAGTATCGCGCGAAAAGAAGAGCAAACACCTCCACGAGAACAAAAAGGTGTTCGGTTCGGCAGTGGAAAGCGGGCAGGTGTTCCGGGTTAATATTCGTAGCGAAGAGGATTGTTTTGCAACGCTAGCTCTCCGGCCAGCTTACGTGCCCGTGCCCGCCTCGTAATTAGTTTGACTTTCACCGTGAGGGCCACCATACCGGGCACACTTTCGCCCGTCTTCGTGTTGCCCGTCTCCATTGCCGTTTGCCTCTGGAATTGCGTTACGGTGAAAATGCCTGAATGCGCCCGCAGGAATTTAGGCCGATATCAAGGACGTTCTCTCGCAACCTCGCAGGATTCGTGATACCCGAATCCGCGACCAGCAGTCGCTTGGCTTCTGAAAATGAACGAAATCTCAATCGGAACGGACGCCACTATGCGACGCTGCGAGCATCCACGATCGCTTGCCCAACCGACTTTCATGTAATCGGGATCTTTTCCTCTAATCTCCGGTCGATCAGTTGCGATACGGATTACGTTTGCCTAACGTTCGCCTTGCGTTCGACTAACCGTTCGAGTGCAACTTCGATTGCGTTCAATAGCGCGCTCTGCAGTGGACTTTCCTTCTCCAGCGCTTCGTCTCGATCCCGAGATCACGCCCACGGTGATTTTTGTGCCGTGAACGGTTCGCTGCAAACGACGGATATTTCATTCGTGGTTGCCGAATACGAGGATTTACGGCCGAGGCGGTTTTATCTGAATTTTAATTTCGGAACAGCCGATGCTGAAATACCGTGCCACGGTGGGCGACCAGGTGAGTGCAATGGGATACCGCTGTGTATTGCCATTCCGTTGGCGAACTTAACTTTAAGAGAAATGCTAATTTATCTTCGTCACGAACCTACTGGTCTAGGATCTATGGCACATGTTATACAATCCAGAGGAGTTTGTAATCGCAAACAAACGTAAAGTAGACGGTGGAATGCTTCCTATGCATCCCCTGCAAATCGATCTGCATTCATATTAATATTTGAATTTACATTTAAGACATGTTCAATAATGCAATACTATTCTAGTTAAAAGTGTTAACAATCATTTAATCGCTTTTACGTTTAAATTGCACATCCTTTCATGATTTCTCACTAATTCGAATGTCATTTTCATGTATGTAATCGTGGAAAAGCTTTCCAATTTTTAACTTCGTATTGGCAATTTTCTCAAAAAATGTTAACCCGCACTGTACGTATAGCTGCATGAAAAATACTTCGAAAGGTAGCCTAAATCTACACGTACATACGTACAACAGTTTTGAAAATATAATTTCCTGTTCATGGTAGAAGTCTCCTCGGAAATGTGCGAGGAAAATCTGTGGAGGTCTGCGTTAGAAAATGATGAAACATAATGTACATTTTGACGAACAGTTCCCAAGTATGTACCTCGACGCAGGTTGATAATATCTCAACAAGTTCGAAAGTAATGAAGATAGTACAGTACTGTCCATAAGTATTCTGACGACTTATGGCGCTGAATTTTTTTAATGCTTCCAGTGGGGTCAGTTGCTCGAACGGAGCCCATGACAGGTCATGGCGATTCTCGGTTTGATGTTATGGCTTTGCGAGAATCATATTAAAAGTGTGAAACAAATTTTAAAATGGAATTTAAAATAAAACCATGTTAAAAAATTTTACCACTTACGTTTGTAAAGTTAAAATATAAAAATATCAGAATCTATCATTCATAAATAAACCTGTAGTTTCATTTGTTACATTGCTAAGGATAATATAATATGTCTTTCACAAAAATCTTGGTAAGCTTCTGCACGAAATACACTGCTCGAAACAATTAGAGGACCACATCATTTCTGGAACTTTCTTTTTAGAGACGACAGATGATGTTATATGCACATGGCTTTATCCACATAATTCAGAAAATTACAGAAATTATGGTTCGCGTTGATGGGGACAACGGTTGCAGTATGTGACCCTCTAATTGTTTTGAGCAGTGTCTATTACAAAATGTGTTCCTGGCGTACATTAACGCTAGAACTGCCAAGTCCGTGAAAATGACGGGCTTGAGCTTTCTTGCCTTAAAATTATTAACATGGGTATTGTCGCAGCGGTTTATGATGGCCTTCAATAAGACAGAACGACAATTGTGTATCTCTGTTTAATGTCCATTCAACCACTTTCGTTTTCATAATGTGGCTAATCTACACTGTCTACATAATACCAAAGCCGATCCGTAGTTATTTAGACTGGTCATCTAGCTCATTGTTGCATTTATTTTTAGTATTCTTTTCAATTAGAAATTTGAGAAATTTACAAATATTGGGTCTCTAATGAAAATGAAAAAAAAACTTCGAAACTGTATATTTGTATTCTTTAAGTATGATTTTTTTAACACAACTTCATACCTCGAATAGAATCCTAAAACACAAAACCATGAAAGAAAAAATGTTCAAATATCCATTTTTCGAGTACATACGGCCGGTATTGTACACAGTCAGTCACAAAAGTCTACACCCAGCTGTCAAACTTGAAATATTAGAAAGCAAGTATTAAGAAAAAACGCAATGATTTGCCTGATAGATGTAACTAATCTATTCATTAAAAGTAAACCCACTTGTAACAGCGGTAAAGCTTATCGTATTCGTTTGTGTAACGCGCGAGACCCTTGTATTTTTGAAAATATGCGAAATTTCGCCGGGAGCACGGACACTTTTGCGCTCGACTGTATTCGATAGGGAAAAAGAATCGTTTTGTCGGCAATTCCCATCGCCACAATCGAGCAGCGCAAAAATTCGGAGATCTTCTGTGCAAATTTCGCCTCCGCGATCCATTCTAAGCGATCGAGACTAAAGCAGGGGTGGCGTTAATCCGTAATAAGATCAGGGTTACGTAGTGCCGCGGACAAAGATCACGACCGATCGTTGATCGAATGAGCGAAGAAAGAGGATCGAGGATGTTCCTTTTCCCCTCTGCCGGCGCGTATAAAAGTCCGAATGTGTCGATTCAGCCGACACAACTGTGAAAGATCGCCAGTGAAAGACGTTCTCCTTTGCGACGTCTACTTTTCGGCCTCGTATCCTACCGGTCGCCGGTCCTCGCGAAATTCAACGATGTTCTTTCATCTGGTGAGTTGTTTGACCCCCTCGCTTGTCGCGATTTTTACTTCATTCTGTTCATTTTCCCTTGCGAACCTTACGATGAAAGTTTCGCAAGGGTTTCGCTGTGTGCAGCCATTTGGATTCAGAGTGTGATTTCGTTTATTTCCTTTTTTCAATTTGTATCCTTGGAAGATAAGGTCTCAGTGTATCGATACAGCCAATGGATATACAGCAGACGCAGTGAAAATATCGGTCAGGTTAAAACTATTTCTCGATACATGTTTCGTAACGTGTGTACATCATGGCTGTACTTTTTGCCGATCCCTTACTACCACCGGTTCAATTCTTTCAGGATCAATAATTTGCTCTTCGTAATCCGTCTTCGTGACTGGATACCTCATGGGACTTGTATTTCAAAGTTCCCTATGTGCATCACAGTTTTGCTTTCTAATTACTTACCCTCTGTGTCAGGTTTAGAAATTCGATTCGGTGAATCATTCAATTTTTTTCCAAATATTTGCATCAATTTTTAATGCAAATTTTTTTAATATACTGCTCATCGTAGCATTTGTTTGTTTTATACTTGGTACGTATCCTGTAATAAGTTTGTAATTACTTATGTTAATAGAACTCTCCGATTCATTTGACAATATAAATAGTAATAGTAATAGCAATGACAATAGCAATAACAATAGCAATAACAATAACAATATCAATATCAATATCAATATCAATATCAATATCAATATCAATAGTAATAGTAATAGTAATAGTAGTAGTAATATTATTAAAATATAAAGTTCCAACGAAAGTATTCATTTCTTTTTTCTACCTGCGTATTATTATTAAATGTTTCTCAATAATAGTTAACTGTATAGCATGTATAATGCAAAGATATATTGTTTGTTATTTTTATGGAAGTAAATATACCCCATGTACTTCGTTTTTGCATCATTTTTAATGTCTCGTAGAAAACAAATGTCACTTGACTACTAACAAAAAATTGTCAGAAAACTGTCCAAAGTTTCGAAAAGTTACAGGCGCATAGCTCAAAAATTATAAATACAAAATTGCACGGAGTGGATTAAACTAGGACAAGTTATCACGCAAAATCTACTCAAAACAATAACGTCATATTAACTCCTTATAAAATATCTAATTATACTATGTAATTAGAAATTTTGTAACTTTGATCATTACTTTGACATCCTATTTAAGAAAATTCATTTTGAAAGTACGATTTACGTTTGGAATTTATGTATTATAATTACGATACACGCATTCTATCTTTAAATTCAGTAAAACGACAAAAATAATTCTTTCTTATACGCATAAAGAAAAGAAAATTCGTGTGATTAGATTACAAATGTGAGAAGAAGTTAAACGCGAGATACTCCGTTTATGATAATTCGTGATACTGCTCAACATTCAACTCCATTTTCCGCTCTAAATCTGCCGAGAATTAATTCAAAGCGTCACAAGAACTGTGTTCTACAGCACCGTGTCGGCTACACTATAAAAGGCATTACACTATGTTGCATTTCAATGTACGTTCCGATTTTGTTGCACCATGTCACTATTTCGTATCAACACGGAATCGCAATTGGGCAATGCCAAATTTAAAAAAATTTTGAAAGATTTAATACACTGAATAAAGAATTCAGGACCTCGTAGGAGAAATGTAGAAAGTAGTTTTTTTATCTTTACGCACATCCAAAAGCGTTACTATATCTCCACGACTAGAAAACATAATTATATATTTCATTACAGTTGAATGTAATATTGCAGGCATACATAGATGGACACACATATATATATTAAATGTATTATACGTAGCAATAGATGTCGTACTTTTTCTCTTTTTTTGTCAGTTAGATTTCTTTAAAATTAATATTAGAACTTAATTGTTACCATAATTATTTCCTTATCGTTCTATTCGCTCATAACTAGTCTATACATATACATAACATACCATACAGTAGAAGACGATATTTTAATTTCAAAACGTAACCCGTGTATTTACTTATTATTTCAATTAAATTAGTTTGCCATTCTTTCACTTTTTATATATATTATAGAATGTTTTTCTGCTATCCTTAACGACAAACTGCCCTCCCGAGGAAAAAAATTTCACGCGTGTTCCACACCTATATTAAAAACATGCACGCGTAACTATATATAAATTTCCAAAAATTCGATCACCAGAATGATTCTTTTTCATATACAGTTGTGAATTCCTACAATTCGCCGAATAACGATACGTATTCGCATGAAATTGGTGGACATTTGATTTTGTCCCACGAATATTTACTCGTCGGTCAGTTTCAGAAAAAATACTGAACGGTATAGTACGAGCACCAATGTAAAAGCACGAAAGTTTGTAACAGCGACCATGGCTGACGCATCTTGTGCTTCGGTGCATTAACGTTTTACGATTTCTCTTGATCTTCGCGAGGAGAGAGTGGGTAGAATTGTTACCAGCTGCGCCAAAAATTGTGCAGCAACGACATTTTCTTCCTTGATTAATGGTACTACGGGAGCACACAGACATGTGCGACATAACGAAAAGGAAACGTTTTTCCCCATAGTCAACGGCTTCTGGTGATCATAAGTTAAAAGAAGAGAATTAATCGTAAGGACATGTGGCTACCGGCACGCCATAAATACCAACCGTGCTGTTCCTGTTCTCTCTGTCAATAATGAATGCTGCACGCAATATCTTTACTATCTAATGAATTATTTACGCTCTTTTCTATTAACCTGCACGAATGAGATGCTCAGAAAAGCTGCTTACTTTGAATATTATCCAATGGCTTGGAAAAAATGTGTAAATCTGCCGAATATATTAGTAAATAATTAGGTTGCTGCAAACGAAATACTCGAATTGTTAATGAAACCGTCAAAGACCATAGATTCGATAGACTTGAGATTTAGTGAAACAAAGTTATTCATACTTGGTTTGAAAAAGTCCGCGTTAGACAAACGAATATAATTCCTGTCGCGTTTCCATCAATAATTGTTTAGCTTTATGTTTTCCGATTTAAATTGTTGAAACCGGGTCGAATTATACTTTCACTTGCTGTACGACAACACCAACCTAATGGTAATGTTAAGTGTATCGAGAACAAAGCTTTCAGACTCTACATTGATGTGACCAAGCGTAAAATAAATGAACCAATTCCTCGGCTGCGCCATTACTTATACGGGACATCGAAAACGATGAACATTTCGCTGCATTTCGATCCCGGGGACATAAAAGGAGGGAAAAGTTGGTAAACAAGTATGTACCACGGGCCCCGGAGAGTGCATACGAATAAGGGGGAAAAAGAACGGCGCGTGCAGATGATCCGATGTTCGAAAGTATCCAAATAGTTTTCACGAAGAAAGTTGATCGTGTATTCCGTCTGCATGTGACCGCGTATGTATACCCGCGCGTGGTCAATTTGTAAGTACACACGTACATTAGAAACGCAGGGAACGAACACTCGTGACCGTTTCGCAACCGATTTTCTATCACGTTTAATTGTAACGCTTACGCAACTGCGCTTACTCCTCTCCGGTTGTGATACGCAACAAAATTCGTAGGAACTACCCGAGCCATTCGCCGTTCGTGCTCGATCTTGATGGCTATTTAAGTAGTTCGTACATCTTCGAGGAAATTTCGCTGTTAGCCCAGCGCCGGTGCTCAACGACCGTTTCATTATCTTTCCGACGCGACGACGCAACTAGACCTGCTATTGCTTCCTGCTATAATACACAGTGTACATGGCGCAAGAGGAACATCGTTCCGCACTACTACTAATGCACGTAGAGACAGGTATATCGTTATAAATGCGCGATGTGTCTAAGAAATAATGACACCGGTTCTGTACGGGATGGAAACAAAATTGTAAAATTGTATTTCTCGGGTTTGGCGGAAATAGGAAATTCATGCACGGAAGGTGCCGCGAAATTGGTTAGGACGTTCAAAATTAGCATTGCACAAACTTTGTCTTCCTGGGTATTCTTGTCGGCGGGGGGAAAGAAAGTCTGAAGGGGGCCATATGTCGCAAGTGCACCGTTTGCTCAATATAGTTGCCATAGTTTTTGCAAAAAAGTCGCTATTTTGGTGATTGAAATTCTATTCATCACCAATCGACTGTTAAACGACGATCACATCTAAGGAGAGTCCTTGCTTTGCGACACTTTGCTATGTTCCCCGTGTGCCATCCAAAAATACGTTTTGCCACCCAGAAACTTGTGCCCTGGACAAATCTAGGTCTTCGTATACCAAGTTTAATTAAGTATTCTCTTAAGTATTAAATCCGTTGCTGGTGTGACGGAGACAGATGAACAGCAGAATCACACTTCAGCAGAATCTTTCCTGCGCATCTGCTACGCCATCTTCAGACATAATTATAGCGATAGGTGTACTCCTACAGTACCATACATAAGCAAGATTTCTTTATCCCTTGCCATGGAGACAATTGTTTGAACGGCAATTCTATTGTCATTCATTAAAATAGTTTACTGCTATTTGTCAACATGCGACGATATTGAAAAACATATTTGGACATTGGAATTAATTTATTATTTTAAATGATCGTTTGTGCTCCTCTCCGCGCTTTTTGTTTTTGACTTCATTTTATGTTACAAACGATATGCCTAATTATGTACTTGTAACTTGGTAGGCTGAATATTAGAAATTACCGTCGAGGCCATATTTTTTAAAGACTAAAAAGAATTTTGATTATCCGAATATTTATGGCTAGTAGTTGCTGTACAAAGTATACATACAGTAGTATAGGACGATTCTTCTGCATTCGCTGTAAATCAGCACGATAATCACTTACCTTTTTTTCTTTTCTCTGAATTACTTTTCCTTGTACTTACAGTCGCGGAAGAAGCGTAAGACTATTTACCCGTAGGCAGAAAATGTACTTGTCTTGCCCATGTTTTATTACATATTTTGACTTATTTTCACAGTTGTGTTACATAGCATGCAATTCTATGGCAATATCTTAGATTAGAAAAACACCTTCTGCAGGGGTGACTAAATCATCTCTTACCTTCGAAAATCACTTCTTAAAAATGAGGAGAACATTTCATTAATACAATTTGTGGATATGAGACAGTTTTAAGACACGACTAACAGTAATCAAAGCAGTATCAATGTTGTTTAATAAATTGAAGTATACGAGCAGTGAGACGTATGTATATAGGAAATTAGTAAACAAAATCCCAATTGAAATGGTTATTTAAGTGTTAATTGGTTAAGATTGCTAATTTGAATATATTATTATTTTATTTGAACAATGTTTCTAGGTTCTTTACATAATTAGCAGAAGAGCTTCATTGAAAAACTCCTGTGCAATTCAGAAAAGTTGCGATGCAATTAATTGTTCACCCGGTTTCGTAATCGCCTAATAACAGATAATTGCATATGCTTAAAAAATAAAATTGGGTAAATTATATCGAATAAGGGAAACTGAGAAGGGGAAAGCCGAAAGTAAAAGTAAAAGGCGCTACTAATTTTTTGTTTAGAGCTAGTCACTGGAAATAATCACTGCGACATTTTAATTACGCCACATTTGTTTCCAGCAGCTTCGTTCCCTGCCTTGTGCAGCCTTCAAATAGAAATATTTCGTCGAAGAGAAATTTTAATCATGACACTTAAGGAAGACAAATTGCTTAATTCGCATGGACAGGCTAAATCGTGAACCGTAGAATTCTTTCACTTTAAACCGAGGTGTTTTAACGTGTACTTGATTATAGCTGACAGGTTTATGTATGCGTCACCGATGAATTTATTTTCATTCACTGCGTCACGTCTTAGGCCACTTGAATTAACGACGTGGCGCATTGATTTAGGATGACCAGTTAATTGAATTCGAATTCGTTTCAAGCATATTAATAAGCTGTACAGTTTTATGCCCGATTGTAATTTAAAATTGACCATCGCTCTTCCGAACTTCCCGGCGTTAAATCAAATTAAGACGCAACGCTCAACGATTTTTCCACTACATAAATCATTCTATTACTCATTATCTAATGCTTATCCGAGCATCTCTGCTAAACCAATTTCCAACCGACTTGAATACATTTTCGCCAACAATTTATTCAGGGTATAATCCGTGGGATTCGATATGCTTGGGCTATTGTAAAGCAACATTATTTATATCATTGTGATTAAACAAAATCACTGTATTTTTTCGAACAGGGTTCAAAGGCATATTTTGATGCGCTTGATGCTGTAATTCTTGGTTTTCGTCTAGAACTCGTTTGGATACATGCTTTACTATTTATCATTTTAAGATCAAAGTGTTAAAAAAACATTAATTATTGTATTCGTTGAATTTCACTGAACTTTACGCAACTAAATTCAGTAAAGTTTTAAGCTATTGAGAAACCAGCTATTTTCTATGCAGCAACTTAGTACATCAGAAAAAATCTTTAAATAAACATTCGTAGGAAATGTAATTACTAGTATGCAATGCAACGTTTTATATTTTCAATTTCCCTTATGCACTTTATTGACTTGAATTTCAGTTTTCTTTCGCGCACTTTGTAACATGCTATATTTTAATTAAATTGCAATAATTTATTGTAAATTTCAAACCGTCTTGTGTTACATAAAACATGCCTGCACGAATAGTTCTAATAGTTTAATGTAACATTTCTTTTGAATATGATTTACTACTATTTCCAAAGTAATACTCGAAACGTTTATTTATTATATTCAAGAGCAAATAGAATTAACAAATGAGCAATGATAAGAAGAAAAAAACAATGCCAACAATAATGCTATTTACGTAAAATAACAACAAATGTAAAGCAGTAAAAAGAAGTATGTATCACCATAGTTTAAGAACAAAAAATTCTTATCTGTACAGAGATACATATGCATACGTATACACACATGCAAATTGTAATTCCGCAGTTCACATATGCTCCAAAAAGAAAGTTACTAAGCCGCGTGCAAACGCTGTCCCGTTAGATTTAAAATTGAAAGTGAATACGCAACTACTGGAACTATCCTAGACAATGTCTAGTGCATTTAAAACTGGTTTCAAATGGTGCCAATGTTTTTCTCGTGTTTTCTTAAACGGGAAGTGCAATTAAGCACTAGCAGCTGATAACACGTAACTGCCGTCTTTAGCCGAGTTAGTCCAGCTGATTGTAGAAGCGCGTAATTGTGCGCGTAAAATGTGCAAGCAATTGATCTTTCTTTAATTCTCGTTTCTTTCGATTGTGAATCGTGCTTCACAATGATTTGCGTGGGTTGAAACAATGTAACCCCATCTACTTGAATACTGCTGTTGTATTAAATTTATGCCATTTGCAGAATCCAATAATCAACATTGTACAACATTCGTTTAAAACATTTTTTCGTGTCGTTCGAATCTTACGAGATATTCTTCTGAGGAGATTAAATTGGCACCCTGCATACCATTCAAGCAATCAATTTATGTTTGATAGTTAAATTATGCGATATTAATATCAATCTAACAAAAAAAATTGTTTTCAGAGCACGCTACTGCTGGTAGCGTCCACCGTATACTCGAAACCGGCACCAGAGCCACCTGTCAGCTCGTATTTCCCCCCGTCGAGTAGCTCTGGTTTATCGACCGGATCCGGAAGCTACGGTCCACCATCCATTCCAGACCATTACGGACCACCGCAGCAACAGCCTATCGTTCACAAACACGTTTACGTTCATGTACCACCCCCGGAAGCTCCGGAGTACAAACCTCCGAAGTACATACCACCCATGGCACCACCACAGAAGCATTACAAAATCGTGTTCATAAAGGCACCAACTCCACCAGCACCAACAGCCCCTGTTTTGCCACCGTTGCCACCTCAGGACGAGGAGAAGACATTGATCTACGTGCTGGTGAAGAAACCGGAAGAGCAACCAGAAGTGGTTCTCCCGACTCAAGCGCCAACTCAACCCAGCAAACCGGAAGTCTACTTCATCAGATACAAGACACAGGTAAGACATGCGTTCGAGCCCGCTATTTATGTACCTGTACCTTTTTTAAATATTAGTTGTCGGGTTTTCACATTTTCTCGAAGTGCATTCATTTCGTGCTGATCCGATTAACAATTGACGGGGCTCTGCGAGTTAATCAATTTTCGTTCTACTTGATTGTGACCCAGTACGTACACTTTCAAGTACATGTACCATATTTTTTCGAATATGAAAACGTTTGTTTAACCCTAGATAACTAAGCTATCCTGGGAGAAACGTTATTCCTATAAGAATTCGTCAATTACAGATACGGACAGAATTGAAATGTCTTTATTTAACAAGAAGTCTTTCATTTTATAAGGAAATGGAACAAATGAAAATAAAGTACATTTGGTGTTGAATGTGCTAATTAGAGCATTTATTATATATATTTGCACTTATTGAAAGCCTGATTGGTCATTCTACGCAAAGTAGAAGGACGTATAGAGCATGACTTGCGTGAATTCAATTGCTACGACCGATAACCAAATTCATAAAAATGCATTAAACGCATGAAACGTAAAAATCACTTGTCTTGGCAAAAAAGTTGCGCTATTACTAAGCTTTTGTTGTTTTTCACGGCGACTAGCATGTAATTCTAAAACTTAGCACTTTTCACTCACTTATTAGCGAAACGCCACTGCACAGCGCATTGTTTTCACTTAACGCAGGCCTCGGATTTAAGTGATCCTTCGGGCCGATTTTCAGAGGCAACGCCCTCTTTCCCCCACTACACGTCTGGGCCCTGCGATCGCCGATTGCCTGGAAGCTCCTCAGGCCCGTAGCATACAAACCGCGCGGTCCTTGGGGCACGGGGCGACGTGGAATCCTGTTGATACGATTGTCGCCCAAATACGACCTGCGTGTTTCGTGTGGTGCGGGCCTGAGGAGCTTCGCGGCGAGTGGCGATCGCGTGGCCAGGGCGCGTGGCTGGGGAAAGAGGGCGTTGCGTCTGAATATCGGCCCGAAAGATCACTTAAATCCGAGGCCTGACTTAACGGATTAGAAAAATTCAAGGGTGTGGGATCTCGCGGTGTATGCGGATCACGGATCAGCGGATATCACGTAATTCCAATACTTGCTTCGCAATGTTTACGAATGTTTAGTTACGTTGATTTAAAAAAGATCTTCCGGTAAAAAGAAGCAGTATTGTTTGTTTTCGATCTCACAGCTAGGCATAATCTGTTAAAGGGGTACACCACCACGTAGGCGTAAAAAAGTGGGTAGAAAACATTGTTTTTTTCTCGTAATTGATGTGCAAAGCGTCGGGATTTTTTAAGAGGATGTTAAGTAGTATCTTAACTTTATTTGCATACTTTATTTATTATTTAAAATTCTAAAATGACAGAGTTTCGCAACATTATCCAGTGGGACATTGTCTACAAAAAGTCTTTAACATGAAAAATGGAAAATTTCTATAGCAATCTAAGAAAAATATCTTCTCCTCGATGTAGCGAATAATAGTATGAAACTTTTGCAAACGAAGAATCGTAGAACGAGTTCAAATAGTTAAAAAGTCTTATGCTACATTATCAATAACTTGCTAAGGAATAGTCGGCCAGAATTTGAAGCTAACCGTATGAATAGTTCCGGAGATCTACTGAATAGAAAGTTAAGGGGCGGGTTTGAGAAAAGAGCGTTCGAAGTTGCATCAAACCACTCGATTTACCTGAAATAACGTGCAATCATTTGGAGTGTGGAAGTCGCCGCATTAATTTGGTATCATGATGCTTCCCGAGTGATGAAGCGGAATGATAAAACATAACGTTACGCTTCTAGTAAGAAGACGGAAGGAACTTTTCGAACAACTTAATACATGGTGTTCGCAGGCATATTTCGTTCCCAAACTTTGCCAAAAGGTTTTGTGCCAATTGGTAGGACGAGTAAATGAATAAACATAAATTCCTAGGTTCATGATTAGAAAGTTATAGTAAGATTGAATGTACGAGTCACGGTAAGAACATTGTTTGCGATATATATGAAGTTCCGATACAAGAGTTCCAAAAATAAAATAGATACATAAATTATTGTGTTCTCTCTTGATAACAAGTTATGTTTCGGAAGTATTAAATTAACTCGTAACTAATATTTATGGTATAAATAGCACTAGCAATATTTGTTTTTATTTTATAATTATTTAATGTAGCACACATGCGCCCCATTGCCGTACTGTTTACAACAACCAATGCATGTTATACAAATATTTAGGATATTATATAGGCTACTTTTTTCATTCACTTCCTTGTATTTCATTCGCAGAATAAAAGATAATTAATGGCAATTAAATTAAATAAGGGAAATAAAAGAATCGTATTAAGTTCCCCTTAATAACGGGCGGTATAAAAAAATGTGCTCCAAAAATGCAGCATTATCTGAAAACTCAATATAATTCCATTTTTATAAACGCAGGTCAGAATCAAATGGTGAACATTATTATTTATTAATATTACAGAAAGAATCACACAGCACGGAATACGGACCACCACATCAGTCACCCCCATCAGATAACTATGGTGCCCCGCCATCAAGTCCCGATGGCCCCTACTGAGTACTATAGTCTTATGGCAAGTGATAGGTTTTATATGACTCAAATACTCAAAGCACGTGAAGTTCGTGAATTAGAGAATTAATACTCGGGGAAAGTCCTCACTATCTATGAGATTTTGAGAAAACCAATCTGCACGTAACACGATTAATGTTACAAAGTTTTATAGGTATTACAATTAGATTATCCGTATCTAGCTGCTCTCGTAAATCCTCAGATCGTTCACCGAAGACATATTATTATATCGATGACACCAAATATGGGGCAGAGTGTAAAGGACCAAATTATTATATAATACTATGGACATTTCGATATATTTCAATTCCTATTAGCTATTGGTGCTGTTGCAAAAACACGAGTTACAACGCGAATGTGATGCAAGTATCAATGATTTCATAGAAACGATATTCACAAAGATCTGTTAAGTGTAGAAAAGCAACGAGCCTGAGGATTTTTGATTAATGCGAGTTAAAGCGATTGTAACAAATGTATGTATATTTTAATAAAGTTATTTGTACTTTTGTAGAATTCGTATACCATGTTATTTTTTATTTACAATCAATTTTCCTATGCCAATGACTGTGCAAACCAGAACTTACTATGCTTTATTTTAATAATTTCCGATTACATGCTTTACAGCTTTATGATTTCAGAAAATACATAGAACATTGGAAGAGGACAAAAAAGGACAAACAAATATGGAAGAGCTATTTTTATTCCAGAAAACAATTCTGATCTTACAAATTCGGAGTTCAAGTACATTTAAAAATATGCAGTTACATTTAAAAAAAATCATTTCTGGAAATATATATGATAGTGTTGTTTCAACATTAGCAACACGGGAAGTATTCGATATGTTTGCCAGCATACAGGATGTCCGATGTTTTTCTGGAGAAATGTTGTCAGCATATTGTACACACGAAAGTAATACAAAGATGTTACACGAAAGTCGACCAGTGAAGCTTTGTTGCAAAGTTTTCACATAAATTGTAGAACCGCCAAATTTTTCTACTTAAATTACCATACCGCCCGCTTACGTAGATGCAAGTCCGACACCGCTATAGCTGACAACGTTTCTCCGGAAAAACCTGAGACACCCTGTACATGTAGCAAAAATTGTAAATCCACATTTACTAAGGCAAACCTTCTGCTATCGATATAAATTGTGCCACTTGTTTATAAACAACCTGTTACGATACTACGCATATTTCGAGACGTTCGTATAAACCATCACAGACCCCAAAAAATATCTGAATATCTAATACCACAGTTATTTACGTAATTGTACACCTTGTTTTGTATAATTCGTATTATATACAGCCATCGCTTTATTTTATCTACTTGCAAACAAATTTAAACTTTGTATCATTTGACAACAAAAAAAGTTGGAAGAAAACAATTTACTTTTTAAGTTAAGGAAGTAGCAGACTTGAAAATTTACTATTTTAAAAATGCCCCGAAAAGTGTGAAACAAGTTAATGCATCCAACAAAACCTTGGAGATGCTACTTAAATCATTTAATAAGTACAATTGGCGTATAGTTTAAAGAAAAATGGAAGACTCAATTTTTAAAATAAAAAAAACTTCTGTATGACTAGTTTTTAGAACAGTTATGGTATCACTTTCAATCTCAATCTTTTAATTCTCCACATCTTAAGGCGACTGAAAAAATATTTGTTGTCTAATCTATATCTAAACGCAATCCTGAGTGCTCGCGTTTTTCGACGCTTCTTCTGAAAGAAGAAAGTAGCTACAAATTTTCTCATTCGCCACAGTAAAATTTTAAAAAATTGTTCCGACCCGTAATCGGGGAAGGTAATTATTTCCATTAAATTTAACGTATTATTGTTGTTCCACAGGTACATTAATTTTTTATCAGTTTTCAGTTACATGTATTCGCGGAAAATGTATCACCACTTTCCTTTAAGTAACATGCAGCAATCTTCATTATCTAAAGATACAATTACGCACCATATCAAATCTTATAATATTGTATAAACATTAAGATATTTTGGCAATTAAGTAGAACGCACGCTCAAAGATGTAAGAACTCCTTTCTTTTTAACTTTAGTCCGAAGGTTTGAAAATTGCATCTTCGTAATTGATATTAAAGACTCGACTTAAAGGAACTCTTACACCTATAACATTTCAAACAAAAATTGAAACCCCTATTTTGTGCTGCATAAGACTAATTATGAAGAAATCGCAAAAAAATCGATCGAAAAGTTAGAGATCTTTGTTTATATATAAAAAAATCGAGTTAAAAGTTTCGCCTATTTGTACGAAATAACAACCCCTCGAAACCCTTAAAAAATGTACTTCGTTATCTGTTACATTATTTGCTATAAACTTCATAAATAGTTTGCAAAGAACTTTTGTTCTTCTACAAATAATTTAAGATTCCAAATGATCAGAATGCGAAGCTTTTACACTTTTCATCATTTTATCCCCATAGCACCTCTTTGTCGCCAATAAACGACCAATAAAAAACAATATATAGATATATACACCCTTGCTAAGAATTTTGTCGTATGTATACGTACGCGGCTACTGTACCTTTTTGGGGCGTCCTTTAACGAGAAACTTTTTGATTAGTATAGAAATGAAAGGATAAGACAGGTAAATTATATGTCCGGAAAAATAAACGGAAGAATAAACGTGCATATACCGCGGATACGATAAAAGGATAAAAGAAATAAGGCTGTAGCCCATAAACATGAACAAGTAGATCTTCATAAATATCCAGGAGATAATGCGAAGTTCCAGACGATTTTTCAATAAACTTTGTAATTTCTCGTTACCCTTCAATATTTGTGCAAACTGAAAAAAAAGTATTACACTTTAATTCACTATCGAATAAATGACATCGTACATTGAAGAGGATAATTATGTGAATAGAAGTAGGACTAGTTAGACTGCTAACTTGTTTCAAGTAACTTTTGTCGATTTAATATTGAATTTCTCCCTTGGCTGATTATGTAATACATTAATCTTTAACTAAACGTTTTATACAAGTACTCTACTCCCTTTTGCACTAAATGAAAACAAGTACATATTAGGTGCATACCAGTGTACACGAAGTACAATTGAGCCGTTTATTTTGAAAGTGGCTTAAGTTCAATTATGACCGGCAAAACCGTTTTCTTTTTAAATAATGTTTATTAAGCTGTTTGGGTTAGTAAATTACACATTTTCAGAAAAACAAAAACATTATACTATCATGTTATTAGTAACCAATATTTTTAAATGTCTCGGCTTCAAAACAAGGCCACTTTAAAAATAAACAGCTCAATTATACGGAACTCTATTTTACTCATTGTTAGTATGTAATGAATTCTTTGCAAAAGAACCTTTTGCAGAAAAACAATTTGTAGATATTTATAAGACAGTATGAATCTTACACGCATGACAAAACAGAACTTGCATGTAATTAAAATGAAACTTACATCTCTTTCAGCGTACGTGATAATAAACTCGAGGAAGAAGCACAGGTAATACCCCGAATGAAATCCATGCCATACTGCGAGGAAAAGCAGCGTAAAAAATTGGCTGTAGAGCTTCGATCCCAAAAACTTTAGTCTCTTGTAAATATATTCCGCGCTCCATTGATTGGTGTTTATATTGAAAGATAAAATATAATCGTTAAATTGAGTAGCCGTTTCAAAAATGATTAATTTCACATTTTCACATCCGTCCCAAAGTGGCTGACCCTTTTTGTCTTTTCCATTGTAAGCTATACCAAAAGATATGCACACCTAACAAAACATAAATTTTATATTACATCATGTGAAATTAGCAATTAATTATTAATATCGGATAAAAATCGTTTTGTTAATCAGTGAAAAAAAAGGGTTCAATGTGAAATTATATATGTACGTATACATATGTTTCTTACCCCCTCTGCGAGCAACCAACAACTAATATATTTATAAAGATTAATGTGGCCCCAAAAGCCAACGATTAGAAGACGTTTCAGGAAGGGCTGACTTAAATATTCCGAGCTGAACAAATACTCGTCGGGAATATACAGAGATCCCAATCGGTAGAATAGCATATATATAAGTCCGACAAACATTCGCGCCACACCAGGAATTAGCCAAACCTGCTTTTCCACTGCATCTTTTTCAGGACTCTACAAATACAAAAATCCAATGATAATTCTCTCCCGTTTACACTCGACTCCTATTCCCATGAAAAAAATCATATTTCAATTACATTTATTAAATCTGAACTTAATAAAACCAATATTTTGCAATCGAAAAGTACACTCGTTCTATTCAAAAACATCCCTCTTGTAAATTGTTCAATTATTAAACCCCTTAAGTTTAACATTGTTTGCAGAATTCGCAAAATGTACTCAGAAAATGGTCATATTCGATTAATATATAATTTTATCTATTCTGGAGTATTAATAATAAAAAAGCAGTACAACGTGTCTCATTTATTTTTTTCAAAATGAGTAATAAACGATTAAGAAGCGAGACAGTCTCGTCAATGTACGTACGAAGTATGTACATATAATGGAGCACTGCACGCAAGACCGTTTGGACCGCAAAGTTTAAGTGGCTAATTAATACTTTAATCATACTTACAGCTTGAGTTTTATCCACCATAAGTTCTCCGTTTATATAGTCCAAGTACCTTTTCATGCTAAACTGTGGCCCTACAAGGAACGATCCTGGAAAATACGCAAATGCTGCAACCTCTAAAAGTGTTGGTGGCTCTTTCAACGCCGTCGCTTTCTGCGATGCAGACAATTTTTCCTAAAACGATCATTTTGTTAACCAACTAAAGCTCTCCCTTCTTAAAGGAATCGTGATCCTTATTAACGCCTTATATTTGTCAAATTTAACTTGAATCTTGTTTTAGTTTCTTTTATATCGTCTTCTTATTCAACGATTAGATATTTGCGCTGCGCGCTTTAAACTACTCGCTTTTCTGCACTTACTACGGGCTTCCGGCCGTCGGATACATTGAATGCGAGTCCAATTAATCGCAGAGTTAACACACATTGTGGCATAGTCCATTTTATATCGTATTCATCTGTACATGTCATGTAATATCCTGTCAAGAATTAATAACATTTTTACATTTGCATTGGAATTTTCTACGAGCTTCAAGTTTATTAAGCATAGAACTGTATTTATTCTGCTCAAATATAACTATCGGATAATTGTGTCCCATTATTTAATTCGTCAATAAACTTGTAATAACGATTTGAATCTTCTTATAATTGTGCATAATATTTCGAAATTTCCATTTAACACGTTGAATGCCGTCGAGGTCACCGGCGCACAGTGTTCCAGATGGCATATTTAGATGGACAAAATTCATTTTCTAATTTCGAAAAAAAATTGTTTCAATATAATCTAGAATAATCACACATTAAAACTCCAGAATATTAAAACATTAAACCCACTGGTTCAACGTTTACAGAGCGGTCAAAGTACGACTTCTAGCAAATAATTTTTTGAGAATTGATCGAGCACATTTCTTTGGTCAACAGAAATGCTCTGCAATGTTATTAAAATGCATTTAAGTTCAAATGTCATGATGGATTTAGCATCTCAAAGCATTTATTTTACCTTAAATAACATTTACTTATTAATAATTTTTTTGTATTGTTGTAAATCGAAGTTCTAGTGAAGCAATTAATTCTTAGTAAAAACTGACATTATGTTATGATTCATCGGTCATGGATAATATGCTCCATACGGCTCCACGCGCTAAAATTATGTGTACGGAAAATAGAGACTTTAAGCTTTCATTCCACGCAACTGGCACACCTCCATAACTTCCAAAGTATGCGTTGTACGAAAAAGTTTTTAAAACCAAACTTGCATGGTTTGAAAGGGTACATTAGGTAGTGTATTTATTTTTTCTATGGGCAGAAGTCTTTCGGAGATTAGAAAGACAACTTTGTTTTTTAGAGGAATAGTATATTTGTTCTACCAAAATATGGAAGAATGTCAAATTCTGAATATGAAAGTATTGGCCTTCATTAGCCCTAAACTTAATAACTAACAAGTAATTTCACATTATTTCTTGAAAATCGTGTTGGGTAATATCAAGTTAGGGATTCAACCTTATCGCAGATTTCCGTAGAACAGCGAGATGTTTAAGTGACAATTTTTGTTAACACGAAAACGTCTATCATGATCTGCAATCTCGTATCATGTTCGTCATTCAGTATTGAAGTTATGCGCTGTGTTTGTGCGTAATTATTAGGAAGAAAAAAGCAAAAATGAAATTTTCGATAGCGAAAAAGTTGATATGCTTGTAGTTTACGGTGAGTGTTGTAAAAACGCAAGGGCTAAATTATGCCAAAGTGTATCCTGAACGAAATCAGCCATCTCGATGGATATTTGGGAAAATCTGTGAACTACTTCGACGAACCGGAAACTTAAATGTTATTAAACGTAACGCAACGAAAACTGATAATTACGCAGAAACGCCGAGCATAACTTCGATACTGAATTACGAATATGATAGGAGATTGCGGATTATGATAGATGTTTCGTGTTAATAAACATTGCCACGAAAACATTTCTCTGTCCTGCGGAAATCTGTGATAAGGTGGAATCTCTAACTTGACATTACCCGAACACGATTTTCAAGAAATAATGTGAAATTACTCGTTAGTTATTAGGTTTTGGGCTAATGTAGGTAAATACTTTTTTACTTAGAACTTAACATTCTTCCATATTTTGGTAGGAAAAATATACTATCCTATATAAAAAAAACAAAGTTGACCTTCAAATCTCCGAAACGCTTCTACCTATACAAAACATAAATACGCTACATAATGTACCCCTTCAAACCATGCAACTTTTGTACACAAAACTTTTTCGTACAACGCATATTTTGAAAGTTATGCAGGTGTGCAAGTTGCGTGGACCATCCTGTATATCAAGCTTAAGTGTTTTGAAACTAAGAAAATTAAAACAATATCCGAATTATGTCCTTCAGTTTTTTAAAAAGCCGGATAATAAATGACAAAACAGCTAAGTTAAGTAACAATTCAAAATAACCGAATCTATCGAAAAAAATATGAGAAGAAATTTTTGTTATATTGTTCATCCCATTATTCAACTCCTCCATTTATACACTTTATTTTATATAACAAATCACAAAAAAATCATAATTACTACTGTAGAAACATTTTTTGAATTTCTGCCGCGTTCTGGGGATTTTGCACCACTGTGCGGCGGTGCCAAGATTAGTAGAAACATAATTCAAGTAAATGTAAATTATACTTGCGATGTATCGTATGCATAATAACAAATGCATTTCAGCGCCTTGAGCAAAAGGTCACCCAGAGTGGACTAAGAAATGAAGTGAAACGTAGGTACTATTCTTCTTCCTCGGAAGTTCGACTGTTTCATTGTGCAATTATTCGCATAATGGTCACTTTGTGACCAAAATAAACGGAGGCTGTTTTGTAATTGTTGTATGAATTTATCAAACAAAATTTGTGTACTCTGGGGGCAATTATGCGATAGTTGCGCTATATACAGAAGCGATAACGTATAGTGATTTCTCCATACCACATAAAAGATAAGCCATGTTGAAGATGAAAGTGATCAAAACTGAGAAGGCCGTACCACCGCAACACTTTAGGAAGCAATAAGTTACCAATGTTGCTGCTACCGAATGAATGGTATTGAATCCTGTAAATATTGTTCGCAATTTAATTGAGTATCACAAAAAAATTCCCGGATCGGTTGAAAAAAACAATAAAATGAAAATTACATTTACGAGTAATTCATTAATGTATATTGTCATTTTATTCATTAAATAACACGAAAACTATAGTATAGGCATAGCACTCGATGAATTTAAATTGATCTCTTGCGCAGGCTCTCTTTAACCGCGATGCAATAAAAAAAGTCGAATAAAAATAAGGTTTGTCGCGAATACTCTATTTCCATTAATTTATATATTTGATGAGTATTGGCTACCGTCGCCGACAATAGTTACCATAATTCCACAAACAGATCAGTACACCGGTTGTCGCAAAAAATATGTTTTGCCGTGTCGGACATTTTCCATATAGGACGTACCAATGAAGAAGGGCGATGGGCAATCCTGAAAGTTCAATTATAATCCTATACACTCCAGTGTTTCGGATGCATGTTGCGAATTAAATAGTTTTTTAACGCTTACAATTACATGTTAATAATATTTGCGATTTGCATTTTAAATTTTACGAACTTGTAAAACTTGTCCCCCCAACAACAGTCATGAAAAAATTCATGAAAAAGTAAAACTGAGTTAATCAGTATTTGATATCCTTTCACTAATAGTTTCAACATTTATCAACATATTAAAATCGACGCGACTGGAATGATCAGTAATTATTACAAATGTAAATTTTTGTACATAAACTATAATATAATATATAATTTCGCCGTTTACCGTACAAACTTTCGTCGTATAATTCATATACAAATTAGAACATGTTATAAAAATACTATGGAAAGGACAAAAAACAGGATTACTAATCAAGTGTACTAATCAAGTATAAAACGTAGTTGCAATTATGACTGGCTAATATTTAAAGCACATACAACAAAGTATCTTTATATTCGAATTCTAATATTAGCATTTTTAGTAAGTGGTTTGTGCATTCGTCTATTAATAATATCGGCCACCAAAATTTAACGCATTAAAATGTAGATGATATAGATTCACCACTATTATTTGCACGTGGAAACTAAATAAAAATAAATCCTTAGAAAAATGAAATAATAAGTACTGATTTTGATTACAATGCATACTTATTGTTAGCTATAACTATCCTTCAATCTGTAAGACGGCATTGCGCACGCAGGTACAACGGCAATTTCGTTATACATGATACGTTGGGTAGCGCGATTTCGTTTGTTTTCAAGTATGAACCAATATCTACAATATCGTATGTGCATAAAAAATTAGCTAAGAATTCAGTAAAAATACATTGCGGTTATGCAATCAATCGTTGAATGGGGCTAATGAAATTCAGGTTATAGGTTAATGTACTATATCGTTAAGTTTGTGTATGTAATAGAAAACATCACGTGGAATCCAGGAAAGAGGTAGGGAAGTCAATGTCTCTGTAGAAATTTGAATTACCAAGTAAAATGGAGATAAGAAGACGAACCGCAGCCTCGGATGCATATACTGCTTCCGAGACGCTTGACAACATAATGCTCGTCATTGCAGATCCTTTTGATACTTAGTCTCTTATATCGTTACTTTTGGCTCTTTACATCAGTTTTACGACATCCCTACTGAGCTTTTATTTTATAAACAATACGTTGATTAAAATTTGCCTAATTCTCCGATGTACCATGACCCATCAACACTAACTAATGTAAGGTTATCTGAGATCAGCATTAAAGAGTGGGAGGGAATGGGAACTTTGCGTAACGCTATGAAAAGTGTTCTAAAAACTATTAAACTGAAATACATAAATAATAAAAGATTCATTGAAAAGATTGTATAGTTAAGAATCGTACATTGGAATAGACAGACTTTATCGTGTATCGCGTACCAGTAATACACTTGACTGGAATAATTGAAAAAAGTGGAAGGAGAAATGAAATTTAATACATTTGGGAACACTTGAAAACAAAGTATACAATTGAACTCATATGTATTACACTTTCTTGTACAGTGCGTTCGCCGGAAGATGGCTAGTGAGAGCATATTGCGTTCTCACTCTGCTGCTATCGCACACATTGTGGTTATTGGCTATGGCCAGTGACAACGGACGACAACCATGTCGAGACAAAGTGAAATAGAATGATGACTTTACAGTTTTACAGCATTGACGCAGCCTCTCAATCAAAGTGTACACTATGTGTTAAGATATTGAATGATTTCCTGCGGCTACGCCAGTGCTTTGGAATCACCTTTTGCATATCATACGTATAATTGCAAAAGCGTAAATAAAGTAATATGATTCAACTTATATTACGTTCGGTCTCATTTTAAAATCATACTGCATTTGCGTAATCACACCGTCACGGTGGCATTTAAATTTCACGGCTCCCCCGACCATCATTCTATCTTTGTTTTCCTTTAGAACCTAACAAACACCGACAAAAACGTGTCGCAAGCTTCAAGATATTTGGGTCCGTTCTACGGACACTGTCTCGAACCATTTCCACATTGCCGTTATCATTTTGTCATTATTTCGAGGATAGTGGGGACAGAAAATAATTCACTACACAATGCGGAATCAGATGTCTCTAATAGTCGAAAATTGATTCATCAAGTCATGTAATGTTACGTAGATGTCGCTAATGTAAGATTTAGTTTTTGTCAAAAGTTTAAGAACTGTACAATACGTACAATTGTTAAAATGGCGAAGATAAAATACGAATTTCGACTAAAATTATTCATTACAACTACGAGTGTTTGTTGTCCAAATATTTGAAATTTAGAACTTAGATATTTTAACGGCGAGCAATTTAAAATTGCTTCGCGGGCATCGGGTTGCCGCCTCATATACAGTACAGGGTTTTCAATGGCATGTGTCGGATTCGGAAATGGGGGGTTGCTGTGGTGACTCTAAACAACTTCTCCATTTTGACTTCCTTTACCAAAATATTGGTTGGATCTTTGTTTCTGAAGTATTAACGAAAAACCCTGGCCAATCAGAGCGCTCGTAGTGCGCGCGCTCAACCACGTGGCTTCCAACCGCGTGCGAAGAAGCGCGTCCGAGCAAGGTTGAGAGCCACGCTCTCGTATTGTGCGCGCGCCCTACGGGCGCTCTGATTGGCCAGTGTTTTTCGTTAATAATTCAAAAGCGAAGCTTCAACCAACATTTAGTAAAAAAGTTGTTCAGAGTCACACCAGCAAACCCCCATTTCCGAGTTCGACACATGCCATGGGAAACCCTGTATATGTGCACACATTTCAAAGTTGCATCGCACTGCCCTGCTCGGTCGACAAGCCGGTCGGGGCTTGTAGATCGTGTAGTAGGGTTTGAAACACGTGTTTTCTCCCCACTACTCTCTTACTATGATTCTGGACCACTATAAAAACTTGATGTTCAATTATAGTTCTTTTAGGCGTATTCTCCCGTTAACCATAACGATAGGGAAAATACAAGCACAAACATTGAGCTTTATATGAATTATTTGTATTTGGTTTCCAATACCCGAATTCAATAAGATTTACGAATTACCATATTTTTAATACACTTTGCACATAATTAAAACTACATCTCACAATGAATAATTCCCTGATTCTCATGTATAAAATTATAATGATCAAAGAAAGCATAAAACGAGAACGGAATAAATATTGCTCAGTATTAAAAGAATAAATCAATTGTTATAGCTCCGAATATTTAATTCAATAAATAAATTATGTATACAACTACATAAGAAAATATTTGTCGTTCACTCACTACGGCGATAATCGAAGTAAAACGCATTTTAACAAGAGAAGAAGAATAAACTTTCACCAATATGCTTGATAATAAATAATTCTTTAATAACTTAACTCATTTCACACTATACATTGTTTGAATCGCAATATAAAACATGGTAGGATTCGCTGAGTGGCAGTTTCCAACAACAAACATACATACTATCGATTCAGTATTGGAATCGGAAAAATCGAAAGTACCCATTCCTTCGCAACATTTTATATAGTAACCCACATATCGCATATCAGCAGCTAATACTTAATCCTTAATAAGAAGTAAAGATGCGCAGTACAAAGCAACGTTAACTTCCAAATAGTCAATTGCAAGTAAAATACATGTTGTCGTAGGAAAATCATGAAAGATCGAAGCAAGTATAATTCACAATTAATTGGAAAAAATAAGTAACTCTCACGCATTAACTATTCTTAATTCGAAATAGTATACGAAGGATAGGTACGTCGAGAGCTTAAAAAGTCATCTCTAATATAGAGAGAATGGACAAAAGTTCCTACACTGATTCATACGGGGTGTCCCAATAAACGGTAATGAATAGTACAAAAAAATGCAGCATCATGACCATAGCAAAAGTTCTAAACGATACAATTCCATCATAGTTTGATTTGAAAAATGTATAGTTCGGGAAACACCCTGTATAATACTTCACGTTACAAAAATCTTGTTTGCTTTGAAAAGGCCCCCGATTCTTAGTTAGAAAAATATACCGATTACGGTTTTGCCTAACAATCGACATTCGAATCGTGTTCTCTATTTACTACGCGTCATAGACGTTCAAAGATTCTTTTTTCATACATGCATACACAAATCAGAAATCTTTTCCTACGCAGGCTCACATACTTATTACATACGCACGTTCACTCTCGTGCTGCGCATGGGGCGCATCAATATGCACTCGGAGAAACTCGCTAATAATTAATAATCAAGAATTCAATTAATTTAGAGTTTGATTCTTCTGCAGCGTTTGACTCTTCGTTTCAAGCGTCACTAACTTATCAATCGATTTTATTTAATATGAAATAATAATATGATGTTTAGTTTTCTATCGAATAACATATTATTAGTAAATAACCGTACAATCGGAAATTACTTATTCTAATTAATCTAATCTCAATTTGTATTTTCGAGAACATATAATGCACGCTATCATAACGTATATTAAGCTGATACGTTTTAAGAAACAACACTTTATTTCTTCCGTTTTAATTGTACAACACTGTAAATCGCCAAAAATATGACTATTCCACTAGTAAATATGTTTTGGAATTTGTAAATTTAAAGATTACAAACTGAAATGCACTCATGGAAAATTCAATTCGTCATTTTTCATCATTGGCTTTGTTAATGTATACAGCATATGCATTTATGCAAATTGATTTGCAATTTAAATATTATCGTTATTATAAAACGAAGAGTCAAATCGTCGCAATAAATCCTAATACTGCCTTACGATTTCTTCAACGAAGCCGATTTAATATCATTTGTATTATACTTAATCAGTTTTAAGATTGGAGCAATGATTAACACCTTTTTCTCTACTAGCGCCGAATATAATTCTCGGCTGCTAAATATTACTAACCGTTGCCCAATGAATATCAAAACCGACCGAGTTCTATTCTAAATTTAAACGTTTCTAGGAATTTATTCATAGATACTTGGATAATTTCTAATGCATCTTCGACGCACTGAAAAACTATTGTATCGAAAAGATGCAGCGTTCAATGGATAGTTTTATAATAACACTACATTTAATTGTTATTTAATTGATCGATACAATCGATTGAACGCTCAAAGGATTCCCTAGCAAAACTTATGGTCAAACGATGGTTCAGATCGCATAAAAACTTAAAAACGAATAGATTCATTGATTACTTATCAAGACAAATGTATTTCGATTGGTCAGTGCAGGGTATGTATATGGTACCCTGTCTCCCGAGAAAATTTCAAACACAGGAAGGAACTCGGTCGAATAATCAATCTTGTAATATTATGCTTTGCTGACTACGAAACAAAATTACACACTTCTGTTTAACTATCAAATTCGTTCGTTACTTCAACAATTAAACGTCACGTACTTTTTTAATAAAATATTACGAGCTACTTTCAATTGTGTCTAATACGTGAAAGATGTTTTCGATATCTCACTAGTTAAACTTTATATCTGGTATTTCGCCGCAATAATATAAATCGTTCAAATGTACAAAAATAAAGGTATTCCTGGATACTTCTGATTTCCGGGTTTGACACAAACTAAAATATATATGTAATTCAACATGATTTTTTTCAATCTTTTTATCCATTTCTATTTATTACAACACATTGGAATAGCTTTTTTAATTTCACGTCGAAATTAATCAATGTTACAAATATAACTTTCATATATTTATTTTGGATTAGCACGTTAATTCGTTTGATACATATGTTTCTATTGTGCAAAGTATCTGAGAATATCCAGAAATCAGAAATAGGATTACAAGTTACTTTTCAAAGAGCATACGGATATTCCGTTAAATAATTTCTAATTAAAGGTGGCAAGTTTCCAGTGGGTAATTTGTACCTATTAACAATTAACCTGGCCAAATGACTGAGAGACCTAACTTCTTTAACTAAAGGCTTTGTCAAATAAATTTCACTATATAGTTGTCCACTATAATCTACCCAAACCTCTTTTCTGTGTTCATCAACGCTTTTCGAGTATTCCACATAATATTCGAGCATTTTGATGGGGCAATCGAAAAGAGGAATTGCAAAAGCAAGCCTAGGTTCAGCATCTAGTCGAAACTGTCCCATAAAATAGTGAACTCTAACAGAGGTAGGTCCTCTAGCTGTCTGCACAGACACTGCAAACATATATCTACTATCTGAACTGTCTCTCATCAACCATCTACCAACAGCAGCATTTTTCAACAAATTTTCACTTTGCTGCCAACTAAGGCCTTCATGGTACCAACCACAAGTTTGTAAAAGCCTTTTCACTTCGCTAAGTCTAGTCGCATCTTTGTCCATCATGTAACTATTAAAACTCCACGGGCATGGCATCAGCCAAGAAACTGGTGTCGTAGGAGATCTATCTCTTCTTTCATGAAAACACTCTTCATCGTTTTGTGTTTCATTCTTCTGCACCAGACCACCGCCGTTAAAATTGTTTTTGGCTCTTGATGTTAAACCCGATGAAGAATTAGGAGAATTTGTGGTAGTCGCAGTTATATTTACTGTACATTGTCCTAAACTCGCAGGAAGCTGTACAGTTGCATTCAGTTGAATCTGTACTCCAGGATTAGCATCCAGAACCATGGAATTGCGATTTTCAGAAATTGGGAGATTATTTGATTTAACATGATAAGGATTTTGAGTGTTGCTGCAACAGCAATTGAAGTCTCTGCTCTCATCCGATGTTTGCTCATTGTTTTTCAAAATTTTAGCCTGCTGAAATTGCACCACTGGCACATTTGTCATTTGAAAACTTGAAAAACCTGGTCTACCTTCGCAATTTCCATCCGCAACATTGCCTACTGGAATTTTTTCTTCTATTTTCTGGGGCAGAATATTTCTCCGAGTTCCTGGTAGCTCTTGGCATCCACTCGGGGGTAGTAAGAGTACCCTTTCACCATGGTTCATGCTTTCCTGCTGGCCTTTTTGGCCAGCAAGTACAATTGGAGTCTCTTGATTTTCAGTTGATAATGCCTTTTGTACAAAGCAACCACCGCCGGACAGTTTTGGACGGATTTCCATTTGTGGCGTTTGCACGAGGATTCCAGGGTCTGTACTCTGAATCAAGCACCCTCCGGATTGTATGCTCGGTGTGGTTATAGTTACACTACCACCAGTTAAGTCGTAACCCGTGGTAATTTGGCACCCAGAACTATGATTCTTCTCAGCTTCTTTATTTATTAGTGGCAATCCAGGAATTTGCATATCCTTTGAATCCTTGGGTCTATGAAGAACACTTCCCTTTTGTTTATCAAATTTTGCTTTCTCCAATTCAAGCGGCATTGGTGGATAGTTGAACGAATTGATGATGGGCTGACTGTGGATAATAGTTGGTGCATTTATAAAACAACCACCGCCACTCGCGTAGCCTTTAGGAACTAGTAAGCCACCGTAGTAACAGGTTGTTGGATGAATTAGCGCATTATCTTCATTCATGGTCTGAGATTCGCAACAACCTGAAGCTGGGAATCGATGACGACAGTTTGGGCACATCACCGTCAACATTTTTTGCAGAGATTTTTGATTTTGAGCATAACACAGTCTTAGATCTGCAACAAAAGAAAAATAATATTTTTTACAAATCAAGCAAACAAAATTGTATGGGCAAAAATTATTTTCTCAATCCTAACAAGGTGGAAACTTTCTTTACTTCGACTACATGAAATAAAAGCTGGGTTCAGCTTCCAAATTAAATTGAATGCATTCTAAATGAGAAATAGATTATCATATCTAATTCTGTTCCATCTACTCAATGCATTATATTTGGCCCTCAATTAATACACAGTTAGGTAAATTATTTAAAATGAATACATAATTGTATAAAAAATGTAGAAATAACCCTCTGCATTTCAGTCAATTGCTATACACGGTTATTTATAAATCACTCGTATAATTTACGTAATTGACCGCATTGCGTAAGTAATTTTCCATGAAAATCTGTTCCAACTAAAAATACTAATACGCCATTTCAATTTTATTTGTCTAGTTATCTCACTTCATCCGGCAAATCTTGAATTACATTAAATCTGTATGCCACTTTAAACGTTGCTCCTTCATTCTGGCGATTGCTTTTTATATTCACTTCCATTGAATTTTGTCACCATTTTTTATATTCGGCGTGAAAGTTGTAAAATCTTAAATATTGAACACGAAAAAATTACTTAGCTTGCATTACTTTAATCTTTATTCATTTCAGATATATTTGCACACATAAGTGTTTTACGCTTTTTTTCTATTAAATCGGAAGTAATGCACAAGAAGTTAAATAACCATTTTTCTTTGATCTGCCGTTGATTTATTAAAATGTGGTAATTCAGTTATAATATAATCATGCACTTTATGCAACTGTTCTAAGAATATAGCGTTTCACGTTTAACTTGTGGTCTTGCAAGGTTGATCAACAAACGTTAAAAAAAACACTGAATAATTGCACGTGCGTAGTAAACAAAGAAATTCCAACAGAATCATAATATTTTGACTTGTCGCGAAATTGATTAATTAGTCATAATATTTTGGTAAACCGTTTTCTCTTTAACATTTACAATACCGGCACATGGCATAATAATAAGGCAATAGATTTGTTTTCAAGATTAATATGTGCATAATACATATACATACATATACCGGTTCTTAAAGGTAACAAGAAATTTCCTAATTTCGAGAACGCAGTGCTTAAAAAGTTTGCTATGCGTGCTGATTATGATTACAGAGTAAAGCGTGTACTGTAAATTTTGAGCGTTGGAACCAGCACTGCATACAAATGCTAGTAGATACGGAAATTTTCTCTAAAATTGAGTTAACGCCAAGGTTAACACCGGAAACGTAGAAAGCTTTTGTTATTCCTACTTTATTATGTATTTTGTTAGTTTTTCTATCTACTGTCGCGATACCGTTTTGCTTATTTTACTCTTTTTCTTTTCAAATCGTGTTTCAACCTTCGGAAACGGACCCCGTGTTCTGAAGTGTTCCATAATATTTTACTAAATTGACCAACGCATCGTTTCTGTTCCATGTAAATACATGCACACAACTGTCTAATCACCAAGAGCCAAGGTCGATCTAATGGAGCAAAGTAGAATATGTACCTCTGAAGGCGCCGAGGGTGAAGATTGAAAGAACAAAACAATTCGCCTATCGAATGAAAATCGACCTGTCATAAATACATATCCCCCTACTAACTGATCGGTCGAGTCATTCGTTGACATAAGAGTCCGTTAACCTTGTCCGCGTCTCATCGCGTTATTTAAATAATCGGGCAAACGTCAGGCGCAACTTCCACGTACGAGTTTACGATTCGTAGTTTTAAGACCAGGTGTCGCATTCTCCAGTGATCTCAACAGGAATAGAGACGCATCTTTCGACATCGTTCACGCGGGCATCGCAGCTGCCTTCTTTTCCCATTGTGTTTTAATGGGCCACGTGGCAGCGAGATGTCCGTGTGTTAGTAAAGCGGCACGGAGCCGCTTTTCCACGAACGTGTCGCAACGCTAGAAGGCCAAGCCCCCATTTAGAAGCTGTTCTTGGCCTCTCCAACTCCCCACCACTTCGCCACCACTTCCCCACCACTTCCCCACCGTTTCTACCCCCACCACCGCCGCCAAACGACTGACAATTCCGCTTCTGTCCCCTCGATTTCAACAACTATGTACACACATTCTGCTTTCCCTGTATCAATCAAATTCATAACTTTTTTCAAATATTTGTTTGCCTCGCGCGAAATAAACACTCTGAACATAATTGAAAACAAACCTTGCGCAATTATAAAAGTACATAACGTATCGGTCCTCGTCTAAATTAACAGAACAAATACGTAGAGACTTATACTGAGAATCGTTTATATAAGTGACGACATCACTGTGTATAACAGTGAAAGTTCTACCCTTAAGCAATTTTCAATCGGAGTAACATTTGTCCCACGAACGAACGACTATCATTTGTTCGCCGGTGGTTTGATAATTAATTGTTGAATGTTTGTCCCATGTAGATGGGATTTTATAAACGACCTTGTAAACATCGCGAAAAAGGAATCAATGTCTTCCTTGTAACGCAATATTCCAGCGAACGAAACACTTTCGCCAGAATTGTCGCGTCACAACAGACCTGCAGTCACAATAAATATTCATCGTTTCGAATAAAAGGAACTATCAATGTTGATTTCGAGAAACGATTTCGCGTGACGTCAGCGATTAAATTGGTGCTATTGGGTACACTATAATCGTTTCAACCAAAAAATTATTGCCGTTTTCAGAACACTCTAAATTTTTTTATCGACAGATAAAATTGCAATGCAAATATGGTATCGGTGCTTATTCCGATAATTATCGAGATAACATTTTCCAAGAACGCATGAGTCCAAAATGCAAAATCAAAGGAAATTTAGCAGCTAAACAGATTATGAAAGAAATATAAACGATTTTCTTGCGTGCATGTTATATTTTGTTTTTGAGAAAATATTTTCCGTTCATTTAGAAATTTATCAATAGAAATTTAAATCACTCTGCTTCTTTTGGCTTCTGCTTTCTAGATAGATTATCATTCTTATGGTGTATAATATTATAAAATACAAATGTGTTGTTCGCATTTTATATAAAAATCGAAGTGTAGCTTCCCATTATTTATTCTTTCCCCATTTAATAATATTTGAACTGTTATTGTATACAAGGGAAATAATAAATTATTATAGAATTCACAAATTATCTGTATTCCTTTATTTTATGTTCGATTTCTGTAAAATGCGCGATGCATATTCCGTAACGTGCTTTTTAAATTTTTATACGAGACTCAATTTCGCAGCAGACTAGCAACACTTATCTACCTTATCTTGATTCACTACTGAATTCATTGCGTTTAAATATGTTTCACGATTGTAAATTACAGATATTGGCAAATAGAAGCATGAAGTAATCAAATAAGGAACTGTTTCGTTTTATGACGCAAGCTAACCGTTATCGAGTTTTCCTTGAAATAATAGTCGTCAATTGATGACACGTAAACGATATCGAAATTACATTGTACTGAAATAATACATATGTATAGTAATCCACAATATCTTAGGAAAGTAGTAGTCACGCAATCACTAAAAGAACTGTAGCAAAGAAGAACTACATATATCCCCTCCATTCACTATCCATTACGAAATTCTTTTTGAGAATACATATGTACTTACTTCAGCTTCAATGTTCATTACAAATTTCTCATTACTCTTAAATTATTTCTTCCCCTTTCCTTTGAGTACTTTATTTCTGTACTTGCATTAATTTAATTCTTTTTTTATTTAACTGAAAAGTTATTCATTTTCTATAAATGTTTATTTCACAAAGAATCTAAAATATTATTTTTCTATTTAAAAAATGTATAAAGTTTAGTTCAATGTGAATGAAACAAAAACATTCTTTATAAAGAAATTTTAAGCCTTCCATTAAAGTTCCACGTATTGTCTTAATTCTCGGGAAATAAAAAGAAGAGCATGTTTACAATAATAAATTGTTAGCGGTGGAAGTTATGCCCCGATCCATTGCATTCACAATGATAGTAAAAGCTTAAGTCCAACGGTTCAATAGTTTATGAGATATTTACGCCAGCAGTTTGTAAGATAATGTTGTGAGAAAAACATATTTAAAACCTCAGATGCAGTTATAAGGTAGGTAATGATTTATTTATAGAACTTGTTTTAATCTGTCATTTCAGAATAACAAAGTTTCTCCTTTCTCTTTCGCGTAGGAATACCTCTGCACTTCCTTCGATCATAATTCTTATATCGCACGTAGTTCCAATCAATACTGCATATGTATATGCATGATAATATTAAATCAGCAAATTTGTATCTCAATAATTTGTTAGATTCTACACGAAAAAAACAAAGACAAACATTTTTGGAGTAAGATTGGAAAGTATTAAATATTTGAAATATATAACGAAATAAAATAATCGTTTAACTTTCATTAATCCTGTCTTCGTTTTTTTTATTATTCATTGTACCCTTGTCTTTATTCTTCTTCGACCATCTGTTCTCTCTTCTCGTTGGAATGCGAAGGGGAGTGGGAACGGTCGAAAGAGAGAGGAGGAGAGAAAAATCTTTCCTCGAGCAGAGAGGACTTCGCAGAATTGGACGTCGTAGTTTTATTTGAGGAAACAGAACGGGACCCCGGGATGGAGGGCCACAAAATTAGAAGAAATCTATAGGAATGCTTTCTTCTTATCCCTCCACAATGATTTATGTCCCACGAATTCGTCAAAGGAAGCAACTAGACTTTATAAATCAACCGACGTAATCGTCAATTGCTGCATCCTATTAATATTTAAAATACTTTCAACAGAAGGGCTTTGCAAACCGACTGGACGAAACAAATAAGAGCAAAATAATGAAAACCAAACTCCAATAATTACTTTAATGTTGAAACACCTGACATCGGAACGATACAATTAACAATGTTATATCCTTTCAAAATAAAACGTTGTACTTTGTGTGTAATAAGAATTGTTAAATTTCTGCCCTTCGCTGTAAATCAAAATTACTAGAAATATAATTAAAGAAGAAAAACTTACGTACGCGTGAAATGAACGAATAAAAAGAATGAAGGAATAAAGGAACGAATGTTAATAAACGATTAGCGTGTACGTGGATAGTCGAGGGGCGATGGAGTACATAAATCCAGTGAAGAAAAATCAACGAACGAGTTTTACGATGCAGGTCCGAAGTCATAAGGTGGTTCGAAAGCATCATAAATCGAGGGAAGGGATGGAGGGGCCAACCCTGTTACAAGGGGTCTGGCTAGAAATTCGTCTTCTTGGAAAACGACGAACTGGGCTGATGACCTGTACCGCCAGCGAAATACAGTTCGTCGTAGCGAATGCTAATTTTACTGGTCAACTTCATCGATGCTTCTACGGTCTTTTGGTTAGACAGTTCTCTTCAAAAATGATGGTCGCCCAATTGTCACCTATGCCGACACGCATTTCAACTATTGACAATTATTTACTTGGAAAAATTGTAGAAAGGTAATTACGCAACCAGACAAAAATAGAAGAAATGAACGTATACGATGATGAAATAAATATTTCATCAATGATCAGCGAAACTTATCTCTTTTCGCTGGAAATCGCTACAGAAAACGCGATATTGTCTGACGTTTATGATTTTGTAATACATCACTCTTCTTAACCATTCCGAGTCTCCCTTTTTACAAATTATTATTACATTTTTAGGGTCCATTATTAACAGGAATACGAAAGCAGTGAATACGAAACGTAACATAAAATGAAGAAAATAAGAATACATTTATACAGTAATTAGGCTTTAGTATAAAATGTTAAGTGGTGGAAAAAAATAAATAAGTAAAAAGAAAGAAAGAATAGTGAGTGAAATTGCGCGTGCACGAAATGATTGAACATTTTTCTAAAAACTGTTAAGGTAATTGGACAGGTCACCATTTATGAATGATACTGTAGTTGGCCTCGTTATCGGCAAGATTTCCAGCAAGTATAAATGAGAAGAGGTTCCTCGAATGAGTGGTAACACGGATTTTATCTCTTACAGATAAGCGTGAATTTTATTTTACAAGCCTTCGGGGAAATAAACCTGCTTCCGTGAACGGATCCACTTGTGTTATTACAAGTATTTAAAGCCTTAACCCTCGGTCATTAGCGAATTAACAATATATCCTCGACAATAAGTCCACTTCAACGCGATATTTTCTTGTACCATTGTTGGATTTAATTATTGCACTAATCTGATTAGAAGAACGTATTAAACTGAACTATCAAAATCTTCTTCGAAGTACGCTATTTACCAGGAACACGATTATTTTCTTCTTCTTTTCGTTACGCAGTTTTAGTTACGATGTTATTTCATTTTTTAAACGATATTTGTTAGATATTATTATACATGCTAGTAGAAACTCCGATTCATAGTTCCCTTGTAACTCAAAGAAAATTTTGATTTAACTAAGAATATCGTGAACCTTTTAATTGTGCAATTCGTTAACGAAACATGAACGCTTTTGCAACGGAAGAGGTCAGAGTGAGCAAAGAGAAAAAAAAGGCACGAAATGAATCATTGCTTCTTTCCTTGTTAAACAAGTCACTTGGTGCTAAGAACATTGTCTTTCGTTTTACTTTGTAACACGTTTCCAGGTAACAGCATAAATTTCGATAAATGAAACAGAACGTTTACGACATTCCGCAAGCAATAACCTTTGAAACAATCACTGTAAACTAAAGCAGAAGTAACTGCAGGTCGCATTAAAAGTCATAGAAGTGCTGTTCAAATAAATACAAATGAATCGAGCATGCGATATATGTATTCTGACAGCGAGGGTAGTCCTCCACAAATAATAAATAATAGAATTCTAAGAATATCTAAAAAAGCAAACGTTGCTTACCGAAATATTTCCGTAATTTGATGAAAAACGAGTTGAGATCGCGTACGAAACTTTCTCCGAAAAGGCACTTCCACTTTCACCTCGCCTCTCGAAAATAGCTCGAAGCACTGCTAAAAATAATTCCCGTTTCGAGACACAATACAAGCTTCCGTGCCCGTTGATTTTATTGAGGAACGGGAAGAAGGAAGAGCTCGAACGAGAAATAGTTGCAGTATTCTCACAGACAACACCGCGTTTACTTTCAAAATGATTGATACAGTGCAGTATGAAAAAGGCACTACGATGGTCCACCCAACGTGAAAGTCGTGTCAGTACTGGCGCTGCTACCACTGAATGAATCTATAATTGCTTTCGTAGAGGAACGTAGAGGGGGAAGCACGTGATCGCTTGCGAGTGGTGGGGGAAATCGTGGAAGACTCGTTCAAAGAGCATTAAGAACCTTAGGCTAGCGATGGGTATGAAACGAAAGCGATCACGGAAATAAGAGTTAACCCGTTAACGTCGAATCTCCTATTTGAATGACATTTTCATTTTTATGTTTTGCATTATATGTATGGATTTTGTTACGAAGAATAATTCGAGTTATCCATCTCATCCAGGGTTCAAGTATGAAATTTGTTTTGTATTATATAAATGGATTTTATAAAACGCAAAATGAAATAATAATTTGGATGTTGATAGATCAATTTATAAAATGTCTCAGTTTAGTGTTTGAGATGTTAACAGGTCTTTTTTATATGTTCTAGCAAAAAGCAGTTAAAAAGAAAATAGTGGGAAATTGTTGCGCATAAATAAAACAAACACCATGGCCTTTCATTTCACACAGAAGAATTTATAAATATGTTTTTATTTTGCACTATGGTTTCATTTTAACGTTCCGCATAGCAAAGATGACGGTAAATAATAATAAAATGAAAATAAATGAAATTCCCGTATTGGTCACGTATGCGTGTCAAAATAAATACGCATATTAAAGTGGAACTCGTTTCACGAAAATCCATAAAATAACAAGGAATCGTCCAAAAGCGTGCTGTACAGGCTTATTAAAAAATATTATAGTTGTAACATTACACAATTTATTTTCCTCGTCGGCTACTTAATCGAATTAAAACATAACATTGTGTCGTTTACTTTTCATTTTTTAATAGCGCTTTGCAAATATATTTGTTACACTACACTACGGATAATGTATTTCGTGTAAGTCATAAATCAGAAACAATTAACTAATCCACAGAGTATTTCCTTCGAATTCGTAACGAGGTTCCAAGATCTTTTCAAGTTCAGACCATTGCAGGGAGGTCATAAATCAATAATTGAGTCTCGCTTAAATCATAAATCATAGACAACTAACGAATTCCTGTTATAGATCCTTCATTGTGCGCTTCCAAAATCGTTTCGAGTTTAATCGTTTATGTCATAAATCATAAATTGAGTAACGTTTAAGCAAAAATTCATAGACAACTGAATAATTCCTGCAACAGATGCTTCAAATTCTTTGTACCTTTCAAAATTCTTCCAAGTTTAATCCTCATATTGTGTTCGGGTCTATGCGGCTCGATTCTGTTTTAGATTAGTACGATCTTTTTCCATTTAAAATTTGTTTAATATAAATAAAAGCTGATAGGGCAACATTCCTGTTGCATATTCTCAAAGTTCTAGGCTAATGTAAAATCGGGATCGGGCCAAATATAACCAAGCACACTATGAGGATTAGGTTAGGTTTGAGTTATAAATCGATAATTATGTTACGCTCAGGTCATAAATCACGGCGAGCCAAGGTATAACACTTCTACAATCATGTCAACGAAAAAATATTGCACACGAGCAGGGGTAAATACTGCTAAATACAGAGTGCCTTGGAAGTTACTGCGAACTGAAATAGAAAATTATATTCTAACATACTGGAATACGTATATGGCAGGAAGTAAATAGATTTCATTGGAAGAGAAATATAGCAACGCGTTTACAATTAAATACTGTTAACAATTTCTCTGAACCGTCGGAAGAGATACCGCGTAGTAATACAGAGTGTACCAAAAGTCACCCTGCACTGAAATATATTCTACAATATATGTACATACATAGTGGAATATGCGACAACAAGTAAATAAGTTTTATCAGAAGAGAAATGGAGCAAGATTTTTACTAACGAATCTGTTAACTTATTTAATTATTCCTTAATTTGTTTGCATTGTTCAAACAGATCGAACGTAATAATACAGTGTGCTTCAAAAATAACCATACGGCGAAATATATCTACTAGAACATACAACAGTACACGGCAGACCAATGCAACTTTTGGGACACAAGCGCTGCTCGGTTATATACATCCCTACTGCATGTGCTCTGTCGCACATGCCTCGCGGAAAAATGGATTCCTTTTAACTGGTTTACGTGCGATCTCGTCTGCGCTATCGCGTCATCGTTCTCGCTTACGAGTTCGTATTTCCGTGGGCCTCTCGTCGAAACGTCATGAATTCCGACGATTTGACGCCGTACACTTACGATCTTGGCTGCCAATCGATTCTCGTTTGCCAGACTAACTCCCCTCCCCTCCGACGCACTAGACATTGGCAAACATTTCACGAACTGTTATACACCCACGGGTTCCTTCTAGAATAACAAAAACGACTCGAAAAGCTTTACAAGATTTTGTACTAAATCGTAACACGCTCGTATTCTACCTTGCAACAGGAGTGCCGACCCTTTCGATCTTACGCAATGTCTACGATATTATTTTAATAAGCAATTTTTGCGACAAAAAAGAAAATTTATTACATGAATGTAAAACATTTCGCAAGAAATTCCCGCGCTTATTCTAGGATCGCCTAGCTTTTTCTACCGTAACATGATCGGTCCATGTTCAGAAAATAACGCTTATTATATATCCTGTCGATAATTCAACCATTAATTACTATGTACGCGGATGTTTTATTCATGCACCATGCGATCGACAGCCGTGGATGATTTTAATTGACTTTCGTGGAAACCAGCGTGTCTGTTATACTTGTCTTTTTGCTACCTTTTATTGGTTCCCCACCGTCCGTATTTTTGTTTCGATTCAATTTGTATCAGAAACGTTTACCTTGGCGATATAACGAGGATAGTTTAATATAGCGGGTTAGCTTTTTCTTCGCAAGGGTCTACAAATGATAAATATACATATTCAGAGTTCAGGAATAACGCGTTCATTCAGTCCGCGCGATTTTTTTTTCTTTCAAATACTTATTTAGAATTTGTACGTCAAGTTGGGGTATACATATACATATATACATATATTCAGCAACGGTTCGAGGAGAGAAAGGAAGGTGATAGTTGTGTTTGACGGCTGATGGAGAATTCTAGCTGGGGAGGAGACCAAAAAAGAGGGAAAAGGGAAAAAGATGGCAAAGGCGGACAAAGAGAGAAATACATAGGGAGGAGGGTAGAGGTAGTGGTAGAGAAAGAGAAAGAGACAGAGGGGGTAGGGAGAAAGAGAGAGGCGTACCTAAGACACGTTATTCTTGTTCATTTCCAAGAATAAATCCGTAAGAATCCAGCTGGTCGTACAATACGAGTTTCTCTTAACAAAATACGCTTCCTCCACCGCGGCTCCTCTCCCTTTCAAACATTTTGCGAACACCTCGATCCACTCTAGATCCAATATATACTTTGGCACCATTTGTTTTTTACAGACATTTTCACTGGAAACAGTGAAATCTTATCTGAAGGCTTAATATTCTTTCCAGAATTTCTATGCGATGTTTATTTCCGAGGAAACGCTGAAACGTAAATTCTCCCCTCAGCCTCCCTGTATTTCTATAGTTGGCATTGTAATTGACTTTTATTAAATTGTAAACTTGACACGAACTGCAGAAAACAAAGTTTCAAACGAGGATATAAAGGTTTATCGACACCCAAGCTACGTAATATGTATACATATGTATACTTACTTTGTACACACCAGTACGAACAGTATGTACGTAATTCCGTTCAGAAGACACTCGATATTATTTGCATTACGCAAATAACGATCAAATTTGTTTCAGTACTTGTATTGATTATTCATGTTTTTAGCAATATACGAGTTCATCGTTTCATTCCACTGTCTATATTAATTGCTTTATTTCAGTACCTATGTTGACTATTTTATTGCAATATCTCCATTCATTAGTTTCCTCTATTATCTAAATTAATTATTTTGTTTCAATACTTAATACAAACGATTAATTTTAATTTCCGGAGGCGTAACTGTAAAAAGTATTTACAAAAATGAATCGTTTCCGACGGGAAAAGCTGACGCTTTAGTATGCGACAAATATTTCACTGTTATTAAAAGCGGAGTAAAACAAGTTTACGCGACATCCACTTCCGTGTCGACGAAAGTGCATTTTACGTGAACGGCTAGCCAAAATGTGTCTACGGTCGCCCGCCTTTTTTGTTATTATTACACGTGGACCCCATGAAACTCGAGGAACCTTCAATCACCAGGAAAATGTTCTTCAACTGGTAGATACACCGGGCCCCGGTGGAGGAACACCTGGCTGTGAGTCATAACTCTGAAATATGTATCCTACCACGCCATGTGACGTTTCTTTTACGCAGCCGGTCGTATTCTCTGACGAGTAGGAGCGTTTGGCGGCAACTAACAACATTACTGACCCGCTTAAATATTTAAATGGAAATGTTGAATTCGAAGAACATAACGATAGGGGCACGCTGTAGGTACGTACCGCATGTATTAAATCGTCCAACAATGCATACAGAGCGTCCAAGTAGCAGTACATACATATATTACAGTACATATACATATTCGCATGCACGGTAATTATTTTTAGAATGAACCTAAGTTCACATTTTGTATTCTTATGTTTCACGTTTTAGTACTCCAATGAAATTTATTTATTAGCTGCACTGTATTTTAGCGCATAGTAACTTTTGAAAGGCTATCTATCATTGCATAGAATCTCTGCCAACATTCCAAACAAACTGTTAACAGCATTCCTTAATTTGATTAATGCACTATCCCAAATGAAATTTATTTTGGTAATAAAAAGAGATGTAACTCTAATGGTTGGCAATACTCGAAACGTATGTTCGTAGTTCGCGCGTTTCCAGAAAGCTTTTGTGCTTGGTGAACAATGGATGGAGGCCGATTCCGTTATTAAGAACACAATGCGTCCCATTGTGCATTTATGGGGACCCTAGTGGGAGAGATTTCGTGGTATAACTTGCCGGGTTTTGTACAAATCGCTCTTTTTCAGGCTGAACTACTCTTGCCCCTTCTTTGAATATTGAAATCCTTACAAAATTCTCGTTCCAGGAAGCGACAGAGGATCAACTTCTATGAATATTTAACCTCGACGAACTTGTAAACACGTTTTACAACAAGGACAGGGACCTGTTCGTATTAATCTTTACAGCGTTTCTGCTTTTCGATGGAGACGGAGACGCCTTAATGAGACTTGTTTCGTTCCAATAACCAAACGACGGTGAAACGGGCAATAATGTTTGAAACCCTATTACGGAACACGAATTACCGCGAAATAAAACCGTTCCCACAATGGCTCGATGTTAATTGAATCGTCGGGATCGGAAACAGCATAATTCACTCTTAAGTGAATTTCCAGAAGCAAGGAAAGAGTAATATTTTTCGACATATTTTATGGGAAATGTTTATCTTTAACAATGCAATGCACGAAAATGCAAGTTTCTTTATCGTTGGAAATTTACGATACTTTTGTTTCCACTATTATGGCTGGTGTCGTTTTTGCACTGATTGTGAAACATACTAATTATCTGCAATAAGTGCAAGAAGACATGTTTGTTAGGATTTTAATTTAATGAACATTTACAAAAGCACTCACAATGTTATTATATAACATTCAGAATCATCGTAATGTATTTGTAAGGGAATCCTTGTGTAACCAAAAGGTGATCACTGAAAATGTCAAAGGGCGCAGAAGTGTCCAAAGCGGTTATTTATTATATTTATGATATTTTGTCAAGAATATAAAAAATAAATATAAACATAGCTGTCCACAAAAGGGTTAAGTATTTGTGCTGTTTCCTCATTTTGTAACCCCCACCCCCCCAATGGGGGGGGGCTCATTTTACCCTACAGCTGTATGCGACTTGTGCTGTTTTTGCACTCACTTATATCCATGTATGCAACACGATTCAGAGCGTAACTCAATTTGAAAAAAGCAACTTACATATGCGTTGCATTTGATCTTAGATTCCATTGCATAATCAATTCACACTCGATTGAATTATACAAGGTGGGTAACAAGTCGCGCGACAACACCTCGATGGACTTTTCGGCGTGAAAATAACAAAAGATACAGAGTAGTCGGGGGAGATTCAGAATCTTGAGCGTTTAAAAACATTTGATTCAATGAATTTAAAAACCTGTTATTCCAGGACATTTGAGACAGGATCTCTGCTTCTTTGTTGCAAAGATGTTATCGTCCGTTGCGAATGGAGAACACTGACAACCTAGCGTAGGTCAATAAATAGTGTGTTTTGACGCTGTACATAATTATCTATTTGCAATAAAGAACGTTCTTAACTGTATTCTACAAAACAGATGATCTAATGTATATGCGACACAAATATGAATCCCTTCTTCCAACAAAACATAATACGTAATGAATGACCGAATGATGCACACCAATTCTGTGATCAATGTATCATCGTATCGTACCAATCGGGGTGTAAGTGCATCTTTGTCAATCCTTCTCATGGCCCACCCCATAGAGGAGTGAAATCAAACGATCCTCATAAAAAATTCTCCGTGTTAACCCCACAAACTTGGACTTTGGCAACTCTAAGCTGTCAAAGTTTGCAATTCGCACACTGTATACAAATCCCTCGAGCAGTAATGTTCCGGGAGGCTCGGTTACGCGAAGTCGTTGATAGCGATTATTATTGAAGAGCGTTTTCATAGAAACGCAAATGATTTTATAATGTCGCGTTCCGGCACGCGGGTAAATTAGAAAGTCCGGCAAAGAATAGGAATTACAGGCTGAAAAGATAGAGGTTACTAGAAACGAACGGGTCTTTCATCGGTGGATCGAGGACTATTTCAGAGAGGATTCCAGGAACGTTTCGAGCGGAGAAATCGAGAGACACGCTATGCTCCCATTTCAGCTGGTCGGGTATATGGGCCTTATAAGAGCTTGTTATCGTATCTGTTACCTTGCGGTAGAGCCTGGCATCTTATCGGAAACAAATAAAACTCCTTTATGACGATTACACCCGGTTCTCTCGAATCGACCTTTCCCCGAACCGCCCGTCCAAGGGCGCGCCTTTCGATTAAGGTCGGGACGGCGCGACGCGACGCGAGTCCAAAATATTTCATTCGACGACTTCTATGCACATATGTATATGTATGCATATACATATACTATTTTATATGGCCACTTGCTTATCGTTACACTTGTCCCGATACGTGTTCGCTTGTGCCGCGTTCGATCCTTACTCGTGTTTACTAATTTCTTTGCAGGGATGCTCCAAGCTGGTTCTACATGGGAAAGAGAACTTTTTTTTTTCCATCGTCAACCGCGGAAATTTGAAGGTCCCTTTTTTCCTTTTAACGTGAAAGTGTGTACGTTCGTCGCGACACTTATCATATACCTATCAATGGGTTCAAAGAAATACATAGATATTGTACCATAGCTCGAAACATTTTTAGTGCTTGTAAACTAGCCACATTTTTTAGATTGGAGTATGTGTTCTTCTTTTTTTACGAGATATTACGATACTATCGTATATTAGAAAGAACCGTTTGTATTGTAAATCAGTGTTTCTCAACCAATTTGGTGGCATTCATTTTTAACAAGTCGTTATTAACCCTTATATTAGCAACCAAAATGGAGTAGAAGTTCGAAGCTTAGTTATTCAAATGATTTTGCATAAATCTGTTTTCACAAAACGTGAGTCGACGTGAAATTGCTCAAAGAATCGATATCTAGAGCGGTTTTGCGATATTTTATCAAGAACATACAAAAATTATTCAAGCAAATATAGAAATGGGTACCCGGTTGCTAACATAAGTGTTAATTAAGATAAACGAACAATGTTCTTAATTTATGTCAGACTTTTTAACAAATATAATTCGAACTATTTTAGTGATTTTCATGATTTTTAAATAGCCTGTTTCATTTAACATCGGCAGTCTTATTCATTCTTATTATTCATTCAGTCATTTTGCTATCCTGTAACTTAAATAATTAAAAAAAAATTGACGGGTTTGGTACAAATCCTAATCAATAGAAATGTATTGAATGCTACTTTTTACATGTAAAAGTTACTGACAAATATGTATAGAGTGGCGTATCCTATAACGATCTATGTGCATACATTCGTTCTAGAACCACGTTCGTTGTAGGATAGATATACGTGTATAGTCGTGCCTCTATAATTTGAGAACCTCTGCGATGAAAGAGAAGACCATGCAAATATATGTATGTATTATCCAACGTATGTATATGTTAATTTTCCTTAAGAAAATATCATTATCATTTGGGCTTCCTTTCGTAGCATCTCGATTTCTACGCTTTTTTCTGCAAAAAATCTGTTTGCTTGAGATCTTTGCAAATTGTATAACATGGAGCTATGAATTTGTAACGTTCTCTCTTCGGTTACGCCATTCTTTAATTGTGTTATAAGAATTCTGTGTTACACGGGGATTCCTCTTGTAAATATGATAATACTTAACGACGCACGGGGTATATAGAGAATTTTCTTCAAAGGTTCTCCCGTTTTTTAATAATAATATTCGCGGTAAACAGATAACAATGAACCACTTGTTGAGTGTCTACGATAAACGTAATTATTAATTGTTACTGTTTCTATAGAATCATTCCCAGTTCACAGAACACAAATCTTACGGGAAATGTACGGAAAGATTGTATACATATACATAACATCTATGTATGCATACGTATGCGTAAAAGTATGAAGGAATAGTTTAGAAGTGTTTCGTAATGTTTAAAATTGTTTATAAGACGGAAGGTGGCTGCAAATTGTGTGTAATTAATTCTCAGAAATATTCTGGTAAATACATACTCAGGTAAATGTCGGAACATAAAATACCATTTAGATTTTAATTGGTTTTAAAGATACCATTATCGTAATTGCTCACGCTATTATTTTCCAAGAGCATTGCTTTCCTCCTTAATAACACGAATTATCAATTAATAACATTCGCACGACACTTCATCGATACATTATTTTAAAAACACAGATCAGGCAAAGCAATTGATAGAAACAGTGCAAATGAAGTTGAATGATTGTTACCATGAACTTGAACAATCGTAATATCAAACGCACGGAGACAATAATTAATAGACCTAAACATATATACACATATTGGTATACTATGTATACGTTGACTATGTAAGGGATTTTCTATTACATGACAAATCAATTAACAGTGGAGAAATTATTTCACTGATGCCCAACCTTTTTTAGATCATGCCCCACCTCGACGTCTAAAACATTTTCATATCAAAGCATAACAGTTAACCAATAGTTTTGAAGAAGTACAATATAAATATGTACATACTTTAAATAAACCAAAAAAGGTGCATAGGTAAAACTATTTTTAATTTGCCTGTTTTCAATGAATATCAATTTTATATTGCACTTTGTATACATATAGTAAAACATAAATCTTGATTTATGATTTACTGTTATCTTTGCATGATATTTTACGATACCTGTGATGAAGACCAATGCAATATAATTTTCTAATAATTGCCCCGAAATATTCAAAATTGTAACCCCTGTCCCTTTGTGGGGCGTACGCTTCTTCGTTTGGGAAACAGCTGTTTCAAACATCGAAACGTAATGAATTAGTACTATGGGAATAAGGTTAACTTAGTAGCTGCATTTTTGTTTGATTTAAAGAACGCGAGCGGAAATATGTATATGTATAGTCAAGGAAGCCATTTTTGCAACAAACGTTGCCTATCCTCATTTCTCCCTTACATTGTCACCACCCATGGGGATATTTTATCCATAAGAAAAATGATACACCAAAGACCAAGAAATTTGTATAATTATAAACATTTAAGCCGACAAAGATGAACGTACCTTCTGTATTTGTTCTCGAAGCGTCTTCTTCGGGTCCATGCAGTTTTAGCTCCCCAATGAAGAGTAACGATTTTTTCTTTTTATATCTCACAAACGTTTTCACCAACAAAGCATTGAATTTCGGAGAGCATCACGGTTTTATTTTCACTTAATCTACATTTGTAATGAAATTTGTGCTGTAATTCGAGATCGACAGATACGTATATCTCAGCGTCCCAAACGAACTACCTTCGCCATTGGCGTCCTTAATTTATAGAATTCACGGTAGGGGGTGCTCGTGTGGGAGTAAACAGAGTTACCTCCAATTTTCGAATTGTTAATTCCACCCAAGTTAAGAATGTACAGGCAGACCTTTGTAACTCGAAAACCTCTATGAGAATTAATACTAGAATTCCGTTCATTCCCTTCCGTTCTGCTGCAAAAACCTCTGCGACACGAAATATAAATTACGTACAACTTTAATTATTTGCTACGTTTGGATATTTATTTTATATCTGGAGCTCGATTACAGAGGACTTCGACCTCTGCGAGTCTAATCTAAATCTATAAATCAAATTTTTGTCATAGCTGCTCCTAAAACTCGAGGTATCGTGCCTAATATAGGTTGTAAAACAAAAAATGCTGAATTACCTGGCGGTGAGGATTGTTGTTTAAAATTCGATCTTTTGTTTGAAAACTTCGAAAAGGAGAAATCCTCATAGTTCGAAGATTTTCATTATTTCCTTGTGATTCTATTTACCGAGGTTCGACTGTATATAAAGATGGCAAACGATGGTGCTCTAATAGAAAATAAAACTGAGCGATTGAATGACAGAAAGTAATCTACCCGGTTTAGTTTGTACTATATACATATATACTTTACACTATTACATATTCGTATTGCTATATTGTAATAGACATTTATCAATAAATACGTGTTCCCGTAAAAATATTAATAAATACAATTGTTACATTGCTTAAATCTACGAAACGTCAATCGTTTAATCACATTACATTGTTATAGGCATACTCTTAACAGTGATATTAATCATTAGTGCTATCATTTCTGGTTAAGGCATATCGAATTCAGTATTTCGTAACAAATAAATGCATGCTGTGAACATTACGGTCGCGCTGATATAACTTTATTGTTTCTTAAAGGTGACAATACATATTTTATTTATGTCAGAGACACACTTTTCGAAGTTTGCAAAGAAATGAAGCGTTTAACACTTAAGTAAACTTTGGTGGATTTAGGAATACCGAGTATGTTTTCCTTTAAAATTTCACTAAATGCAAATATCTTATTACACGTGCTAATATTATTCGAAAGCATTTTTTTGGCAGTGGTATCCTCAAAAAAATTAATCTGAAATCATTATTTCATATTCATACGCATACTCAAAGGTCGGGAAATCCGGTCGCAGCACCATCTAGTAGTGTACTAAATAAAGCTTCACGGAAGCTGCCTTATCAGAAGACGAAATTAACGTTGAAATTAAAAATTAAAATTACAAGATATAAACAGGAAAGATATTACAAATACGAAGTACTATCATTAGTTTATGTGTAAGATCAAAATGGCTGTATAGAATTAGCGGTATGATTTCTTTAAGTGTATTAGTTGTGTAAAGATCCTTACATCATTGGCACACGATAATATCGCAGAACGAAATTTGTCACCTTTTTTCTTTTTAACTATACTTGTGTTACTTGCGTCACTGTATGGTTCATGCCTGTGTGTCCATTATTTTCCATTAAAATTTGTTTTCCTCCGTTTATCCGGCTTTTCCAGCATTTACAGAAAAGTTCTTTGAACGTCTTTCTGAATTGTCTACTCATTGTACAATAAAGAATGAAGTTTATCGCAGAGTTTACAAGAGTTAACATATCAATAATATCACCTGAAAATTCAGAAAAAATTTACATTAATTCTGCCCAAATATTTATGTCCATAGTATTACATACATAAAATTACCTATATGTGTACAATATAAAAAGAAATTGAAAAAAAAATAATTACTAATTACTAACGATATTTCGATTAACGTTAGAGTCACATTAGTAATAATATTATTTACTTTTTCAATTTTAAACTGCAGAAGGAAAGCTGATAAAACGCGTAAACTTTGAATCGATTTGATGCAGCTCATTTTAAAAACTATTCCTTACTTCTTCGCAATTAATGAAATCTCTACTGTAGCTGTATAAAAATATTATTATTAATATTACAAGAATATTATGATCATCGACATCAAAAAGCTTAACAATTAATGGTTGTAAGGAATGTTTTAGAATGTTTTTGCACTGGTATTACAGATTTGCATTTTATTTGCAAATAAGTGAACATATTGAAAATTTTATTATAGGTATTTAACGAATACTTTACTTTTTTTCTCATTTTTCTCTTAGCTGCTTCACGCTTTTATACGCATCGAACGAAATAGTCTATACAATTTTTGCATCAAAGTGGCGATAACACACTTTCATACATGCGAGGTGGCATTTCTCGTGTGGAGAATTCTATTTTGAATCTCTAAATCTTTACATGTATTTGCAAAAATAGTCACTAGGAAATATTTTTCTTTCTGGATTATAATCCACCATTTAATAGTGAATTGAACTTTAACGACTATAAAACAAATTATTTCAATATAAATTTTTCTGAGAAAATGCAGCGTGCACGAAATACATTTATTTTTCCTTGAAGGAAACTCGAACAATATATTTTTCAAAAATAAATTCCGTTTCTATTCTTTTCTGAATCCATGTATGTTTTATGTTTTCTATGTGTTTGTGTACGGCCAATAAATGAAAGCTTTATCCACATTTTTATTTTGATAGAAAGCGGTTCAAGTGCTGATTTTTTTCACACTCTTCTGCAGCAACGAGATATTACAGATTGCTAATATTAATTTAATAAAATAATTTTGTTATGTGTTTGTAAATATATTATGTGTTTAAATCAAAACTTGAATGCTAATTAACAGTAATGTAAGAATATAACGAAGGATATCGAAATACAACAGTGTTACACTACGTAACAAATGTGTTCACTGTTATTACATGCATACGTTCGTCTCTTTGTTAACACTATGTTGCTATTTCTGACAAAACTTTTTTTACAATCTTCTTGTTTACTTCCACAGTCATATCTAGCTAAAAAAATGTTTCCAAAATTGTATATTGTGGCAAGTTTTTGAACTGATTGATCAAAAACAATACTATGGACCAATGCTTGTCCACAATAACGATCGAAAGCATACAGAGCAAAAATCTCATTGCAAAATTATCTGAATTAAAGTATACAATTTTGCAACCAATTCTCCGACGGATTATCATGTTTAAACACTTCGGAAAAGAGGACTTAAAATGTAAAGCCTTAAAAACCTCCACAGCAGAATTTATTGATTCAAAAGATCAGAACTTCTTTGAACGGTATTTATCCATTAACATGTCGTTAGGAAAAGTATATCGAGGCCAGTGGGGTATATTTTGATTAAATAAACATCTCTTAATGCAAGATATGAGCTTTTCAATATTCATTTAAAAATCCGACGTTTCATACGCACCAATCTAATATAATTATATACTCAACACTGTTACTATAAAATACAAGTTACAGAATTAGGGTTTCTAACAAGTGTTTACAAATCCGAAACTTCAAACTACCTTTCAGTCTGGACTGACTTAATGATAAAATATACACTTTCATTGTAAACTCTAATAGACTTTTAACGTCAGCTGAATACAAATTTATAATATTTGTATTTGTAAATAATTTTTCAAAATGTTAGCAATGGTTTTTAATACATGCGCACGTTTCGTGAATATTAATGAAATGGGGGAAAGAGCAAAGAAATCACAGGAATGACTACATATATTGTGCTATTAAATAATGCAGTTGGTGAAGACATAGTATATTACTTATTGGTACACAATGTACATGGATATACATTCTTCACAACTTTCTGATATTTGCGCTTTGCTGCTTTGACCGCGAGATGACCTCGTAAAGAAAAAGCGAACAGAAATTCGTACTTGTTTATTATACCGTTAAAAGGTTTTCCTTTAAAATACTGAAGAACTTCCAACGTTATTTCAAATAAAAGACAAATCGAATAAAACGCCATGAAACTTTTTACACGACATTTTATGCGCAAACGATATTCTCTTCAAAGAATAATAACTTAAATAAATAATACATAAACACATTGGACAATAACTTAAAGAACAAAAACCGTTTAAACGCACATTATTGTATGTTGCAAATGAAGCATACATAATAAACATTTGCTTTACTCGTGCAGGTACAGTACTTTAAACATGATTATTTTTTCTTTCCGTTATGTTACAATTCCTACAAATGATTCATATCTGGCTTTATGCTTTTAAGTATGGTGTATTTATCCATTCTATATCTGTCTATAGTTTTCAGGCCTCGCGCTACCTTTAGATACACAATTAATTTCTTTTATAGCCCCAGCAAACTCCAGCTGTTATTCCAAGCAGAGAAATTATTTGACACAAACAATACTACATTTCTCTTGTACCAAAATTATTATTCTGCCTAGTTTTTACCCTGAATTAATAAACTAATATTTTTCGCCCAGTATTTGCCATGTACTTACATACCTATACATATATTATATACATTAAATGCTCAATAATTTGGACAATTAAGATTTTGGGCAATTTCTTAATTTTGGAAATGTACAAATATACAGATGCAAAGATACAACAAATATTTGTATGTATTATATAAAATAGTAAAGCAAATCTGATGAGATTTCGACTGTGTTGCTGATACCAAAAACATGTGACTCGAGAATATATGGAAAACTCAAAATTGAACGTAAATCAGTAAAATGCAATGAACAATTATAGAAATAACAATTGTACAAATTCTTTCCTTCGGATTGGAATTTACTTATAAAATAATGATTTATTGATATACCCCATACAGTTCACTTGTTTGCTCGAAAGGTAAAAATAGCCATAACATTCACGATTCCGACGCAAGTGGGACGACATGAAAAAGAGAATGTTCCAAGGTTTAATATACTGACCTAGCATCAAGTAGCAAGTCCGGAAAAACCCTGGTCCGAGAAGTACACTGAAAAGTCCCAGAACTCCTTGCGGCAACTCGGTCAGCAAGAAAAGCAACAGAACTGCCAACAACATCATTGTAGTTCTGTCGGTCTGTCGCTCTTTGTCCACCCTTCGGCCAGTTTTCTTCCTTTCGACATTTTCCGGTTGAATATTCGTCAACTTTTGCCTCCTTCGTTTCGCCTCTAACAGAACTCGAAGGAGTCTCAAACTGACGATTGTCAGAACGACGCAGGGAAGTAGCTTTATCACGACACTGTAGATCCAAAAGTTTAGCTCGTTCAAGATGTCGTGATTTTCCGCAGTCTCCGTTAATCTCACAAAGTACAGCGTTGTATTTGTCGTATTTCCTAGAATATGTCCGAAACTGTAAGACTGGTTCATAAACGAAGGAGATTAAAGGAAAAAGGAGAAAGAAAATTCCAGGGAGGGATAGAAAGATAGGTGGCTTCAGTGGGCCAGTGATATTAAATTCTTAACCCTTTGGGTACTGATGGTGCACGTATGGACTCAAGAAAGGAAATTCATTTTGGCCTGGTGGCGTATATACGAACTTAGAATACCCGTCCACAATATGTATACATACCTAATAATGATATTTCCCTTTCGCGCCATTTCGTACCGAAAGGGTATTAAAACGAATTAGTAATGTACTTTGAGTACTGCTGGTGGATACATGCACTCGGAAAGAAATTGAACTTTGGCCTGCTGGCTCGTACACAATGCGCTCACAGCAGAAGGATTTACCTTGTCACGCAGAGCGTACCAAAAGGGTTAATAATATATATTAATTATGACTTAATAAAGCGGAAGATAAGAGGGCGTAGTAATGGAGAGATAAAGATTGATAGTAAAGGTGATTCTATTTTAATATAGGAAACCTCATGACACCATGCATTGACTATTCCGATTTACAACCCTTTGTCATTTCGCGGATGGTTACTTAAATCTATTTTACCACAACTGTATCCGTTTGAAATAACAAAAATGCGTCATTTATTTGGTATAGAAACAGGACGCTAATTTTTGGCCAATTCTGGCCATGATAATATCGGTTAGCAGTTTTGCTGAACTGCAAAGAACTTCGCGTGTTTACAATTGTCCTCCGGAGAAAAGAAGTGAAGCTGTGGTCGAAAAAGTTTATCGACTGAAAGTTTCAAAACAGTTTGCAGAACGAGAAACGCAAACACTTTCTTCCCCGCGCGCAACTTCAATAGCTTTAACGTACATTTCGCACATTTTATGATTAAAACCCAAGTTTGTCAGCACCTTTATAACTAATATGTATCATCGAAATATGGGACGTGTCATATAGCATTTGAAGCTTTTCATGTAACGAATAGTGGACAAACTCATTTTTAATACTTTTCAACCTAAAATCGTTAGATCTGCAAACCTTAAAAAGGAGTAATAAACCTATTTCCTCCTACAATAATATGTAATAATTGTTTACTCGAATGCTGTATATATTCTTCTTGAACTCAATTCACACGTCGATTTATACTTACCCCGTTGACGCCCAAATTATTTTTCTCTTTTACAAAATTCATTAAACATTCATTTCATTCAAATGAAAGTCTCAACAAAATATGACGCTGGACCCCTCATGGATTAACACGTGACGTGTCAACCAGTACTTACATTTAGTCATTTATTTCTACAATTACCGATTCAACAAAGTAATGCAAAAAAGCACATTTGTTTTTAATCTATAACACATATTCTTGTAACGACAAATTATTATTGTCCGGTTTCTATTACTCGAATTGAAAATAATGTTTCCTATCGTTTTAACCACAAAAGCATCTAAAAACGCTTTAAAGACCGTTTTCCATACTGTGAGATAATAAGATTTCATTTGAAACATCTCGTATAATAAGTTCCGCGATACTTCCGCACCAAGCAACTGAAAACAAGTTGTTGCAATCTCATTTTCTATGACTTTGAACTTGTAATTATAAGTTATAGTATTCTCGTGCTATAACATACATATTGCGTTGTCGGCCTTTTGTTTTAACATTGGTGAAGCGATATTCCATTACGATGGTGAATTGCATGTACATAAATAATAATATCAACGGCCAAACACGTTTTTTGATATTTTCAGGTCAAATTGGTCGAAACTTTTAATGTCAAAGTTTTAATCCGGGATGTTAAACTTTCTTAATTGTCAACGGGCAATGTAGTCAATTTGTAGGTTCTTTTGCAGTGTGAACATTTTCCATGTTTATAATTTGCCATTATATCTTCTTGGATTTATAATAAATTGATGACGTTTGATTTAAAGACAATTTAGGAGGACTCAGTTAAAGATTTAATTTTCGTGCATCCGGCTTTTAGTTGCGAGAAAAGCGAAAAATGGATGCGGATGTGTTAATTAACTATAATTAAGTTATAACTTCGCGTTAAGGTGAAGAAAAAAATTAAAAAGAGCGGTCTCATCCAATTACTTACCGACCATACTTCCATTTCTATTATGTACGCCCATTCCATTGGAATCCAGAACTTCCACTTGCTTTCTCACTTCGGTCGTAATATATAAAGGTATACATAGCACAGGACAGAAAACATACGCCATAACAATCGCAAAAATAGTTCTTCTGTAACTACACCATTCTCTATTTTGTTGCGGCCTTGCCACCGCCACGTATCTCCACACGGCCAGTATCAACGTTAAACAAATTGAAATAGTATGACAAACCTGTGGAAATGTAATTAGAATTCCATGAATTTCTTGTATTTTTTTTCCCCTTTGCAAATTAATATATATATATACATATATTTATCGACTGTAAATAGTGATGTCATTTTTCTGCTGTTCCTTCCAGGCCGGTTTTACGTAAAGAGAAAAGAAATGCATGCTTGATCTTGGTTCCGAGAACAATTCATTGCGCTTGTATTTTTTACTTTCTTGGAATACGACCACTGTGTTGTTACAAATAATCGAGTAATGCCATTGGCTACTGCATCTAAATATTTTGATTGCCGCTGTGTAAACGTGTACGTTTGAATACATTTATTAACGTGGGAAATAGAGCATGCTCTATCTTCATACTTTTACTACACTAGCACTTCGTACGAGCGTATAGTGTTTTTATTCTACATTCGTAATTATAGAAAATGGCATTAAGGTAAAATAAAGTTGTTGGACTGCAATTTGGTCTTTAATTAAAGAAGAAGGCAGATCCAATATGTTGGAGTGATTGGTTTCCAAACATGTAGGTCAACCCTCGTCAAACAAAGCAAGGAAATGACGATCCAGTAAGAATGCGTCGAACTATAAATACCAAAACGAATCGATAGATCGAAGGCACAATAATTTTTATCACTTCACACGTACTCGACACGCAATTGCGCGATCTGAGAGGCTAAAACGACCGCGAAGAGATGAACAGATGCTATCTATAACCTTTTAGTTAAATTAAATCTGCAATTTGTTTAATAAATAAATACACATGCAACGTCGACTGGAATTTTCGACTTTGTGCAACCCATTTCTATCGTTTTTCACTCTAGCAGAAGAATGATTGTTAGTTACAATATCCAGCAATTGAAATATTTGCTATTTTATTGCTTCAATAGCGAAATAGATATGTATATCGGTTACCCTTTATTTCAATTATATCGGAAGTAACGTTTCAATTTTTTTCTAAACTTTTCTGTGTAATAATGCAATACAGCCTGGAATTTTGGAATTTGTAAAAATAGTTATCTACAATCGTCCAATTTGAATGATTAACCGATTATTGTTTCACCTTTTATGGAAATTAATTGAGCAATAGCGTTTCAATTTTTGTTTTAATAAAACTGTGCGTACAATATCGACAAGAGTTTAAGAATTTTCAACAATTCTACTAAAATAAAGATTGCACGCTGTTGTTTTCTAACCGAAATATCTGTTATTCAGTCACGTCGTAGTGAAAATCTCGCGAAAATGAAATGTTCGAATCACAGTGTTTGTTACCTGAGCAAAGTTCGAATGAAGCAAAACGAAAATCGTCCATCCGTAGGTGAAGGTGTCCCTTCTTGATCTTCGATACAAGTAAAGGTGGAACGCGTACGGAATGTAATCGATCATTACAAGTAAATCCGCCACGGCCAATCCCGTTAAAATTATATTGGTCGGTGATCGCATTTCCCGTCGAGTTAGAACGAGAATGTTCAAAATGTTTGCAATCGAACCGAAAATACAAACGAAAAGGGAGAACCAGCCGTGCATCTGCGAGTAATGCAAGTGAAACGACGATAGGTCGCAAGTATAGTTGATCGACGAAGCGTTCAAATCCATGATGATTCCAAACGCTCGTTGCCTTTCCTTTATCTTCCTACCCCTTTTGTTACGGCTTATGCCTTTGTTTCTGTGTCGAATAATTTTGCAGTCATAATTGTTTCAGCAAAATATATTCCATAGAATCTTTGCAAACCGAATCTGCTTCCTGGATTAAGATACTTTTCAAAAGATACCCCGGTACATTAATCCATGAATTTTCGTTTGAAAAATCCTGCTGCACATTTTGTATATTTTAATCGTCTTCAAGTGGGCACAGCTAAGGAAGGAAAGAAGACTTTTTTGTTAGTTTTCCATTATGTTTCTCGCATTTCCCATTTGATTTTATCTTGTGTCGTTACTGATCCTTGACTAACAATAAGTATTCTCGTTTATTCGAGCTCTTTGAATTCAATTCTTTGCTCGCTAATATTTGCACAGTGAAGTTTGTCGTATATTTCTTGTATTTTGTATCAATAAATATTATTTACTACGGAATATCGAGGAAGTGTTTTTGATTGCTCAACAATTTTATGTTCATTTCCCAGAGGAGTTAATCGATTTGAAACACATCGTATGTTTTATATCAACTAATATTATTAACTTTTTTTTATCGCATCTTGAATCGCTACTGAATCTCGACGAAGTATCTTCAATTATTCAATCATCTCTTTTCCTTTTCACTGGGAAGTTAGACATCCTGGAAGACTTCTGTTTATTTGTGCTAATATATGTTATTTATTTAGTTGATTGTCTGATATCTTGTGTGGCTACTGATTCTCGAATAAGTATATTCGTTGATTCAACAATTCTTTGCTCCTTCATGTTTTCACACAGACGTTCGTGAAATGTTTCTCATATTTTGTATTAATAAATATTATTCACATCTTTCATGATATGTTATCAAGAAAGTGTTCTTCGATTGTCCAACAATACTTTTGCTACATCTCCGCGTCGCTGTCGAACATAGAGAACGTAGATGTATTTTCGACTATTCAGCAATTCCTTGCTCTTTTATGCGATCACAGAGAAGTTCGTCGGCCCTCGTCTCAAACTCTCGGAGAGTATTTCCTTGAAACTTGTTCCCTTATCCCTAACGATGCCCCTTGGATCAGAGGAAAGTTTTGATTCCGTTAGTTCGTTCATTTAATCGAGAATGCTGCCCACTTCATTTTCTCGTGAAATCCGGAGAACATTGTTTCTATGTATTTCCAATCGCGCGGAAGAACTGTCACGTTATTTACATTTACATTTCTCTCGTTCAACACAATTATCGGTTTCAAAAATTGTGGCAAAAAAAAGATGAAAAGGAACACTGGAATATTATTTTTGTTTTACAGAATCGTTGCGTGGTTCATTTTTAAAACCGGATAGTTGATACAAATTTAGCGACTTTTATTAGTATTATTATAACTGTTTATTTTTGGAGCGAAATTCAAGAATCCGTAACTGAAACACTACGGGCGAGTCAAGTTCGTTTACAGCAGCGTAGATTTTTGTTAAGTTTCACGCCTTCTCGAACGTTCAAAAGCGTTTAGATTCGTGGAAAGTCGCACACGAAATGCAACAAGCGAACGATGCGGAGGAACAAACGACGCCGTGGCACGATACGTCGAAGCGACGCGACGTCGGCCAAGCTAATGTCGCCGCGACGCTATCGCACTTGCAGCCGCCCCGAAATTTTAACGCAGACGCAGACCATTTCCCTCTCTTTCCATCCCCTACTCTTTTTCGCACACTTCCAGAACACTGACTTTTATTCAGCACCCCATTCATCACATCCGTGATTCCTTCGCTGATCCTTTATTTATATCTACTTTTCGCGCATTCCAGTATTTACATATTTATACCCATATTTATGCAGCATCGCTTAATCTTCAGAGGATGGCATTTTTCCATGAGAAAATAGCGCCCTCGGCACTGAGGGTAGTGCGTTGCATCCAGTTTCAGGCTTCCAAAAGAAATTAATGGTAGCATGTGTTTTGGTGCTTCCAGCCATTTAATACCATTTATCAAAATGGTATTTCCCTTGCAAGTGTGAGTGTGAAATTTTGCTTTCATGTACAAATAGTGCAAATTCTGTCAATTCTCTTGTCCCGGCAGCCAAAACAAGTGTTCAGAAGCGCCTCTTGACTTTTACGGGCACGCTATATCTTGATGGCAACTATGTATGTATACGTTTTTTAGAATTTCACGGCTTGTGCAGGGCCCCGCGCGTGGTTTCCCGGTGTGGAACGATAATAAAACAATTTTATTTCGCAAATAAAGTACGTTTAGCGGTTTTTTATATGGCTGATTGCGAATCTGTAGTCGGTTGTAAGAATGTTTGGTCTACGCAACTGGTTTGCCGATCTAACCGAATGAACACATACAAGAATCAACAAAAGCTTCCCCATGGCGTTATCCAGCTGTCAATGTAGGCGTAGAACGTTTTTCTAGCTACGCTTGCCTTCTTTCGTTTATTTTTGATTTCTTGTCGTTCTGAATTCTTTTTACTTTTTTTTCATTTAGTGTTTATAGTCGCATCGACAGCAGTATGCGACAGCAGCGACTGTGAAATTATGGAACGGTGAACATTTGGGGCTTTGAACATGATTTTCTGAAACCTATATCGGAATAGGAATAATCGGAACCACCAGAAATCAAGGTGTGTAAAGCACATGTAACATGTACAGAGGTGCCGGCTGGAATCGGCAGCGGCAAGACTCCAACCGAAGACCGTTCGATTACGAGTCCTGCTAACCGACCGTGCCACCGTGGCTCTAGAACTCTTTTTATTTTGTCATATTTTGTAGGTTTTTTGATTTATTTGTACCGCAATAACGGTATGTACGCGTGTCAATAATAAAATTCATTTTTAATTTTTCTCCGGAATGGTAAGTATCGAAGCAGTGTGTTTCCCGGTCCTCCGGACTCTAGATTGCAGCAATATTAGGACGATTTCTAGAAAACTTTTTCTTTGCAACATGAACTATCGGTATTAAATAAAAGTAATTTCGTTGGATATAAGGGAGAGTTGCCCATATCACACCGGCATCCTAAACCGCACTTCCCCGATATTTTTTTACGAACGATGTGACGAACATTGGATAGAGAAGTAAAAATGAAGTACATATTTCTCGTCTAAGTTTTACTTTGTGCCAGCTACAGATATTTCGAAAACGTCAAACAGATTGGACGTAACTTTGAATTTTCTAAATAGAATGTTGTATATTTTTTAATGTCATGCGGAAGAACGTTTGTCAAGACGAATTTATCCATTTGCTATGCAATAAAATTCAGGGCCATAAGACGCCAAAACGTACTTATCATTGATACGGCTTAATTCATTAAATATTAAATATGACTGTGATTTTTCATTGCCATTCCCTATCAGAATGTTTACGGTTATTATTTGCATTAATGATTCCTCGTCGAATTTGATGACCTTGAAGTTTGTGGTAAAGGTCATTCTTCTGATCAACTTTTTCCTACACATGTTACAGACGGTCGGCTTTACTTTTTGAGATATTTGCAAAAAACTGCTGCTACTACTACATAAGGAATAGGCTATAAGGGTATACATACATATATATCATATCTCTAACGTTTCGGATATACATACATATTTGTGTCAGCTGGGTCAACTTCGATGGGAAGGGACCGATCCTCTTAAAAAATCTGACTGAAACCTAACTCAATCTCATATCTGATTAAATGAAAATTACGCTAGAGATCTGATACACGTATAACATGTATACATATGTATACAATACCCTTCTAGCCCACGCTTACAAACTACCCGTTCGATCAGTTCACCCGTTATGCAGATTCTTCTGATGTGTTTGACATCATTTGTGAGTGACACATACGTTACCACAGACGCGTAGGCATAAGCATGATTGAATGCGTAGTGGTAGCTGCTTTTTGCAAATCAAAAACTAAGGCCGACGGCGCACAGTGGCGAAAAGATAAAAACGTCCAAAAAGCCAAAAAATTATGTTACGATTCACTGTCGATGTATTAAGATAATCTATGAATGTTGGTATTATCTAATGTGCTCTAGCATCATATTTCCATTGATTTTATTACTTTTAAAAAATGGCTAAGGCTGTGGTACTTAAAACTGTAAGATCTATATATTTTTTTCTTTTTTAAGGAAATTGTTGTGAATAGAGCGAGATCAAGCGGCCATTGTTTTTTAAAGTAAAGCTTAAAGGTCACAGAACAAGTTTCGATTGAAATTAGATGCGACCATTTGCGACCTTACCAATTATCCTCATTTGTTTATCGCCTTCCATTGTGATATTACTGTCGTCAGCTTTGGAACAGTGTTCCACGTGTATTCTTTCAGTGCTTTATTTTTATAAACTATTTGTGATGGCTTAGTTACTGTTTTATTACTGTTTTGTTATTTATTTATTTCCTACATTGCTGTTAGGACTTCGTTAGTTACCCACTGGTTTATAATGCGGCTGCCTGTGAATTCTATTGAGAAACCTTGGCCACATTAGCTAGAGTTTTTTAATTACCCTAAATTTAAAAGTCTATAAAAGTCTAAACCTGAAATTTAACTGTATTGGCATTAATTATAATAAAATTATAAAATATTGGTAGTAACTGTATTTACATAAAATTTTACATTGTTTACTTTCTATAGTCATTTTGTTATAATATACATGTTTCGTAATATACACGTTATAATATGTATACCAAACAATATACCAAATATATTAAAATTTTAATTTTGGCCACGTTTTCGACTTTTTTCCACTGTGCGGCGTAGGAAAACAGTTGTTCAGAATGATGACCTTGACCAGATATTTCAAGGTCATCAAAAGCAGCGAGGAATCTGAAATGCGATGATACGTTTGGGATGCTTTAGGATGTTATTAAACAGTTTCATTTCTAACCGTGTATAACCCTGACGATGATTGTATTGTGCATGATGAATTCGTCCTGATACACCCTTCTATATGATGATTTTATTAAAAAAAATGAAAGTCACCTCCGTTTCTCGTAAAATATGACGAATATATAGAATTCATAGATCTACGCTATTATGTTGGTTACAGAAAGCTGAAAAACTTTTTCCCTTTCCTTTTTTCCTAATACATACTACTTACAAAAATAACGCTGCTAGTATTATATACCCTGTATGCTCACCACTGTACGCCACATATTATGTTGCGCAAATATAAACTTGCCAATGATGCTCTTTAACAGCACCCTCTGAACGGCGTGACAAATTTTTTATGTATACCGCAGTGGAGTGACTTCAGATGGGGCAGTTCGAAAGTTGTCCGCAAAATTTCTTACTAGAAGTTTGACCTTGGAGGATGAACCGTTCGCTGACGTTGCTTTAAAAGTCTCGATTGAGCAAAACCCAGAACAAACAACAAGGGAGTTAATAGAGGAGCCGAGCACACCCCAATCAACCATTTATCCTCACCTCTAAACATTAGGGAAGGTGGGCAAACTGGGAATTCGAGTTCTACGTGAGCTTACTGAGCGAAATAAGGCCAGCAGAGGGTGAATAGCTGCTACCTTGTATTCTTGGCGCAGAGGTCAACCCTTTCTGGATACAATTGTTGCGGGGGGCGTTGAAATGTCAACAACTCACTGTTTCGAAATTAGTACTACAGATACTGGTATTGATTCAGTTTCTTTCGATATTTTCTATTTTGGATATATTCCGAGTTGAAAATGTCAGAATCATTTTCAACTAAGAATTATTAATTGGTCATAAAATTTTAGTGCAGCTTAAAATGCCCAGTGGCACTAAACTTTTCATCGGCAGTATATATTTACGCTGAAAAGTCTAGAGCATGTTGGAATTTCAAAAGCAATACATATTAACTTTCGTAACCCTTTAACGTCGGACAGCGCTTATAGGCGCTGATATTTGGTTTAAACTGCATTAATCCGATACCATGTATATTGTCCAATCTGCCTTTCACGTTTGCCCAGTGTTTCTTCCCAGTGCAATCTAAATTGACACGTTTCGTTTCTGAGCAGTCCACAGTCGAAGGGTTAAGCAAATAAATATTTTATTTGTAATATTCTTCTTTTATAATATTGAAACGGTAGTCAATGTAATATTATTTTAATATATAAATGTAGTGTTTACCGTGCAAAAGCATTAGCGTTTGATAATTACCAATTTGACCAAGTTGAAAACTCTTGGCCACAAATTAATACTAAGAGTTCCAAATTCGGAATTGAAAAAGAAAATGTGCAGGAACATATAAAACAAGATATATCAAGAATCCTCAATTTTCTTAGTAGTATTCTAAACGGACGACAATTTCGCGAGGGATACATGGAATTTTTTGAATCAGGAGCTATATTTTTGGGAAAATCACCACCTCGTGCAATTTCTATTTTCGCCTTCCAGAGATTATCCATCACGCGCGACGAAGGAACCAGTAATAAGCGATATGCACATGCAATTGGGCACCCTCTGCTGCTAAAACATTGTATCTTGATTTTCGAGTATTTATTGCATAAACTTTGCAAATAGCAAACAGTCGATCGTTTGTTTCGAACAGAACTACGGCATTCTTTACAAGATTTGAGTTAGAACATAAAGTACAAACTGGCCCTTCCTTTGTGTTCGACAATAACAGTCTTATTCAAATTAATAAATTAGTATTAATAAATAAATAGTGAATAATACATCGGAGAGAGGTATTCAGTTAAAAGAAGAATGTAATAAATTATTTAACAAAAGTAAGGAACACAAAAAATACGTTTTGCAGATTCTAAACTAAATGATTAGCGGCAAAAGTTCCCAGCGTGCAACAAAGAGACTTTGAGTGGAAGCCAATATTTATTTTCCATTCGACCATATTATTTCTTATTAGATGTAATATATAATCTTTCATTACAATAGTTTATACAAATATTCTGCCCAAACCAAGACAGATTTATAATTTCCAAAAAATTGTCCATCAGGTCGAAAATAATAAATACACAATTGTTTAGCATTCATTGATAAAAACAATAATCAAAATACACTTTAATTTTCAAAACTGGACAAACACAATTTTCGTTAGGCTTTTTATCATTTTCCCCGATAACCGTCTGTCGTACTACAGTATTCCCTCGATAGTTGCACAAGCCTCGGGTCTGAACGTGTGCAACTATCGTGTTGTTCCTACGTTGTTTGAAATTTGCCGACAGCGTCGAACGTAGAAAAGGACAGCGAGTAAAGATAAGCGGCCGAGCAGCCACGATCGCAGCTTCTCTTTTTTTCTCACTACCTATCCTTTTCTGCGGTCGAAACTTATTAACGTTAATTAAGCCAGTAAATATAGTCGAAATTATATCGTGTTTGGTGTCATTTTAATCAGAAAAATGTCAGCTCTGCTGTGTCAAAATTTCATAAAAAAAGGATGAGAAATAGCAAAGTTGCATCCTTCAATTAGTATTGGCTCACCGATATACCCGAACCCGGATCACGTTACACCGATTGCCGAGCGAACTTCGGACCCCTCGAAGGGAATACCCCCCAGCAGTGGGGATGATCTCTGTGCAACTATCGTGTACCTTTTTTGTGCAACTATCGCGGGAATACTGTAATTGTAAGAAAAGTCATAGAATGTAAAAGAAGCATCCTGTGTAAATCTACAACTTCCGTTCCACACGGTTTTTATATACTTAATAAGTTAGAAGATAATCATTTAATTAATTATTCGACTGTTCAAGGGCCCGGGTCACGCTTTCCCGTTATCCGATCGAGCTCAAGTTCAGAGATTATTTTTTTATTAGTTGGAACTACTGTGGTGCAAGTCGCGAGGAGAATTTAAAAGTCGAAGGTAAGAATCATCATAGAGTACATGCGTTTAAGATTTCGATCAGCTTCGGGTGAAAGTTGATGGATTGCGTTTTGCCCTCCCTAACAGAAAAAATGTCACCTTATTCTCTGGCAATACACACCCCACATAGCAAAGATTACTCGTAATAACAATGTTCGAACTCGCTGGTACGTTTTGCCCCGTTCACTGTATTCACCGCATTTAGCACCAATTTGTTATCATTTATGCTAGACGCCGCAAAACGCTTTAAACGGGCAACGCTTTCAAAACGATGATAATTTTTTTATGAAGAAGTTATTAATAATAACGGCGAATACGTATTGGATTAAAGGCGATTGTACCACATTACTTTATCTTAAGAAACGGAATTTTTGTATGATTCAACCCAATAGTGTTACAAACGTTGCATTATATAAAAGTGTACTTCAATGTACACAAACTTTCACAAGAAACGAAAGAAAATAGAAAAGATGGGAGAAATATGCAGGAACAGGAAGACGAAAGCGTACTCCAGTCACCTTCAGGAAAATGGTTACGTTACGTGCAACGACGTTTGCACCCCCTACACCTGCCCGGCACTCAAGGGAATCTATCAGATCGTAAATACGCAGAGGGCGACGATGTAGTCAACGCAGCGCAACGGTAAGCGAAACGTGCCTGCCTTCAAAGGAAGAGGTTCTGATTCTCTCAATATTTTCCAGACACGGAAAGTTCCCGGGACAATTTCATAATTTCAAGTTTTCTACATATACAAATTTTATTCATCTACTTTTCTACATCATCTAGTTTACTGTTCTCCTTCCTTAGCAATACAAATTTTGTTGCGTACTAATAGCCACTGAAATGCCCCGGGGAAATCATTTTATGGCATTGCTTTTAGGTTTCCTGAATTTCGGAAATTGATTGACATCGTTTTCACAGATGAAGTTTGAGCAATGAAAAGAGATAACATGACTGTAGATGCTAATTCCGGCGAGTATGATGGGTATGCCGTTCAACGGGAACCACTCTCCGCTTCGGTGCAAATTCGTTACAAATTGAACTATTTTACGTGTTACTAACAAAAAGATATAGTTGTAAGTTATACACGCGATTAGTGTTTCTCTCAAAAATTATTCCGAGAACTTACCGGACAAACCGTGTAACCATATCAGGTTGGATGAAAAGCTGGGGGCGCTCTTATTTTATTGTATGATGCTATACTATTGCAGATACTGAAATACGTACTTTAATCAGTACTTTAATTTCTACTAGTTTCTGCTATTGGTGTATCAATGAGTAATCTACTATTTCTTGGTTACTTTCAAGGCTTACTACAATATTAAGATATTGTATAACAATTAATTCATAAGAAGTTTCTTCTGTGGGAGCTACGCGTATCGATAGATATGATGGTGGAAAGAAGGAAGCGACGCGCCCAAACGTGTGAAAGTATAGTGAATGTGATACCAGTGTGTAATACAAGTGACAGTGAGAACGATTTAACTTTACTTCGCAAGAGGGGATTTGATGGAAGTTCCGGCTTTTCATGCTATAAACAAAAATCCAACACAAATGAAGACAAAGATGGGAGTATCTTTGTTACCTCTTTGGTTCCGCTTCGGTTGGTGGATAATAAGACCAACGAAATTATATGGAAGAACGATACGCCTTCGTCAACACGGTTTTGCAGACCCATTAGGATACAGTGGCTTCAAGAAAGAAATGAAATTTACCAGGAATGAGGAAATATATATAAATGAGCAAATAAAGGCCTTAGAACCATTTCAATCAAGTGTGGGATGTATTCACTTTTCACTTTTTTTAACTATGGTAGATGGAAAAGCATGCAATGCATTGACTGGTGCATCTGGCATGCGGTGCTACATATGCAAGGCTACAATTTCAGAAATGAATTTAATTCAGCTAATGCGGGAAAGACCTAGTGATCCAGAGATGTACAGATTCGGTCTGTCATATTGCATATATCTTAGAGACTAGATCTAAAAACGTGGAAAGCCTCGAAGGATAAACGATCTATGTTCGAAGAAAGGAAGATTTCGACAAGACATGGGCCTATTAGTCGACATACCAAAGCCAGGATATGGTACAACGAATGATGGTAATACGGGAAGAAAAATTTTCGCAAATTCGCAGATCTCATCAAGTGTAACCGGGATAGATGAGAATCTGATTACAAGATTAAATGTGATCCTTTGAGTGATTAATAGGGGGTATGAAATAGGTACCGAAGAATTTGATAGCTACTGTTTAGTAACAGGCGAAAAATACGTGGAACTCTATGAATGGTACTACATGCCTGTAACTCTGCATATAGTGCTGATACACGGATCAAGTGTTATCAAGAATGCCATAATACTAATTGGAGAACTCTCCGAAGAAGCTCAACGGGCAAAAAACAAAGATATTAGGTATTTTAGGGAGCACCATACAAGGAAAACATCAAGAGCGAAGACAAACAAAAAGATTAATTTCACAGGCTATTGTTATGTTCGGATCCATATTTAAGTGCATTTAGACACGTGACACATAAGAAGGGAAAAGTGGACAAAGCCATAGTGAACTTAATAGTTGTAGCACCCGCGGTGAATATAACGAATGTGTCAGAGAGTGAAACGGAGAGGAATCGGAAAGTGACATGACCTCATCAGAAGATGAACTGTAGGGTAATGTAAATCTAGTCATAAACTTTTTCTTTTTTTCAAATTTTGTTTATTTAATTTAAGTTTTTTAAATAATTGTACATATATTTTTTATTCTAAATCTTTTGTTAACATGTTCGTTCGATTAAATAACATCATAAACGCGCATTTGGATGTGTAGGTTCTATATCCCATTGTCGAACTATTTCCATATTAACTATATAATTTCAATTAAGATTTTTACAGATTATGAATCTCAATGATGGAATCAGTATTGTAAGAGTCGTTATATCGGCTGCAACAAATTTTATTTCCTGCTACCTGAGAGATAACTACACACCACAGAAAATATCAGAACCATTTGGACCAAACAACATTTTATCAAATATTATTATTAAATTAATTATAAAAAAGAGGATTTTGAATTGCAATTATATTTGTGAATGCTTAGAGATGTACAGAGTTAGAAATTTCAGTTTAATGGAAACATTGATTTTTGCACACAGACACTATATGCGAAGCTTTTTGATTGCAAAGTTATCAGGCCCTCTTATTCCGGTACTGACGTACCTGCAATATTTGTTAAATAAACATTAGTGCCTTAGCAGAAATAAATTAATAATTAAAATCAAATGATTTCGTCGCAAAGGAAAATTAATTTTTCTTGAAAAATATAAAAAAATTCAGAAAATTACTATACTGCAATACGTGCACTGTTATAAAGTGTCTTAGTGCTAAATAATACAATTGATATAGAGAAATAGTGATTTACTGATTTTTATACGTAGTAGTTTCTTCCTATCCCATTTGATCAAACTCAACAAAACGATACAGTGTCACCTCGCGAGATATGCACGGGCTTCCGTTCAATCCAATACGTATGTAAATGTATACATACTTACTTGTTCCAGCAGTATGAGAATACAGGAATATCATAGCTGAACTGCTTGCGTTCGACTGACTGAGATGTAAGCTGTCAGGTATGTGCATATCTAGGTGCACGCCCACTAGGGTGTACAGAACACCGCTGGAGCCCGCTGGAAAGCTTATGAGTTAATACGTCAACAAGGGTGGCCACGGCTACCGCAAACCGCCCCGTTCAGGAAATATATGCTTGACATCTAGAGCTATCTGCGCCTACATATTCTGAATTGGTAATGGGTATTGTTTTTGGGGAAAAGGACAATCATATCGCATCCCACATGCAGTCACCATATTTAGTGGACCATGCACTCCTAAATAACTCCTACAGAAAATATCTCCTAACTAATATTTATTTATCTTCTCTATGCGCTTATCTACAGAAAAAATGATTACATCAAATTATCCACCCCCATCGAAATTATTGAAAAACTCTCTGGACCATTTTACAGCTGGTTATTTTGGAGTAATTCGCATTTATCGATTAAAATGAGGCAGCCTTATCGGCGAAAAATCATATACATACATTGTATTCTGTTTGTAAATATCGTATCGGTGGTAAGAATACTGCATGTATTCAAGTGGATATCTAATTTTAAAGTTAGAAACCATCCCCTGAAAAGTAAACAAATGAATAAAGTTTTGCTACGAAAGCTTTGAAAATAGCTCACGACGTGATTCGTGACTTATTCGATAAATAATGATAAATCACTGAAATAAACCGCGCAAACGTTCAATTCAATTTCATCACGGAACAAATATATTATCTTGCAATCTGGGTATATACTTCGTATTTGGTTAAGAATATTTCGAGCAACCCAATACTACAGTGTACATTTAAGACACATGGGAAAGTAAAGTTAAATATACCCAACAGCATTTTGTGGCTCGGAGACATTAGCGTTGTTTAGTTAGGTCTGTATTATTGTGTCTGAGCAAAGACGTAGGTCAAATGTGTTTCTTCGATGAAAAACTATTTTGCAGTAAAATTTACGTCTGAAGGGGAAATTGATATCTGCAAGAAAATTAGAATAATTTTAATTCGATGCGAGACCAGAACGATGTGATTACATTTCACATTCTGTTCTGGATGTCCATAATTTATCGAATCACGTATTTCTGGTATTGGCATAAGGGATATACCTCGTCGGAATAATAATAATAGTATACATATAAATATGTAAATATATAAATATTACGATTTATTACCTTTGCTCTACTTTTATCATTTTATTATATCTATTACTATACTCTTATTATATAATTAATTACAACCGATGTGGCACCTAATTATTGTCACCCATAATTACATTATTTTGTATTACAAAGTAGGTGATCCAGAATGATTATCGCAATGCAACGACAGCGCGTTTTATCATCATTGCAATTTCTTCAACTAATTAAGCAGCCACTAGTGCATTCGATAACCTTTTCCCTACGCGATACAAACTTGCACAAAGCGTTCGTTTTATTTGGCACCGTGTAAATATGTCGGAAACTATGGGAGATATGACAAAATTCTTCGGACAATCTTTGTCGCGGGATATACATATGCACACATGTATATGGCGCTGATTTTTATTTCATCTTGCGATGATCTTTGAAACTTGTGTGAAAGTCACGCTCATATTTTTAATTGGGAACTATATTCTTTTATTGCATGTTCTTGTAACTAACGTCGTAAAGTTTTTAAACCACTAACTAGTGCTCCTTTTGAAGAAACATGAGTTCGCCGATGTTAACGTTTGCTGATGTAGATACATATGTACATATACTGACGGAAGGTTGCTCGGTAAAACGTTGTACATCACAGTGGCCCTAAAAAGAGCCGATTTTATGGCTATGCGTGAAAGCAGTGCAACGCGATGTACATACTTCCATCCAGCAGCAAGACGTTGAACATAAGTGGAACTCGGGTAAAAGCGATTTATGAAAGTGTATTGTATCTCGAAATTGGATTTTATAAAATACACATTTAAGCAGTATTTTGAAAAGGTTCCGACCTCAGCTACAAGAATAAGTAAGAAAAACTATAATACAATTTAAATGCCTAATCCTGATATTCAGACACTATTTCAAGGTCATCTCAAGGGCAAATGAATACCAGCATAATAGGTGCTCGCCGATTGTTCCAACTTTCATCTCAATCATTTTGGCATATTTTTCATATTTTCCGATATATATATTTAGCTGTTTTCAGATAAACCGAACACACTGGGTAGATCGTTCGGCCGGAGTTGGCTCTAGAAAGAGCTGCCATTAGATTTAACTTTGCAGCTTAATATCTCGATAGATTCAGACACAATTTATTGTTAGTAGTGTTTTGAAGACAATTCAATGTCGACTGCAACAATATGTAAGAAAGAGAAATACATAGTTTCAATTTAAAATTATATACGTGACCTTCACAGGGCTTTTCGAAGTGATTGCAAAGTATAGTAAATATCGGCATAATATGTGCCAGCTAACGCCGTACAACAATTGTCTAAAGTCTGAAACATTGTTTGGTGTATAGTTTTTTACATATTTATATGTTCTCCGATAAGACGGACATATAGTGTGCGTAACATTTTTGCTTGCAATTTTCTCTCTTCTGATAAAGCAAATGCTCGCAGCGGTGTTTTCCATTGTCTTTATTCAGAAATGTTTTTTCTACTGAATAACACGTCCGAAAAAAAATTGGAGATGAAACGCACTGTTCCACTTAAGTTTCGAACAGTTGTTCAGCCTGGTTGTTGCTTTCCGTGGACATGTTTGTCTTGCCGAAGGCAAATGTCAGGTTGCGGTTTACCAATACGAGCTGCCACTTTTTTCTATTACTCTACATACACTCCGGTGGAATTGCGGTGAGTGTGTCTTCCTGTCATTATCAGTGCGTCTGTCAATATCATTGATCTTGTGGTCAAAAAATCGTAGGAAGTAATTCGATCTGTATGCCGCGTACACGCTACGAGTAACACATTTTTCCTCTGCGGAAATGCAGGCTTGGATTTTGAATATACAGGGTGTGGCTGAAATGATGACAGGAAGGGGATGGAAGTGATTGTGAAATATAAGGAAGATGCTTGCACAAAAGTAAGTAAACAGTGTGAACCAATATTCTATCATTCGTGGTTTAGTCTAGTTTCGAAGAAGGTTGGGAAAATTCGTATTTGTTGTTGGCAATTCGTGGCTCAAGCAGAAAACGCCCAGTCAGCCAATTCTGCAATAGCAGATTCTGTCCAGATTCCGTTTAGCAGGTTCCGTTTGCAGAAACCAAGCCAAATGCGGACGCAGATAGCTACGAATGTGTAGAAAGAACTTGTCAGTTCTGCTGCCAATCTGCTGTCAATCTGCAGACAGATGGCTGTTAGGACGTATACCGTTATTTAGATTTGAAACGATCTTTCTTTACAATAAAATAACATATCTTTATATAGAATATATAATTTTCTTATGTTCCCTAAAACCCTGCGAAGTTTAGAAAAAATGAAAAATATCAGCATATTCCGGTTATTACGATTCTTTTGCAAGTTACAGTTTGCTCAACGATATTATAATAGCTATCGTGCACGTACGCGACGCGTAATTAAAACTTTGCGCGGCTTGATTAATATTTGCGATTACTCTATTGTAAACAATAGGTTTAAAACTACCTTATAAATAAAACACCAGCCGGACATTTGATTGATAAAATATCATCGATGAAATATTGTCAGGTGTTTTCTTCAAGTTAATCACACGTGAGAAATGTGCGGGTATTGTGTATAAACGCGATATCAGTTACAGTGAAGGACAAAAATATTCGTACAGTAAGAGTATGCAAATAACATAAGCCAAATTTTTTACATTACTCATTTTCATCAAACGTACCCACGTTTATCCGCGTGTACACAGATATTAATGATAAAAGAAAGATATTCAGATACAGAATTTAGTCGCACTATTTTGCAAATTATGATAAGATCATGGCCTAATACAAAAATCTTCTTACTATTTACGTTGTACGTGTAGCAATCCTTCTGTCTCTCACTGTACGTTATCAAAATCGATTATCTAGAAAACTTCTCCCCTTTTTACTTATCTTTGCATAAGTAAGTACATGCATATCTCTTTCTCGCTTGTATCTTCATTTTCATCACCCCCTATATACATACAGTCAGTCCCACAAGCATTTGTATTTCGTATCCTCACTGTCATAAAAGAAATTGATTGAAATGACGTGTTTAAAGGTAGGTTGAACTTCCAATACTTTTCTTATTAGTAACTCAAATTTGGTCAAATTTTGTTTGAATAAAGTTTACATAATGGGTTCATTTAGAGTCAAGAATGTACCACACCACTCGATTTGCTGTCTATGATTTTTTAAGAATGTATCCTGCCTTGCTAATAATTTTTTAATTCTGTATTGAAAAACTGTCGAGTTTACAACGCGAAGTATTTTTCTACTGTTTCTTATCAGATCCTCCACTGTGTTAAACTGTCCAAACTACCATTCGAGACATTTTATCGATTCTGGAGAATTATATTCTTTTCTATTATTCTGTATGCGTATTATCATGCGTATTCATCCTATTACCAAGCATTGTATTAATGTTCATCGCTTTTGTATTTTATAACACTTGAGTGGTTGCATATTATTTCTGCTACCTTTATTCTAAAACCGGTGATCTGGTCCTTCAAAAGTGAAAAACAAATGAAGCAAATTAAAAGTTCTCATCTTTATCGAACCTTTAACTACTACTTAATATTCACAATTTCTTTCTTTATTACTTCTTTTCTTAGATTTTATTGTTTCCGAGGCAAATAAATTTTAAAGCAAATATTTTGAAAATTGTTATATTACATTTCTATATAATAAGTCTAGCCATTCCTCAGGGTATCGCATATTTGAAAAGAATTTCTGTCGTTCAGAGATACATAATATAACGTACAAATGCAGCGTATTTTATTCGACTTTTTATAGATTGCACAAACACGACATACATATGTACACGTGCCGGTATATGTACTGGGTAAATCATCTGCGTGACGCATAAAAAGAAACTGAAATCGTTAAACACTTTATTGCTTTCTCCTGCCATTATTCAGGGAAATTTAATTTTCATATACCTAAATGTAATTGAAATTATAGTGAAAATACCGATCGGTGGCAGCAAGCTCAAGATAAATACATACAGGGTGGCCGCTAACTCAGGGAACATCGGGAAGTGGGGCGTAGCTGGGGTATATCTAAACAACTTTTCCCTTCATCAAAATGTGGCTTGCAGCTTCATTTTTGAATTATTAACGAAAAACACTAGCCAATCAGAGCGCCCGTAGAGCGCGCGCTCTAACACGCGTCTCTCATTGTCAGTGCGCTATGCATTTGGATACATTTAGTGAAAAAAATATTTCTTGGAACTTGTGAATTCAGAAATGTGTAGCAAGCTGAAGGATAACTAAGTTTTGTTCAAAACATTTCTTCGTTAGATTAACGGAAATGCAAATGCAAATAAAGGTATACATTCAGAGATGAGATCTCCCTCATTTCGGGCTGTAAAATTCAGCAATTGTAGTTCGATTTTGTTCCAGAAAATCGAAGTAGTTCGTTTCTCTTACGATCCCCGAAGAATCCCCTTCGAATGACGTGCAGCTCTCGACCAATAGCATTGACGTTGCAGCCTTTTTTCGAGCACAAAGTGCAGCACAAAAACCATTCCAGTCCTGATTGTCAATTCAAACCGAACCAGGATGCCTGAGACAGCAAAGGCACCAAAGTGCTCGTAAAAGTTTCAATCTATAGAAGATATGTACATTTGTTAAATAAGAACAGTAGGGGACATATTACTTATAAAATGGCCCGCTATTTTATTAGAAAATTCATGATCTATTTTTCTAGCATTATTCTAAATATTAGATCAAAGCAATGATTTACCTTCGCACCTGAACGCCCATTGGAACCATCGCGGAAGATTCCTTACAATTGCCAAAGTGATTGACCCCACAAAACAGAAACTACCGAAAACTGATAAAATATACATACTACACATTACTTCGTAAAACTTCTTATGGATTATATTATTCAAACATACATTGCAGAATTATCCAATTTAATTTAGCGTATGAAGTTAATCGCATTGGCTTCATATTTTTGTAATCAACGGCAATACAAAGCTCTGCCTATTTCAGGCATGAAATGTTAGTTACGTAGGTACATACTAATTAAACACTTTGGTAGGGAAACTTGACAAAATTCCAAACGTGAAATCAGTTGCTTTGGCTGCGAACGGTTCATGTAGTGGTCGTGTAATTTGTCAGACTCCCGTGCACAGATAATAGGGAAGAAATGTTCAGGGTGTATTTGTCTTGCTTAAGGGGTAACGGTCATCCCTCGGCCTCCTAGTAGTCTCAATGAATTGCGTTTCGATTTAATCCGTTTACGTCGCACCGCTTGCCGGAGTATGTATGTATTTGTCTGCATTAGGCACACATATTTGCATACGACGTCAAAGCTATCGCGATGAATAACGAGCAACTATCACTTATTTTGGGTGGATATAAATGGTTTTTTTTCCTAACCGCGTGAATCATTGTTAGGTCATTTCAAATGTCTTTGCCCATTTGGTTCAATTATTTTGTAGCGTTTGGTTTGAAATGTTCATCTTTACGCCATTCAAAAGTATGCCTTTCTTTTTGAAGATGAATATTTTTCAAGATGTATCATTTATCATCGAGAATGACAATGAGTATTAACAAAATGCATATAAGATACGGAAAAATATTTCTGGAAGGCAATGAACACGCAAATGCTGCACGAGCTGCGAGAAATATTAGTAAGCTATTCGCATAATCATTCATCAAAGAGTTGAACTAGTTGCAAGTATTTGTTTCTTTACAAATGTGCAGGTAAAATAACTGCAAACAAAGACCAATTACTAAAATAATGGAAAAAAGTTACTGGTAATTGATAAAGCGAGAAAAAGCCTTTCATGATTTTGTTTTGTTGAAATAGCAGACGAACATTCGAAGACTTTTAACATGATCCTATACATTGCCACAGTTTTTGCAAAAAGGAATATTTCTCCATTGATAGAATACAATTTTTTATTTACTTTTCAAAACTCTTTCTACCTTTCTTTTGTATTATACTGCCTGTGACCGCCGAATGTGACATGTATATAAATCAGGTGCCGGGCTTTGTTCCTGGTTCTCGCAAATTGTAACAGTTTATCGAATTTCAACGTGGAAAGTGGGTAACAGAATTATTAGGGCGTACGGTGGTCGAATAGTCACTGCATATACATCAATTGTACGAAGCATTGTGATATATTGAAGCAAATTACACATGTGTTAGCAAATTAGGATATGTCCATTGAGTGAGCGTATGTAAACTTGATGAAAATTGTCACGATACATGGCAAGGCACCGAACACTTATTGCAACAATGTAAATATAAAACGAAACTTTTAATATTATTATTAGAAAGTTAAATACATTGCATCTTTGGAGACTATTGGCAATTTTCTATGCTGAATATTAATTTTGTATTAACATCTGTACATATAGATTGCCAAGCAATTGCTATATTTGATCTTAAATCTTATTCATAGGATTAAAATTTCTATAAAACTTGAACGATTTACCCAAAAGAATATTTACCAATGTTCACCCCATTTTCTTCAATGTCCACGAATTTTCTGTGCTCGTTTTACTTATTGTGACGTTGAGCACCTAATTGTTCGAACAGTTCCGTTACTCGCTATATTTGGACTCTTATCAGGCTACTGAGAAGTTTTCCAATTACGATAAAACAATTCGAAACTACACACTTTCCTTTTTTCCTAAACACCAGTGGACGGAATTCTCTGGAGCTTTTCTAAAATTAGCGGCGCGTACGTTCTCTAACATTGTTAACTAGATTGTTAATAAAATGTGAAATTAAAACGAGTTTTTGCCGATTCCTTCAGAACTATGGACACATATATGTTTGGGAAATGGAATTTGAAAGGGAGATTTGAATAGATAATTTTGATTGAAAACCTTGTATTAAATTATCTTTACATATCTATATTCTTTATTTCGGCCTCACAGCCATGAAATTTCGACTTGGTTTACATTCTTGCATTCTTTTCTTTTGCTCTTCCTGTCTGTACCTCTTCTGCCTTATATTTATACATATGTATACTATCCTTCCTATCTCTTATCTCTCTATTGCACATCCATTCTACTTCTTATTTCCCTGCCTTATCCGCTTCAATTTCCTGAGACATTCTTCTATCGTATCATCTCTCTTACCACTCACCACAACTTCTATCGTGGCACCCACCTCTGTCTCCCTACACTCTCTCGTCCAATGTTCTAGTGCTCCGAATTTGTTACCGCACAGTTCGCATTTCTGTTACCTATCATTTTTTCGTGCTTCCACATCTAACCTGCGCTACTAATTGTTGGCTTCCCCCCCTTTCTTCTTTGCTTAAATACTGCGGTACTGTTGCTACTCTGATAATATATTCTCTATTCTTCTGCCCTGCTCTTGCAGCTGAATTTCCTAATCTCTTCTTTTTAGGGTCTCCATCACTTCCTTTGAAAAATAATATTGCATGTATCAATGAATAAAGGCGAAACAGTTTTTTTACTTATGTATATAATAACAATTAGCAATGAATGGTACTTCCTATATACGTATAGTACTGTATTTTTTGAACATATTTTAATACATTATATAGGACTATAATGTACTTTACAGGCTTATTTCTTCGTCGTGCGTTCCCTCGATGTTTCCTACTTTATCGTCTGCTTGCACGAGTCATGCTATCAAAACAAAATGTTTCCCTTGCAGGAAAGTGTACAATTTCCGTGTCAGAATGTTATTTGTGCGTTTATTTAAAATGTTATCTTTTTTCATTATGCGTAGGACGTTCTGTCTTAAACATGCAAAAACAAGTCGTAAAAGTATAATCATACTGCTTTTATACGAAAACAGTAGATACCTTCTTTCTTTCATTAAACCATGCACCTGCTGTGAGATCTTGCTGTAAAATTTCTCAGTAAACCATGAATTCTGTGTGCGGCTGTTTCTTAATGTTGGAAAAGTCATATTTCATTCCCTTCTCTCAGGTTGTTTTAATAACGTTTTAATAAAAAATAAATAAACCTTATTTATTGTTCATTAAAAGCACAGAATAGTTTGTCCCATAAGAAACATTTCAGGCCCAAGACATATGTATATCACAGATAAATGATTCGAACGGCTTGCGTGCAAGTTGATGGTGAATCAATGAAAATTCCGATTCACTCGAGACTGTTTGACGTCTAGCTCCAGAGAGTAATGCTTAGATGTTAAAGCTGGAGTGACAGTACAGTAACTAGAGAACTGTGTCGCAATTGTTACACGAACAGTCGACAATGTTAAAACGATTGACGAGTCTCCGTTCCAAAGCTTGGAGATGGCCGTGATGTGTGGATCGGTTTATTTATTAGAATTTTCGACCCAGAGATGTGGCGGACGAAATCACCAATTGGTTACAAAAGACACAGTGGAAATGGAAACTAACCGCCCCTGTCTACCGGTTACCGTCGGGTAGCCTCTGACCTGGGGGTGACTCGCGCAAGATTTACACGTTCAGCTAATTAATCGAATCCGTGGAAAATGAGCTGCCCCAGTTTGTAGATATCCGGCCCGCAGCTGCACAAGCCAATAGCGGTTCACAAAAAAAACTTAAAGTGTTTTAGGAAACCCGATGGCTTTATCATTCGAATATTGTACCGCAACAAATACGAAGATAAATCAATAAATAATTGTCTAAAAATAAGTTTACAGTTTGAAGATCATAGTACACGGATGTTTAAAATAAAAATAGAAATATTCCACGAGCAATGTTGCTTTTGGCAATCGTTAATTGAGCATGAATATTACATTTACTCGACACCTACAGTACCGGCGAAAATTTTGGGTACACCTTTTGGGTATTTGGGCTCCATAGTTTAAATTATAAACTGCTGAGTTTAATATTTTCAACTGCAGGTAATAAACTCTCAAATTGGACGTTCAGAGTTGCCGTTGTTTATTATAATAGTTTGGGATCTTCTGCGAACCGAATTTTAGATGTCTGAGCAGATTGTGTAGATGCCGTACGTATAATTAATTGGAAAAATTCGTTTCAAGAACGGGACGGTTAGCAATATATGACATCTGTTTGGAAAATATTGTCAATTATTTGCATAACTTTCGTACATACATATACATGTGAACATAGAGAAATAGAGCATTCGCATTGCGTTAGTAATAAAAGTATAAGAAAATATCGTAAAATACCATAATATCCGTACAACAAAATCATGAAATGTTAGTGAGCAAAGCTTCAGTATTATACACTGGACCAGTGAACACAGATAAACAAACGCAACATGCACAATATTTATGAAACGCGTAGTAGAAATAACAATTTGGAAATTCGGAAAGTAATCCAGGGAATTCTTAACATTCTATTAAAAAAAGAATTGCAATGTTTGACGTTTCAATAGATACATTTAATACAATTGAATTAGTGTCTGATTTCTATAGCAATAATAGTACCTGTGCATTAGTATAAACAAATTATATATCTTTTCAGTGTATTGAAAATCGTCTGAAAGGGCGCCATAATCTATGGTAAGACGTAATATATTTATACTATAGGTATATTATTTGTATTAATTACACGAATAATGGGCAAGACTGATTAATTATAAATCACCTGAACCAACTGTAGCAGTACGAATTGGGTACACTGCGAGGAAAAGTTTGTGATCACCAAGCATTTCGAGAATTACAACGGTCTTAATAACAATTAACCACTGTATTGTTGAAAATTGATCATCTTCTCTGAAATCAAAAAGAATTGAACTGAAAAAATGACTGGTGATCTTTATAATATTAATTTCGAATAAATGAGCAGTTAACAAGGGATTAAATATTTACTCTACTTTTGATCTTGCCATGCTCTTAGGTAAATAGTCCTTGTTTCCAACTTCAATTTAAAACTGTACCTTCTGCAATTAGCGTCTAGAAATCTGCGCACAATTATCTTGCAGGAGAAATCAAGTAAAGCTGCTGTCTGTTTTCATTTGAAAACGTTAAAAAAGTATGCATTTAGGTTGTGCGTATAAGAACGTTTTCATGTATTTCATAATACTTTCAAAGCAACTTTCAAACTGACAACAAGACAGGAGTTTCTCTTATCCTAAGGTAAAATTTTGTAAAACAACAAGAAACTTCACTATGACGTGTAAAAAGAGATTTCGAAGGGGCTTTGATATTTACCGAAGTTTTCTCGTGGATCGATTTTTAGCGGAGAAGCTTGAAACGCTTTTTTATCGATTCTGACATTCAAGTCTTTGTACTTTCTTTGTCGTTTCATAATATTATCTGATACTTCCTAAAAAAAAATTTCCACCACATTGTCATCTCCATAAAACTCTTTGCTTAATTCAAAATAAAAAACCCATAATCCACTGAATTAAACAGAAGCAGTACTTTCCGACGTCTTTTGCTTCGATATAGGAACGATGGAAAAAAGGATGACATAGTACTCAAATATGATATATTTGGTAAATCTTAATTCAATTTGTTTTTAATAATTTGCCACATTATTAAGTTGCGCCGTACTCTGTTCCAACCAATGTGTTTGTTTTAACCTGTCATCTGTTGCAAATTCGGAGTGAGACTTCTCTTATACAATATTTGAACTAAATTGAATTTCCTTTGGAATAGAACCCAATAAACTGTCGACTACTTTTTCGTGGTTGAAAATAAATTTGAGTATAGAGGGTTGAAGGAGCCAGCTAATACTCGATCAAGTAGTTTACTATGAAATTTAAGCGGAAGGAAGTTGTAAAAAGGCTCTTTTCGAAAAATCGCATGGGTACTCTTTGAGCTTTACTATCGCATTACCTACAGCTCCAGTTTCCATATTGTTTCCAGTTGTTACCTCTAGCGAATTAGTTCTTTATGTTTCCAGACACTCTTGCTTGCATTCGGATTTTGTGTCGCAAAGGAATCCTTCTTCCGCACCTGTCTATTTACCAGACGCCTCGTCCTCCCGTTCGAGCGAAAGCAATTTATTTACCTTCTTTCCATTCCGTTCGCGTTACTCCAGCGACGATGCATTATATGTATAAGCATATAATATCGAAAACAGTTAGGGGGAGTTCCCCTAGCCCCGGACGGCACCTAGTATCGAATATTAGCTGTATCTAAAAAAAAAGAAATTTTACTTTTTTCACCATCGAAAATAATGGGGAGGATAAAACTAACGTCGTGCGAAATTGGCTTGCTTGTTAGACGTTGGCGTAGACACTGAAATCAGTCCATCGTGCGCGTTCGAGTTGAAATCAGTGCATCGTGTAAACCAAAAAGTGATATATTTATCAAATTTAGTCGTTACAAATACACCTGATCAACGACATGGACATTAAAAAGCGAGGTTTGTGGAATGAAGAGGATTAAAAAACTGCATTTAATAACGTTATCGCAAGAAAAATGAACTTGAGAGAAGCATCTTTAAGATACAATATCCCAAAAAGCATTTTGGGATATTATCATTATCTGATAAGATAACTCCTTTAAAATCATGGAAAGAAATAATATTAAAGCCTAAGCTAGGTGCATTTACCACAACCGCTCCATTCGAATATAAAAATCAATTGTCAAAATTTTGCAAATTATTGGTCGAAGACAAAGAAAATGACAAACGAGTGAAAGAACAAAAGAAGTATTTGAGAAACAACTTCAAAACGACGAATAGAACGAAGGAAATTAAGAAAACCAGAGCAGGGAAACCGGAAAATATAAACAAAGTAACACTTTGTGTGGTTTGTTTGGAGGCCAATGATGAGGACTGGATACAATGCTCAAAGTGCCAAGAATGGACTCACGAAGCTTGTGCCGACATCCCAGAATGTTCCGATGATTACATTTGTGATCATTGTAAATGATTTTAAAATCATCGTGCATTAATTTACTCCTGTGTGCTATGTGCGATATTAGGTGCCATTCCACGTTTCTTTAAAGTCAGTAACCTAAATTAGTGTTAATTTAATTTAAATAGTATAATAATGTTGGTTGTTTTATTACTATATTTTAGCTCCCATTAATGTTAACTTGTAATTAATGCAGAAGGAATATTAAAAAATCAATATTTCTTTTATTTATTAAAGAAAATCCTTAAGTATCCGGTACTGGGGGAACTCCCCCTACCACTGGTTGCCGTGATTGTAACCCAGTTCCTCATAATTACTTTCACGTGGATGATGGAAGTGCAAACATTTCTTCTTTTTCTTTTAATTACACGCTTCGTTTAAATAGAACAAGTGACATTTTAGTGACACTTTGCTCAACAATATTTACTCGATGGTTGTTGCTTTTTAAATGAGTCCATGCCCTCCGAAATGAAAGAATCAATTGAATTGAATATTTAGATGAACCGAGCATTCAAAGTTGAACGTACTAAAGTTTGTATTTGACACCCGAAAACATGTGTTTCGCTTTCCACTATGTCCCGACGATCTTTTTAAATATTTTCTGTTTTCTCTGTTTTCTACAATAAATACCAATATTTCCTGTTCAGAAATGGTAGTTCGAATTAAAATCATTGTACTTAACGTATTAAAGATGCGACAGGTAATGAAGCACAGAATTTAATCCACTCTTATGTATTTCTTAATCCATATACAAATGGTGGAAAGTTTATAACAATTTAAACGTTGAGAAGGTTTTTCAAAAAATGTTTAGTAGTGATAGACATAGGATTTCTTTATAAGAAACTTTAGACATTACTCCCTGCAGTATGTACATGAATGTATTTTGAGCTGCCACCTCATTCGAACTCTACACCGATTTCAAGCAGCATTTTTCAAGAAATCGTCGACGAGAGTATTCAAGCGTTCTCGAGTGGCACTTGTGTAGGATTGAAATATTTTCGTCCCACGAACCTTATATGTTGCATAAGTTAATTAATGAATAAAATGAAAAAATCTATATTTAATCATTTCGAATTTAAACAATATAGGTACAGTTAGGCTCGGAGGAAAAGTAGTAATGACATATGCACAGAATGCAACATTTAATGCAGGTGACCTGAATAACTGGTTTGCTTTCGATGATAGTAGAAGTGACTAGAAATGGATCCGATCAAACTTGCTTCAGTTCGAAGGACACATAATCTAATGCCATTAATTTTCTTATAAATGGAAGCATGCTGGAGAGATGATGGTCAACCCTATTTTTGTAATTGGAAAGATAGGATTTTTTATTTACATTCCGACCCTGTTCCAGGGTTATACTATAGGGAGGTGCAATCAAATTCTAAGGTAAAATGTAAATTTTTATCCAAAATAACAGATATCATTTCTGCGGCAGAAAATTTCTCATTCTGTAAAATCTTTTTGAAATCAATTGAAGTCTATCATTTCTAAAAATTATGTTGCTGTGCAGTTTAATATTGTAAATATTGATATTACGTCATATATGTAGAATAATTATTCTTATTTTCGCAACGAAATACCCCTCTATAGGCCACTGCATCGCCCTGCATCGCGCCGCATTGAACCCGCTACCTTGAATTTTGAATTTTTTGCTACCACATTCGTTATCAACGACCTCAAAACTCCTTGATTACCAACTTTCCGAAGGTATCGATGAAATTTTGACCTTTGGCAAAAAAAATGGCAATACAGTCGAACCTCGATAACTCGAATCTCAAGGGAAGAGAAAAAAACTTCGAGTTATAGAGGGTTCGTGTTATCGAGTGTTCGAGTAAGAGGTTTAGCACGCGAAAATTCGACTTATAGAGGCTTTGTATGACAGATAACTTTCCGACTTGCGAGGACGGAAAGGAAGGCAAATTAAATTTTTTCCCGTAAATTACATATTTATTGTATAAATATATAAGCGTAATCAGAAGACAAAAGTTAGGTTACTATACATATATGTACCGCCTTTTTATTATTCACAAAGTCTGTAATTTTGCTCCGAGTTAATGTATTAACACATTGCTTATCTATGAAAATTGAAGAATAACAATTCTCCGTCTTATGTTTTGAGAGCATTCTAACGGTTGAAAGGAAGAACAAAAATTGAGTGATTCCTGACACAAACTTATAAATTTCTAGTTGCAGAGGCAGCAGCGACATAAGTTCAACTTGTAGAGGTAAACTTCGAGTTGTAGAGGTTTGACTATTCTACATTCGAGTTACAGTGGTAAAACGAGTTATGTGGCAAATAATTCCAGTTAAAGTGAGTTTTATTTCGACTTATAGTGGTTTGTGCAGGGGAGCGGAAGGGAATTAAGAAAATTTTCGATTTATAGAGGTTTTCGAGTTAACGAGGTTCTACTGTAGTTCGATTACTTTAGAAGTAGAGTACACTTTCATTTATCCGGTTTTTGCTTTAACCGGTCACATTTTTGTTGACATGAAAACGATTGGCTAACCAAAAATTATTGACATATTCCGTCACTTTAATGACGCAACTTTGTCTATTAATGGGCCGTAGTCGCTGTTTAATGTTGGTAAATTAATGAAAATTAATATTCGATTCTGCGTCAAACCACCCCAATAACGTTTGTACATGAAACAGTAACGATGTTACAATAAAAACGGCGATGTGACATTTTTTATTTCCAGCATCTTTTGCATGAAATTTTCTTGAACATATTGTTGAGATTTTCCCGATTAAAATGAGACCAAACATGATATAAGTTGAATCATATTTCTTTATTTAACTCGTAGCCTTCTCATCTGTTTGCGTGGGATCCTACAACTGCGAATCGCAAACGGCCCTGCCGATCGGCAGCATCAATCGGCAGTTCCCGTTCCACAATATTACTATATTTCTCGATTGGCATGGCACTGCCTTGCTCGGCTCGACGAAGCTTTCGAGCTGTGTACTTTTCGAATTCGAAACACGTGTTTTCTCCCCACTACTTTATTTTCCATCGAAAATTTAGAAACTTCTCTGGCACCCCCAGGCGTGCACACCCGCCAGGTTGAGAACCACGGCCTTACACTAACGAGTGCCACTCGTTGGTGCAAGTTGCATGACAAAATTGAATAAGCTTAAGATATAATAAAAAGGACTATGAATTGTGATAGTTTTTGTCACTGCAACCACCTACTTTAAATTGTTGCAATACTAGAATCATTTAATGCAAGAATTAATGCGTCACTCTGGTGTGCGTATTAATGTGAGAAATCGTAATAAATGTTTTTCAATTATTACTGATTAACAGTAGTTAGTTACTTAACTACTTCGGTGTATATACTAGTATGCTCTAGTATGCTCAACTAGTATGCTGAAATGGTCCTTCATTGCACTGCAAACACTTTTCAATCTTACCATATAACTTTACAATCATTGGAAAGCGTGAAAGTTGGGAACACCCCGTACATAAAATAGAACGTCCTCCTGTATGTTCCTTATTAACTCCTAAACCCCTTCGATCGATTTGGACCTTTGGTGCGGAAACTCTCTAGGGTCTGACAGAAAACGTGAGCCACCGAGACATCTGGACATCTCATCCCCTACGGTTTCATCCTCTTGACACTTTGTAATAATTTCAGCTTAATGCATTGCTACATCGGTAGGCATTGTGTAATGGAGTACGCGTAAACAAGCATTGTCTAATAATTAATGAACTAGTCAATTAATTTAGGGATACTAAACTGTCCAACAGTCCAACAATAAAAATTGAATTTCAGCTCATTGTTATAAACTTTTAAGCATTTTTGTAATTGCATCGGGGAGATTAGAAACAGCGTAAGTCACTCTTTACTAATAAGTGAAATACATTTTCAGAGGCAAGTAAAGTGCGGTTTTTGAAACAGGTATCGATAATAATATTTCGTTTAAATATATGTACAATTGATTTGGACAGCCTTTTCAGCCATTTGACGTATTTGAATATGAACTGCGCGACTTGCTGTATAACTCAATTAAAAAAAGTTGTTACTCGCGTTGTTTCTAATCTCGTCGATTGAATTTGATCATACTTGATAATATTTACGGCTGACTAGTGGCATCAAGGAGACATGCCCAGAATCTCATGTAACTGTGGAGTTCAAATGATGAAATAAAATAATTCTTCAAGTAACAATAATACAGTAAACTCTCTCCCATAACGCGGAATCAAAAATTGCGTTACAGAACAGTTACACGCTGTCGCTGCCTGGGGAATCGGAGACGTATCAAGACTGTGTGTTATAAGTTATAATGCATTTTACTCGTTCAATTTGTGTTGATATAATTAGACAACATAACACAATACTCGCGGTAATATTCTTTATTTACGGTTATCAAAAAATAGTGACATTCATTTGAAAATAATTTTGTATCCCAGATTTGTATAATGTCTGACAAAACTAAAAAAATGAAACGGTGAAAAGAAAGTTTATCTCCCCTTATTTATATGCATGCACTTACCTTTGTGTATCAATAAACATGGTTTCCATACAACGCGGTTCGAATCAATTTGATTTTTATGTAGGGGAGACCGGGACGAAAAGTTCCGATTTTGAGAAAATGGCTAAAAAATAATGGAGATACTCTCAACTATAGACTAATTTGTTGTTAAATTAATTATATCTTAGGATCTTAAGCTTATAGTGGGGCTAGTTGTTCCCGCCTTGGGGTAAGTAGTTACTAAGAAATAGGAGTTACCTTTGAATGAAATAGAACATCATTTTATTAATAACGTTTATTTATTAAGGTTCGGATCAACGGAAGTACATTATCTTTTAAAGAAAATCAATAAACTATACTAATCATACACATTATCTTTCGTAAAAAAGCAATATTCTCCGAATCGACCTAATATAATTCTATTTTTGGAGAATCTTTTGTCTTTTGCCTTTTTAATTTTGACTTTGCCTTTACCCTTCCATTTCACTTCCTTTTTCCCTTTACCTTTAGACCTTGGCTGTTCTGCAGCTAGCAAGGCATCTTTTTCTGGGGCGTCAGTTAATACAGCAGATTGTCTAGCTCGACAATGCATAGATTTCCGCTGCCTCGGCATTGCTTTTGGTAGCGACCGAACTACTTTGGGTGAAAATGTTCCTGGTGCTGTTTCAATATTGGAAAGGTCTGGAATAGGCTTTTCAACGATGTTATCCATATTGGAGGGTCCTCGTTGAGGATCCTGGTTCTCAATTAAAGCACGGTCGGTCACGTAAGATGGAGCAAAGTCCACATCCGTGACTATATTTTTATTATATGGGCCTATTCCAGTCTTCTTGAATCCATTAGTTATATCATTTGGAATTGATGCCATGGACCAAGCATGTTTGACAATTCTTGGAATCTCATAAATGGTGTTCAAGTCAGATGTGGCAATTTATGAGAATATTTTATTTATACAGTAGATCCCGGTTAGTAGGAACGCCGGTTAAGCGGGGCCGCTGTTTATTCGGGACAGATACTGAAGAACGGAAAGAAAAACTATTGTTTCCACTACGCTTATAAGGGACATATCGCCGTTTTATTGGGACAGTTTACGCTCGTACAGTTTACAATTGAATATACAGTAGAGCTCGTCACGAAGTAGTGATATCGATAGGAAGTATAGATACGGCCCGAACGTAGGAAAGGGCAATGTGAATAAAAAAAAAACAGCTTAAAAAGTCGGAATCATATTGAAGTGAGCTCAGGTTGACACATTCCAGTCGTAGGAGAATGAGGGCGGCTGATGCGGTGTATGCAGCACGTCGTTCTGCTATCACAAGACCAACGTATCACAACATCACATAACTTATTGTTAGCTTTGTTTGCATGCTTAAACAGACATTTGGATTCAAGACCGAATATTACATACGTTTTTCAATAAATCGCGTTTGGCTTCATTTTTTACGTTGTTCAGGGTTTGGCTGTTGAGCTTCGGTTTTTCGGGACAGCTGCTTAATTGGGACAAATTCGTCCGGCCTAATGTGTTTCTATTAACCGCAATCCACTGTGTATTGAAATAGTCTAATAAACACTATTACAACTTATTCTTAAATGTAGTCTGATCCATAAGGAGGAAACAGTCAATCGTGTCGACATTAAATAATTGATATAGATCGAAAAATAATGATGGGCAAATATTTACTTACCTGGTACGTGACTAGGTCTTTGTTTAAAAACATGTAATTCGCAATTGCGGACGGTATTAAAATAAATGGCAGCTTGGTGTGATTGACTCACGCAGCAAAAACAATTTAAAGAACAACGCTATATCTTTTTATTTTGAAAATCTAATCTTCGGAACAACTTACCCCCGGAACTTTTAGCCCCGGTCTCCCCTACTAGTTCTGAGTCTCTTACCTACATACCTGCTAACGCCGTGCGAATAAATCGTGCTATAGGAGGGTTGCCTGTACTAAAAATAGTAATAATAACAATAAATATTGTATAATCCCAACACTGATAAAGACTACAAATAAAATAATAAAAGAACAAAATAACAATAATTGAGAACGATCAGTTTTGGCATTTAAAACATTTACCATTTCAAGCTCACAATTGCAATGATTAATAGAACAATGAAAAGAAGACAAATAATTTTGGCGTTCCATCAGCAGAAGGCATAAGGGCATAAGGGATAGGAGCGTGTGTTGAAATTTTGCATACAGAGATATTTGGATAGCGAAGATATCAAGAGGATCGAAGCTGTCGAACGGTAAAGCAGACGTGCGAGTCGACGGGAAACAAATTTCGTCGAGTTAATTTATTATCTTTGCAGAATCGATCGGTTGTCTAATTGTAAGCTCGCCCTTCTAGGAAACTCGGACTCTCCTTCGAATCAAAATGTCTCAACGACGACAGCGGGTTCGATTTATTTGACGCAAGGAAGTCGATACCCGTGAAATTACCGCCATATATTTCCCTTCGTCCTCTCAAATTTTTATTCGCACACATTTTTTCGCTATGGACCAAACTTTCTCATGGCACCACTTAAACTTTGTAACCTATGTATATCTGACTCCTCCAAATTTCCTAGTTTCACCGCACTGAAGCCCCGTTTAATATTTTATACAATTTTATGTTGATTTTATATAATGTTTGTCAACCGTTCCTACAAGTGTTTAATGTCCTTCAAATAAGTTGCAAACATGTCTTTTATATTATTGTATACTGCTTATATATTATTTTTTATTTTATACTTATCTGTGTTCCAGTAAACCTCTGCAACGATTATTCTCCCCTTATATCCTGCCTGTTACGATGCTAATAATTCAATTGTTATAATTTTCTGTAATCCGCGTTCGCAGCAAAGTCATTTTCGCATTTTCGATGCAAACATTAAAGTTTTCGCTTTATCCTGCCGCACTTACCTCGCCTTATACATGAAGGGTATTCGACGTTCTTCTCACGCATAGTAGAACCGCGGGAAAAACATGTGGAACATGACAAAATTGTAATATTTTTGTGCGCAATACAGTGCTTTACATTTTGGTGCACTGCAGAAATTTTAACGTAATAACGATGAGTTTTATATTGATTTCTATGACTATCGAGACGATATTCTATGATTATCGAGACGAATTCAATAATATGATTCGAATTCGACATTTCACCTTTTCTGGTGAAAACGAATTCGACATTTCTATTTTGGAATTGTTGTATAATGGTCCAAAAACTGCATCGTCCAATGTAATTCAATCCAGTGTGATTTGATAGTGTACATTATGTATTTACCAGCTAAAATAGATGAGATATAAAAGGAAACAACAATATTTAATTATTTCCTTATACCAGCGAATCTAAAACATTCTTCGACCTTTGTACCTGAAAGGGTTAGAAAAGACTGTGCCCCTGGAAGGTTAGAAATGCAGACACTTTGCGCACTATTTGTTTTACATAAAATGTTCAGGAAAGCAATAATTCAATAACTTTAAGTAATAATGCATTACTGGATAAATTTATGGCACGACTCGGGCGCCAGTGAAAAGTTGTTGTACTTTAATGTTTCATAATATTGTCAAAATTAATCAGAAATAGTTTCAACGGGGGACAAATTGAAGCTCACAACTTCTACTATTTTTCCTTACTGTTCGTCTTTCTTTCAGACGCTGTCCAAGGGGTAAAATCCCCCCTTTAACGGAGGGTTGTGAAATTATAAAAACTTCTTGATGTTTGCCAAGTGTTGTGTCCTGCAGGCCAGAGGTTTGGCAATTTTGTCGGAATATCGGACTGCATCAAAAAAGATCGTAATATTTAACAAAAATGTAGTCGCTTAAAGTAATGAAAAAGAAAATATTTAACAGTAGTGCACACATAAAAGAGTTTTTATTTTTTAAATAAAATTAAGAAGTTTACCTCTATTATTTTCTTCACCAATTCGTTTGAACAGTTCAGTGAGGTATTTAACAAAATATGTCAATGTGCTTAGCAGGAAATTCTGGACAGAAATGTCATGTATAGTATGGATTTATCTCGTTACTTATTGTTAGTCAATTATGTCGAAAATGATACAATAATTCCGACCTTACTTTATTCTGATTTTTCTTTTATATCAAATATACAGGGATTCATTTATTAAAATTACACCAATCGTTTAAATCCTGAAGAAATTTTGCAAAGTAGAAATGTAGGGAACGGTACCATTAGGATATCGTTATCCATACTTGTACTACTAATAATGAGCGTAATACTTTTAAATTAGTATCCACTGTTAATATCAAACTATCATTGCATAGAAAGTACATATGAATACTTAACCAGTAGTAAGGAGAATCGGTTTTTAAACGGTATCCAGTTGAAAGTATTAATTCTTCACAGTTATGTTTTAATCGATATTGGTATCGATAGTAGCACAATTATATTCTATAGCTGAGCCGTCCAGAAGCTAAACTAATGTAAGAAGTAGAGAAAATCGAAAAACTTAGAGGCACTGTTCTTTAAAAGTATCGTTACAAAGATGCATACACAAGCGAGTGCTATAAAATGTATTAGTAACCCAGATATGTCTCTATTCTTTCAACATAATTTCGTTTTCTTTATTTAAAAAAAATGAAAAATCTTACTATCATTATTCTCAATTGGTTGATAGAGTTATCTGAATTATCTATACATATATCGCACTTTTCAGAAAGAAAGAAACTATTTTGAAGTGGAGTTACTGGCAATGATTTCCGAAATAGTGTATTTATGATTCATCAGCCATCCCAGCTAGCCATCTGTCTATAATTCGATTACAGATTGGCGTCAGAGCCTGTCACAATGGCGCTGAATCGGTTTCCATCTGTATCCGCATTTGGCGCCCTCTTCGAAAACGGATTCTGTAAACCGAACTTACTTGCCAGATTGGAAGCAGATCTGGCAACTTCAGCCACTTCAATTTTATATGGATCTGCTGCATTTCTGCTATCGCCGATACTTTTTCCCCTTCTACCGCCAATCTACTGGCAGAGCCGGGTTTAACAGACTCTGTATCCAATCTGTCGCTATTCTTGCTAGCAAAATCTGCTCTGGCAGGCTTGGCTGACAGGGATGTAACTTTTCTGTACATCTCGTGGTGATCATACAAAGAAAAATCAAGTTAACTTGCGCTATTTATGAAAAGTTAAAAGCCAATTACCTGTTTTAGTATTAAAATTCGAAAATTTGTGAACAGCTCACAAAGGCTCACATAACAGTGAAGCACTGGTTCTGACTAGTAATACAGTGTTTTAACTTGTGTTAGTGCTACAGAGATAGTGTTGGGTCAAGGTCAATAATATGGGTCAGGGTTCTAATATTTTAGTTGCAGAAAGCATTTTGAATTAGCTAAAACAATAACACGAAGATTAAAACGTAGGTATAATGTCATTCACAAATTTTACCTTTACGATAGGGAAGCAATTAATCCTCTTCTTGAAACCAGTATGGACAATGTTTGTTTAGATATCGTTGAATATCTAACGAGACACCCTGTATATGTAAAATAGGATATAAATATATCTGTACGTTGCTTATTAATACCTAAACCTTTCGCTCGATCTGGATCAAATTTACCCTCGTGGGCCCTGGAGAAAGTATTCCCACTCATTTCATCCCCTTGATACTTTGGGATCATTTCACTTCCTTGCTCCAATTTGTAATCAAGTTTTGCGTAATATTTACCAAGGAGCAAATAATTAATTTCCAAAATACTATATTTCGTTAGACTTGTTACAATCACAGGACAAACAATTTCATTGACCTTAGTTAATTGCTTCTATGCTTTTTGTGTAATTTTAAGTCCGATATAAGAAATTCAGGCAACGCTGGTTGATGGAAATAATGCGTTATAGAAAGAAATTATAACTAACCATTTCAAAAATATTCACGTCACCCTTATTACATACCTGCATACGTGAAAAATGTTTCACACATAAAATTTATATTCAAGTCACGGTATTGCCCATAAAAATAATCAAATTTCATCCCCTTTTATGCCTTTCACAAGTCCACTATTTATGAGAAGAAAGGCTGGGGACTTGTAGCGTGAATACATTGTACATTGTACACACACTACTTCAAATAATATTTATCGCATCACTCAAATATTTACGGTAGTAGTTTTCTACCTTATTCAATATTTGTATTAGGAAACCAGTATTTCCCGATTGGCTGACCAAAAATTCAGTGCATCCCCTTTTTGCCCGAAACAAACTTTAGTACTAATTCCAATTACTTAACGACCATTTTATTAGGAAAGTTGTGCATTTCAAGTTAATTTGTTTTTGATGCAATAAATATTTCTAATGCTGTATACATATATGGTACCTATGTTGGTATGGCAAACATTGATTGGCGAAATTGTTAATATTAATATTTGTCTCAATTAAATGAAAATAATTGTAGCAGCAATCAGTTGATACACAGGGTGAGTCAAGATCTGCTTGACGATATGAAAAAGTGTTTCAAATAAACTATGTTGCATTGTTATTCTTTCATGTTTTTTATTTATTCAGATATCAACCTGACAAGTATTTTCATTCCTTCTGTGTATGTTGCAGTTAATAAAAAGACAAATTCAACGACCTACGACAAGGCTATGTTAACTGGCACGACTTTTGCGTTTCAATATTTTGCATGCTGCTCTTTCCCAGGAATATGTTCTTTTTCACAAGGGCCTGAATTGAAAATTAATCGGGAAGATAAACGAGTAGCAAAGTTAAATCGAATCTTCCGACGAGTTTGTCGTTTTCACCGGGGTCTCGTGAAAAGGTACAGCGTTAAGAATGCAAAGAGTAATTTGAAATACTCCACGAATACTGAAAAAATGCTGACCATTCAGTTTTGTTTGCAATCAAACTTTGCTTATTAGAAACTTCCTCGTGTCGCCGATCTATGCGACTTCGTATCGCGACTGATTACTTCATTCCCCGCTTCATCGAACATTCCTTTCTTCAAGTAAATATCGGTGGAAAGTATTTAAACGTCTCGCCAAAGCGTAATGTTTATTTTTATTCCATTGTTGATACGTCGTAGAGTTACATCTATTGGAAAACTGCCCGATATTACTGTGCATCAAAATGAAATGAAAACTCAAACACTGGCCAATTTTTTTAATCGAACGGAGTGCTGAAAATAGTTTTGTCAATGTGTATAGGCAAAAACTTTTTTCGACGTCACCGTTAGTATCGTTCGAAGTGAATAGATTAAGTACGGTGACAAAATTTGGAAACATCGATGAGGCAGGATTATATCTTCATACTTTTTCAAAGGCCTTTCACAGCTGTTTAAATTAGCATCAGTTAACGTCTGTCTTTGCAGGCTCGAACACTCCTACGGCTTTTCCACTTTAATCAATTCTCCGAATAATTTATTTCGAAAAGGAATTAATGAACACTGAAAATACGTTTTCATTTCCTAGCCACAAATTGTCCAGCGAAATCTTGAATATTTTCTACACATTTAAATATATGTTTGGATGCTTTGCCGTCATAAAAGAATTAAACACCTTTAATTAAAATCATCATAGCATCATAGTATACAATGAAGAATAACAATAGATTTGCGCAGTAAAAATGTGAAAATACAGCAAGCTGCAGTTTTAATTTTGTATGCTGTTAAAGATATTGTAATACTATATTGAGACAATAGTGATAAGAAATTAATTGCCGTACTCGATCATGTATATTGACACACAATATTAACAAAAAAGTATCAAAACTGTACGAATATATTTGTCCCTTCCTGTATAGATGTGTATAGCTTTTGGATACTGTATAAAGGGTAAAGGATGTGGGTTTGTTAAACTCAGTAGACTTATATGTTGTAAACAACGTATATGCATTTTATTTCAACATTGAACATTCACTAATGTGTATACAATATAATATATTTGTATGTATAATATATAATAATAATTGTAATAATAATAATATTATTATTTATGTATACAAGTACATTTATGTTGCTGCTGTTAATGTATACACGCATATGTACGCACTCGATTATTAATCGGTATAATAATTATTCTAATATTAAATGAATTCATCGTACAGTATATACCTCTCTATCGTTCTCTAATTGTGTATCGATTAATGCAGTCCTTAATGAATTATATTAATCACTTGTTTGCTTCGTGGATAAAATCTCGTCCCCCTTTATTTACTTTACACATGCCCGCGTGCAACTATAATTGTATTTCTTTTTTTCTTGTACGTACATGTATGTATAAATATTCCCTGTACTTTATTCTCATGTTCATCTAAAAAAATTACCTACAACTATGAGTTCGTTAATTAGCTAATTAATTGGTAATCTTCGTCTTTTCCAGCGTTACGCTTTTCCTCTTTTTATCACAATTACCTGGTATCGTCGTATTGAACGATTACTCCACGAGCTTTGCTATTGTTGTTCTTCTTTATCTTTAACGCAACTGTAGCTCTGTTAACGTGGTAAAAAACGAAGGGTCACGGTTTTATCATTAACAAACGTTACACCTTTGGAAAAACCTTGCGCTTCCTCCTGTATAATTTCATTTAAACGACTACTACAACTTAAACTATTGACAACTTTGGTAGATTCGCATCTCGACACTCTGTTATCGAAAGACAATAGAAGAACTACAATCTTTGGGAAAACGAATAAGAAAGGAAATTCGCGAAGCGATTTTAAGGTGTTTAGGATTGTTCCTAGACAGATATAGACATAGATATAATTTATTGCAATTCAAAATTACCATCTTTCGTCGATTACTGAAAGTCGTATAAAAATAACTGTAAATATTATACACATGTCGTATATAAAATAAACTGATCCTGGAATTGTGCTTTCAAATAACAAAACGTTCGACCGATAGCAGAAGCGCTCGAAACCGAAGTTAATTTAATGATTATTCGCTTCGTTAATTTCGTTTACTAGACGTTCCCAGCTCGATTAATTATTCGTAACTATCACTAACAATATTGGGTAGTGACCGCATATGAATCGTTTTTATTGCTGTTGTTTCGTGCATTGACTTGGGGTACTGCAAGAAATGGCGCTGAATAACACAACAGTAGTTTTACTTAATATTACGTTAAGGAAAAATGGAGAATAAACAAGTACGTTAAACTTTTGCTGGTATCTATAGATAAAGTGATAAGCAATTACGACGCAAACAACATTTAGTGAGATTTATTCAGGCAAATATGTAACACAATTCTGGAAACAATCGAACGCAAAATATGGAAGATATTAAAGTAGTGATGACAATAATAGTAATATTTAGAGCAAGATGGGAATCGATGCGAGTGGTATCGCGAATTGAACGAAACGCGAAGGTGTATGAATTGAGGACCATTGTTCCAAATATTACCGCTTGAACAAAAATTTCCATATTCGGAGCACCGCCTTATAGCTCTCAAATACGGAGGATAATCAGGTTAACATAACGTGGAATTCATGAAAATTTTAAATACGATAATACATTGGCGCCAAGCGTGTATGCAAAATACAAAATGAAATTCCCAAAGGTAGAGGTACATACGTGGAAAACGATATATGTAGCTATGTATTTTATTCAAGGAAATTTTTGGAAAACTTCCCGAGAAATAAAATGAAGGATATTACAAAAAGTTTATACGATATTGAATTATTTTCACTAAGTAGAACTTTTTGTACGGGTTATTAGCAAATAAAACGGAATTATACTTAAACGAAACAAAATGAAATAGTTTGGTCCCTTATATTAGGTACAAAAGTGTTCGTCAATTGCTACATTTTCTTTGTACCACTTTTATTCAATTTTTTGCCAACCGACGTAAAACGATTTTAGAACAAACAATGTCAATTTATAATAATACTTTATTACAAATAAAATAATCTATCCTACTAAATTATTTTAATCACTATTGGATAATATTGCTTTATTATATGTAAACTATTATTTATAACAATACAATAAAAACTACGATGTCGTTCAAATATATGAATATGTACAATTTTTTTCTGGCAGTGGATTTTCATTCAAAAACAATTTCCCATACAGTCACCTACTGAATAAGAGAAAGCTATGCGAATACTAGATCTAATAATGTACGTATACGTATGCATTCGAAATTTGGATAAGAAATTTTCTGATATCCAAAAATAAGTGAACGTGTATCGTGGTATCGAGCAACAGTAACATTTGCTACGACATGATAAGGCATTGTGTGTTGACATACATGCATGGAACGGTATGTCGTGGCGTACATACAATCGGTCACGAAAATATTGGGACACCGGTATAATTTTGTGCTTCGTGCCTTACCTTTTGAGTTACGAGAGGATTTTGTACAAAAATGTATCGAACGAGGTTAAAGTAGCTATAGAGAATCTGCAAATGCCAAAACCTTTGCTTTTTATACATATACATAGTGTCATTGCAGTACAATAGAAATCTGAAAAATGCAAAACACTTTATTAGTTCAAGTTATTAAATAAAAATAATACCTCCGGTATAATTCTTTAATATCTTACTGGGTACCCTGTACTTTTAACAACTTGCCTTACCCAAACATTTTTGTTATTTGCCTTTGCTCTATGAACTCTGTGGTTCAGAAATTTCGCGTGAAATTCAGAATGAGACCAATTATGAGAAATATTCAGACCTTGACGCATTGCAAGGGTAATTTGGAATTTTTTCAATTACCCGACGGTTCCGTGTGTACTATTATTAAAAGATATCACGATTAAGATAGAATCGAGTGTGTAGGCTACAAGCGAAAAAAGATCCTGGAGTGAGTGCTCCAAGAGTCGGAGATGAATTGCACAACGAGCTGTGGGTGCAGTTAGTGCAGAGAATGTACGAAGTGCTGTAGGTTATCGCGGTTGAATAGCCAGGAAGAAACGGTACATTAACGCCATAAGTAGGAAAAAGAAATTCCGATATGCGAAGAACTGTATATCGAAAGAAACTGAATGGTAGGACACTGTGATTTTTGCGGATGAAAGTACTTAATGTTTATGGCAACAGCGCGACGGAAGAATGGAAGTTTGACGGAAGAAGAAAGAGGAAGTGACTCCTCAACACTTGAATCCAAGAATGAAGCCTTGATGTAGGTGATCGCAGAAAATCGTGTTGATTGATGAAATTTCAGATGGAAATCGATATGTGAATATTTTGAAGAACAATTAGGAAAGTGCCACGAATATGGGGATTGTGCGCAGGTCTAAATTCGATCAGGACAACGAACCCAAACATAAGTCCCGACTTGTACAAGAATGCTTACTCTATAATTGTCTTTAAAAGTGTAATCCCTTGATTAAAATTCGATCGAAAATTTCTGGGACGAAAGAGAACGTAGAGTTTATAAAACGACAATCAGTAACAAAGATGAAGCTAAACGGACAAATAACAGAAACAAAAAATTCACAACATGCCTAACCTAAGAGAAGATACCTATCAAAATATTGAAAAGTTATACCGTAGATAATATTTTTATTTTAGAACTTAAACTGGTAAAGTGGGCAATATTTCTGCGACATAAAACTTTCCATATTTCAGATACTTTCTTGTAATACTGTAACGCAACGATGTGTAAAAAAACCCAGACGTTATTGCATTTACAGATTCCCTATACTAGTCTCACATAAGTAAATTCATTTTTCTACATAATTGCGCATTTACTCAAAATGTAAAGCTTAACAGGTGTCTTAATATTATTGTGACCGATTGTACGTAACATTTCCGTCCGTTATACATAATAATATCCTCTAGCGGGTATGGTAAAAGTTCGCACAATACACAAGTTGTCCGGAAAGTTCTTGAGATGGCTTTTTTCTAACCCCCTGGCGCAGTAATTTTAAAGTCTATGGAATCACCGAATTCTTTTTTTTGGGTCGTACTTCTGATAACAGAGTATACTCAAATTAAATATTCCCGACAGACTGCTCGTTTTATATCTACATTGTATTGTAAAAAAAAATATTAGGAAACAAATGCTTGGCAGAAAGTTATATCATTAACGAATTCCGCTAAACATTACATATTTTGTTTTGTACCGTATTAGAATGTGCATTCTATAACAATCCACGGCTTTATTTTTATACAATTTTAATAATTTACATTGCACAGTGAAAGTTTGTTAAAAATGATGATAGGTGCCTCAAATCTTTTCTATATACACTCGACTAACATGTACACTGCTGACCAAAAGTTTGGGACCCCTTATGTACCGTGTCTTATGAATATTGAATAACAAGTGTTTGATATTCATTCACTAATTCGAAATATTAATATTGTGGGGAACAATAGCAATTAACTTCGTTTCGATATGCTCTAATTTGGATTATATCTGAAATTGTCGATTTAAAACGATGAATTACTTATAATATTGGTTTCCACCTTGACGTGTCTGGTAAGCCCAAACTTTTGTCCAGCATTCAATGCAATTGTTTTTCATCTTTGCAATTGTTCCGAATTGACGCAACCTTGCACGTTCAGTTGTTAAAAATACCTATCACGCTTTGCAGGTGTTAACACCAGAAACAATTGCCCTGCTGTTCCAGAAAACTTTTATTGTTTTCGTTGTTCGACTTGGATTAGTTTGTGACACGCTGAACTTGATTCGTTGTTTCAGTTCAGACAAATTTTTGGCATCGTTGTTGTATGAAGATCGATACACCGGCGTACAGCTAACAATGGTATGTCATATTTTTGGATCAAAAGTAGCTGCTAACAATTGCTCAGCCATGTTAGTAACAGATTTCAGACTTACATATTTTGGTAACATCGGCAGATTTACGTTTGAAGTTGCTGCGCTAGTTCCAATGTGAAGGTACGTTTCCAAATGATTTGACTAGCGAGTCAATCAAGGTAGTAACTTAAATATGTATAATAAACAAATTGGGAGAAACTATCAATCATCGTATTTTTGAAAATCAAAATGTGTATTGAATCGTGTTGTTTACCAATAAATAGATCTAATGAGTGGGCGGGAGGCAGAATCGCAAACACGTACATAGGTGTATATGGTATAATAAGATTAACGATGTGCAAAGTGAAAAGAAAGATAGCAAGTGTTTATAGCCTATGGCCGGCCATGTCGTTTCTCAGATAGATTTTGTAAATTTATATTGAAATGGAATCATATTAAGTGCTTGAAACCAAATTTTCAAACAAAATTTAATAGAAAACAATATTAAATAATTAAGGTTTTCATTTACTTATTTAGTAGTTTGATCATTTATGTTTGTAAAGTTAAGATATAAAAATATCGTAATAAATAAAATTATATTTTCATTTGTTACATTGCTACGGATAATATAATATCACATGTTGCAAGCATTGTCCCCGTCAGCGAGGCACATCTTTTCTGGAATTTTCTTTTTAGCAACAAAGGTGTTATATGTATATGTTTTTGTAAACATAATTCAGAAATGGCAGAAATGATGTGACGCGTTGACGAGGATAACGCTTGCCATGTGTAACTCTCTAATCGTTTTGAGCAGTGAAATATTTCTTTGCTTCTACAATGTTCCATACGAACAACTTGCGTTACTTCTGTTCTCACTAATGCAATTGTATTAACTTTGTATATGTTGAATTACAATTAACAACTGATTAGAAAATAAAATAAAATACGGTTAACGACAACAAAGCAAACATTTCATTTTAATATAACATTTTCTGCAGAGACAAATAAATGCATCGGGCATAGTAATACATAAATGCTTAGAAGAAAATAGGGATTAAGTATAGGTGATGTAACTAAAAATATACATACAAGGAATACTTGTTAACTCTTAAATCGCAAAGACGAAGCTAAAGGAAGAGGCCAATGATACTCCGTATGCATGTGCACAAGATCCATCGGCAAAATTATAAAATGTATCGTACTTTTTCGACCATGGAAAACAACCTTAATGTTGCAAGTAATTTCCACTTTTGCTCTTTAAATACTCCAACAAACTTGTACCATGTTAGTACACCGAACAATTTCACCGGAGTAGTACGTATTCTACTAGTACCCAAATCAATTTCACTCGAGCAATTTCATGTACTCTACATTGAATCGGTACCCGAGTAGTATACTCTCGTAAAATCTAGTACACTACGCATTCGTCAAGCATTATACATACATACATATATACAATCATAGAAATTCATGCCCCAGGACTTGCCTATCGTCCAAAATATATTCAACATCATACATACAGTCCACTAATTCTTCCAAACACTTCCTCGCGAGAAGACGCTATGTGCGCGCCAACTATAATTATTATTTCGATAAATTTCAAATCGTTTGGAAACGTACCTAGCAGTCGACGCGCAGGTATCAATTGAAAGAAGAGCTTCGATCCCGTCACTGTTCCACCCTATTCGCCGGATTCAGCCCCCGCATACTTTTTCCAACTTCGAAAAGTGAAAATATCGACGAAGGATAAACTTTATGGATCCATTTAAAAGTATCAAAGAACTGCTACGACCATCTAAAGGCCATCCGAAAATCGTTTCTTCCTAGTCTTTAAGGGACGTTTAAGATATTTGAACCTATATATCGAAACAGGTGGGCTTTATGTAAAAATCAAATCAAGCTTTCCAGTCGAACTGTGTATATCACCTTTCCAATTAAAATCCTTTTACTTTTCGATGCTTTAATTTGTTCAAATATACTTTGTGCCAATCGTCCATAGACTCGAATCGTCAGACTCGTCCATAGTATGGCTTTTCACAGATTCTCATTTACGAAGCACAAAACTCTGCTCCTTGATACTTTTTCGGCAGCAGGACCTCCGTTAAAAAGATGAAACACATATTTCAGAGAAGGTTGGGAACTTTGGAGCCACTATAGAATTCGGCAGAGATTCTAGTTTCTGTTAACTCGATACCCTGCAGTTCTTAGATCAAAGCGTTCCGGTTACTATCGAAACTCGAAGCAATTCGTAGCAGCTTTGAAAGAGAAATACAGAAGCTATTAACTGCACGTACAATGAACATCGTCTAGGCCAGGGCTCGGAATTAAGTGAACTTTCGGGCCGATTTTCGGAGGCAACGCCCCCTTTCTCCGGCCGCACGTCTTGGCCCCCGCGATCGCCATGCAGCTCGGGGGTCCTCAGGCTCGTAACCGCGCGGGTCACATTAGGGCGACACTCGAATCAATAGGATTCCACATGGTCCCATATTCCATATCCTGCGGTTCATATGCTACGCGCCTGAAGATCTTCGAGCCGATTGGTGATCGCGGGGCCAAGACGCGCGGTGGGAGAAAGGGGGCGTTGCCTCTGAAAATCGGCCCGAAAGTTCACTTAATTCCGAGCCCTGGTCTAGGCAAATCTAATTGCCACAATTTAGTCGCGAAATGAGACTCTATGAATTATATTGGACAAAATAGTACTAGGAACTAGGCGAGTCTGCTCTTTGTGATAATTAAACTGCGAATGTTTATGTAAATATGTTTTTTAAAGAGTAAGGTTAACAGGAAAATACGACTCATCATGCGAAGATACATGAAATGCGACTATTATGTTGCATGTTTTGCATATCGCATATCGCATGTGTTCTGCGTATTTCAATTAAATAACATATGCACATACAGTGCTGGAAATATTTATCGCACCGCCCTCAAATTTACGTAGTACGCAGAATTTTCACAGAAATATGGTGGATAAAATGATACGTATACAAATTATTTTGCTCGAGATATCGATCCGCGCATTCTTCCAATAAATATCTGCTTTAATTAATTTCAGAAAGAAGTAGAGCTGTATTTTTACGCAAGAATATAATGAAGTATAATGAGTTACTTACAATTATTTTACACTACACACTACATGAACCTGAACATCATTCAAGTATTGCATCATTGGATAACAAATTCAAAAGACTTCACCTCTCTTATTTATTTCAGGGAACAAGAAAAACAATTATGTACCATTCCAATCTATGTTTAAAATTATTAAGGATAACATAGCTAACAATGGACCCAAGAACAATTGCAATCCGTGTGGAAAATATTTACGTTCTAACTGCAACAAAATACTTCGAAAAATTAGCAAATGTTTTATTGAAACGAACTGTAAATAGAATGTGTCGTTCATAAAAAAATACCATTTTGATTACATCACTGAATAATGGGCACTGAATTTCTAGCAAAATTCACTTGCAAAGATAACTCTCCGTATTTTAACAGTAATAAGAGGAGAAATAGAGTACGTATATACATAGTAAGCGCGAATATGTTTCATATTCGACTGATGCAATAGATATATCTAGCGCTGTATATTTTGCGTATTTCATGTATATTTATCTCACTCTGAAATGGCATGCTGAGAAAACAACTAGTGCAACACATTGTTGCGTGAATCACACTTACAAAAAAGTCCGTTTTTGAAAAAAATGTATCAACACGCTACTTTAACTTCAAATACGCTCCGATTGTATGTATCTTATGCCGTGGAACGGTCGTTTCCACCGTACAAACTTATTTTTGTAGGGAAACGTCAACAATTATCAAAGTAAAATATAGGGAAGCTGTTTGTGATTCCTGTAACAGCAAACTACGTATAATGTATTAGAGCCCTTGTAAAACACGAGGAAATGCACAGAATGCTTTAGAAATTGGCCACGAGGGCGGTCTATTCTAGTAATTTAAAACAAAATGTTTCGAATCATAAAAAACAAATTTTGTCATAATAAGATTCACTGTGCGATTCTTAAATAGTACCTTACATTTTTCTCTTCATATATTGGTTGAAAAACACGAATTCAATAACACAACAGGATGCCCCATCCTGTCATTTTAATTGTTGGTCCGAACTTATTGTTAGAATAATTCAAGTTTTTTTTTTTGTATGCAAATCAATCATATAATATAATAATCTAATAATCTAATAATTTTATTCAATAAAAAAATCTATTAGAACCAACCCCAGTTATATGTATAAGACAATAAATATCGTGACAATTGCTTCGTAGACCACCCTGTATATTTTTAAACATTTTACAAATAACGCGGCATCCTGTATATTATTCAATATTTTACGTGCGTAAATGTGATATGTTTTCAGCACACATTTTGTTCATAAACATCCGTAGTCCAAATGATACTGCTATTGCTGTCGCACCACGCGCGCTAAAAAAAAATGATGATGAAAACTGGTGGATTCATACGCGAACATAAACAAGTTTGCGTCACTTTCAAATTAAACGTAATACCGTATTCCGTAAACATGATTCCATCGGTGATTTATTTAAAAGTTTGTTCCAATTATGAAATATTGCATTGTTCGGGAGCAGGTTTGAGGGAGTCGAAAAGGAACGATAATCGGGGACAAATAAATAAACAGAGGCATTTAAACAAAATAATCCGTGAATTTATTAAAAATAACACAGGAAAGAATAAAAGAAATGACAAACAACAAGTCAGGACAATTAAGCCGCACTAACCAGTTAGGTCGATTATCTAAATAATCAATTAGTAAATTAACTAATAGTAACTTAACTAATAGCTTATCACAACCGCGGACACTTCTCTCGGTGTTCTCTTATACAATTTTCTGATAGTTTTCGAGAGAAGACCATCGGTATTGCCATCACTTCAAGTTTATCCGTTTTCTCACATGGCCAACTGTACGAGCAACCGCAATCTTTTCCATGAAGTTCTACAAATTTTCGTGCTAACGATTAAGTTCAGCGGCACTTCGTTGCTTTGTACGATACGCGAGGCAAAATATGTCTGCGTACACGAGTTACTCATAAATACAATATGTCGCTTCACTACCATAATTGCAAAATACTCCCTACTTATAATTATCGCCAGGTTGCACACGCGTTGCACACGCGTTGCTCTACGAATTATAAAATTATGTTCGCGAAATATCTTGCAACGTTTGCAGTATAATGGCATCGGCGAGATCAGAAGCGGCGGAACTTACTTTTTAACCAAATTATGTTGCTCACATTTCAACGCATTACACGTTGCAAAAGCTACTGCAGCAATACCATGGATCGCATGCAGGAATATCTTGGAAAAATATTTGTTCAACATATAACCCTTTCTTGTTATTGATAACTTACTCAAAATTCACTTATGCTGTTCCAGATCTCGCTGACTTAATTTTACCGTCGCCAGATCGCGGGATCGCGGGATCGCTGGATTCTGGCTTACATATTAATTTCTCGCACCTATGCGTACAACATGGAAAAGTTCGATTTATTGGTGGAAAATAAAGCCCTGCATCAGCGATCAACCTTTCTCGACAATTTCCCCATGTGACGTAAACGTTACGACTACCTTCAACCCGTCTGCAAAACTGTTTTCATTATAACATTTTACTTCAATGAGTTTCGAGAGTTGTTCACGATTTTATAATTGTAATTGGTTTTTCGGATTTCAATTTTTCTAGAGACAGTTTATCGCTTTATCTGTAACATAAGCACCAGAATTAGCATTAGTGTTCCTCGATCGACGAATCTTCTGATTCCAATGGAATTGATTTGGAACGGGTTTATATTTGTATCGGTGAGATCGGAAACAATTTTATTTTCTAAGATGTTGAGTTATGCACTGTGTCACACTTACATATATTAATTGAGTGCAGAAACAGAACAAATCACTCACAGGTATGAGTAAGTTAAAATGGGTGCAAAAATGGCACACGTAAATTTGTATGTTTTATCAATTTATATTAAATAATTTTATAGGTAAATAATTTTTGTTGTACTCATATCGTGTAAGAACGGAACTAATGAATTATAAAAGTTGTAATAAAAACTTTTTTTTCACAAAATTTTGGGGTACAATATGAATGTCATTAATGTTGTTAAAGAAATACCCTTTTCTTGTTCATGGAAAGTACTGAACGAGAGTGACTTGTGCGATTTGCGATCTCATCGATTCAATTGCAACTGGCTTTCCAAATTTTTGTTCCACTTGGTAACACGAGCAACCGAACAGCATTCGGTAGGTGTCGAATAAAGAATTCCCAACCAACAACTCTTCTGATAACAAGGGAATTAATTTTTGAGTAGCAGTGAACGAGTTAGTTACATATTCAATGTGCGTGTGGGTGCGTGTGTTTTTTTGAATTGCAATAGTGAAATTAGTTTTGCTGCACGGTTGAGAAGCGTCGGTGAATATTGTTAATATACAGGGACCTACATGCGAATGAACACTCATTGCCAGAATGTCTACGTATTCATCAATATATTACATTATTTTTCTTTGTAGAAACAAGTGGTAGCTTTCCATTTCCTTCTCCGACAAGTAATCCGATCGCTTTTCACATATAAGAGAAAGTATTCAACGATTTTTCCTGTTCACTCAACTACTCATGGGGATGAGTATTAAAGTATATCAGGGACAATTTTTATTTCGTTGACGCTTGGTTAACACAATAAAATAATAAGAATAAATCCGCGATCACTTACTCGCAACTGATCATTTGGTTATTTGTATAGATATTGGAATAAATTTGTATGTTTCTCCTTTCCGTGTTAACGACTTATCCCGAATAGGCATTTAAATATTACTGCGATTAAGTGTTTCTCAGAGAACTATTTAGTAATTATTAAAGAAATAAATAAATGAATATAGAATAGGATTGTAGAATATTTCTTTCGTATAAATAAACAGCTTTATAGTAAATAAATATTTATTACTTCTATCTGCTTTATCACACGGTAACTATGTAGAAATCATTCTTTGGGGAAATAAATCATTACTATGAAATACAATTAGTAATATATCACTTGGCTCGGGTTCAATTATCTGTGATTAATTTTCAATTAAAACACGAAACAGATTCTAATCAATCGTGTTCATCTTAAACTTAACCCTTCGGGTTTAAAAATCTTTTTTAGTTCGACTTCCAACGAACCGTACGACAAAATTCATTTTTGTTCCATCGAAAATATTTAAGAAGCAATTATTTAGAAAGGTAATGAGTAACGAGCGACTTTACACGATGTGAAAGAAAACTCGACGAAATTCCTTCTTTTACGGACGTAGAAAAATGAAATTTTTCACAAGCAAGTACTTGTATCGCGTTAAACAGACATTACAATTGACAAAAATTTTAAAAGTTTCGGAAAAAATTCTATTTTATCGAAACATTGGCAAAGTCTCGAAGTTCTTTTTCAGTTATTCAGCGCCATTCTCCACTCTAATTGGGAGTGTAAGTTGATTAAGAAAAAAGCTTGGTCAACAATGAGCTCGCCAATCGCCTGAACCTTTTCGTTTATCGAAATCGACGATTCTTCCAAATAAGTATTTGGAATCTAAAAGTATATAAATATTTCACTCTATCGTGCATTCGTTTACTATAAATCTCCAATGAAAATATTTCTCTAAAAGACCGTACGTATTTTTCATTGCAACCCATTTTTTCTCCCCCCCTTTCTCATGGAAAATGGTCTCGCGATTGTTTCGAAATACAAATGTATGGTTGATACTTCACCGAATAAAATATTGGAGAACGCCGCGGATAAAAGAGACATTTCAAATTACGAAATTTGCCGCGCAAACAAGTTCTGAACAACTTAATCAATTACCCAATAGTCGCGTAAAAGATATTTTATTAACCATAGGTAGAAAAATATTTTATGGAGGAAATTGCAACCTATTTCGTTCAGTTTATAAGATAAAACGATAAAATCTGCACGATTTATAAAAAATTTCACTATAGGAATCGATCTATACGCAGCGTGTATTTTTCGATTCCTCGATTCTCTGTCGACCACTGCATTTTCTTAATCGATATCAGTTAATACGACTAATTAGATACATCTACTTAGGCTTAGATAACTCTATATAAGGCATGGAGTATGTCATCTCGTAATCTGGTATCTAGATTATTCGTATATCTTTATAAATTTTCTGTTGTTTCTCTCACACACGCACACACAACCCTTTTCCATTTTGGTTTATTTATTCTTTTCTCACTCTGTGAAAAACAAATCACGCGTACTATTATTATTTTTTTTCATTTTCTTGGTCGCAACGTTGTTTCCTTCCACTTTTGCAGCATTCTCTCCCTCTCTCTCGCTCGCTCTCTCTCCCTTTCTCTTTCTGCGGTCAATTTAAAATTTATTCACAAATTTCTAAACTATTCGAACTTTACAGTTTGTTTTTTTTACTTTCAATCACGTTCGATAGATTCTTTTCATTTCATTTATTTGCGTCCGGTTAGCCCGGCATACCGATTAATTAAAATCGTTCTCCCCGACATTTTCTTCGTTTAATCCTATCGTTGAAAAAAAGGAATAAACAAATTGCGTTTGCCGTGGGATTTCGAATTGTCGTTCACCCCCCCCCCCCCCCCAAATCTCTATCACTCTCGCCTTTTCTCCCCCTCGTTCTTTCTTTTCTTTATTCTACGACGTCTTGCAGGCGTGTACACTTGTATGCGCTCAACAGCAGAAACAGAGCAGAGAACGGATATTTTCAGTAATCGTTTTACCATACAACCGGTCTGCCATAGTTCCCCTATGAAGATCACAAGATAAACGCGGGCAAACAACTAACATTCGTCTCTGCGACTTCTATCGTTTCGTTCTACGCTCTAGACACTGGAGTAAAAGTTCCGCGAATTCTCTGCCCTAAGTATATTAGCTCGTTGATCAATGACTAATTTGTCGATTACCTAATAATTAATAATTAACAATAATTAATGGCCATCGAGGCATGTTAATTACTCGTTAATCACTCGTTATTAATGTAACCATGCATCACAAAAGTTTCTGTCTTTCGTTATTTCTAATTATTTATTTATTATTATTTAATATTATTATTACTTTATTTACAAATTTCTTCGTCTTATAAAAAATAACTAATCAGGGATGTAACAAGTAGAACTCGAATAATGGAAACTAATTGCTTCTTTTGTAGATAATTATGCTCCGTTTTAGAAAGAAATTGTATATCGTTGACGATCGAGTCGCGGAACGAGGAATCGATCTCTAATTTCAAATAATTCTCGTGCAATTTATAAACGGTCTGTAAAATTCACAATCTATGATAACCAAATCAATAAACGAATACACGAGTTCAGGTTCTATTGAAGTTACGGTTAGACCGATCGATGAAATCATCTCTAGGCGCCTTTTGTAAAGTGTACGCGACATTTATTGCTCGAAACTGTGTTAAATGCGCTAGCAAATTTATACCCCAATACTTTGTCCAACAACCGACTTTCAACAGTAATTGAAAATTGTTCTTCTGGATGATATCGAAATTTGAGAAAGTAAAAACAATTGCGAAGCTACCATGGCAACTTCAATCACTACTTCAATTCACTTAGAAAATTTATTGCTAGGTTCGTTTTCTTATGTGTAAAATTTCTGTCCAAATTTTGCGTAACGTCGATATTTCTTTTTTTTTCTTTTTTTCTTCTTACACGGTCAACCGATATTCGTATAATTACGCGACCCTATAACTTCGAAAGCTAAATGTTCTCATGCTTTTGTAAACAATCGAGCATCAACAGAAGCAGCGGAATCATAAATCAAAGCTAACGCTTTCCGTTCGTGGAACACTAGTAACATTCAAATTCAAACTAATTAGGAGATTGCATCCGCGTGTAATCGACAAAAGCAAAGTATTGAACGAGAAAAAATAGCAACATATGGGTTCCTTAAAACCTTAAATCGTTTTCGACGACAGAGAAAGAAAATTAATAAAACTCTGCAACCGCAGAACGCATTCTAAATAAACAGAATGCATAGCGCAATAAGGCTCGCGTTTCTAAAAAGAAAAATTGACTAAGGAAAGTTTCAACAAAATGACAATTAACACAGATATATTGCACTAGGTTACCGTGACGTACTTACAAAATACTTTTAATTGCAAACCAATTTGCCAAGATCGATTCATTTTCCTTTCAACAATTTCTTCTCTTTTTTCCTTTCTGCTCGACGATCGTTGCAATTCAACGATAGAGGTATAAAATGTGTCGATGGAAAATCATGTAACATTAACGTTCCAATAATGGTCGTTCATTAGGCCTCGGAATAATTAATCGACGTTTTACCAATAGGCTTCGCTTACAGATACCAATTATCGAACAATAATTAATTGCACTTCCTTTCCCAAACTCCCCAAGTATCCTTTTTAAGTGAAAGATAAATTGTGAACAAACAATGGAACGAATTTTTCTATAAAATTTATAGATAACAATGACGTAACGTTTAATAAACGATAAAAGAATATTCGTTATTCTTCTACATTCCTACATAATTTATGTAACGAATAAAAATGCAGAAAACGAATCGATCCGAGCTAGGGAAACGATACCATGTAAACTTTCACGTGAAATGTTATTTTAACTGGAACTTCTAATTGGATCTAAAGTAACAAATGAAGCGTGAAGAATAAAGAAAGTGTATTAAAGTGTCACGAAAGTGATCAATCGATTTTTTCCCCGTTGAAATACCATGTTTCATTTGTTTATACCTTTCATAGGCCTTGTAAAAATTATTTAGCTATTTATGTGTATATATATATTTTTCTTCTATATTGTATATATATATATGTATTATCACCAAATCAACAAATAAATATCCTAAATATATTAAATATTGTATAATATATGCTCTCCCAACAAATAATATATAAGTTCTCATCTATTTTCATTAATATTAATAATTCAATATAATTGTATGTGTGCGTATGCGTCTGCATATGTGTATTTGTATGTACACGTACATACACACACATAGAATTGATTTACTTATATGTATGTTTATACATATATATAAGTGTATATATATATATATATATATTTTCACTTCTTCAATTTTTCGGTTCATTTATCTATTAATTTGTTTATACCTTAGGCATTTACCTATGCGAAAATGACTACCCTTGTATTCCGGTAGCTATCCTTTCGTCTTCCACTCCTTTTTTTCATTCATTATTCACTTTGCAGCGATGGAAAACTACTTTTGAAACCTAATGAAAAAATAGTAATCAACTTCTTCTTACAATTACCATTGGTACCAATTTGGCTTAGTGGACGATGAAAGTGTACAGTTGCTAAAGTGTCGCGCGACATCTACGTCGTGTTGTACAAAACATTAGATCAATGACAATTGCAAGTTTAAATGTTGCATCGACGATGTCAATTGTCAATAGTCAAAATGCAAACGCTTGAACTAAATTGTAACGAAGAGAAAAGAATCTTATGTCAATGTCAGCAACGACGTCAAGAAAAAAAAAACCAAATAAATCGTACATTAAATGTCGATCACTATTTCTTCAACGTTTTCATAATAAAATGTAACAGAATATAAATATCCAACGCAACGAATTATATTATACGTTCCTGAAATATATTACCACTTCCCCTAATGTTTCAGCAATTTTCCTTCTCACTGCCATTCATTTTCCATCGACTAATGCCACCTTCTCCGATTCCGCATTCAGTATCCATTTCACACTTCATCAAACGGAAATATGCACAGCGTTGGGTCTCCGCGAAAAGAATATTCATTACCATTTCATCTGGAATCGATTCGATTTATCGTGCCCGAGATACGCACATGGCTCTGCTAACGCCGTGTTACAAATAGCTGTTGTTTAAAAAAAAACAAAAAACAGCTATACGTTATTGACCAGCAACGTATTGTATCAGTATGAACGCGCCGTACCAATTAATTTTGATTTCTCTTTTCTTTTAGTTTCCATACGCGACTGCTCGATACGCGAAGTTTTGAACTACGATACGCAATACCGCAAGCCGCGAAAAGAAATGAAGTTTCGGTGAATAGAGAATTTTTCGTCGTTTTCGAATTTAACAGCCATAGACCCCGGTATTCGTTGTGCTCGCGAAAAAAAAACACGAAAAGTATCTATTTTATTCATTTAAGAGGATGGGATTTCATTCCCCTAGGGGATGGCTAATCGTTAATTGAATTTGTTTAGCGATAATAGACAGCCACGTTCGTTATCAACAAAATGTCCTCTTGTTGACCATCCTATCTTTCAACGGCCTTCTCGGTTTCTTTCGAAGGCGAGAATTTTAATTGCAAGCAGGCTGCGCAATCCTTTCAAGGTGGATAAATTCAATTTAATTTACGATAACCTTCGTTAGTTTTGTTAAATTGAATTTATATTTCAGGGGCAACGATCATCGTTCGAAGGAAAACCCCAGTTGCGTGGATCATCTTGTTCGTTGCTTTACGGCTCGACTTTTAATCATCAAGATAAAGCATCCTCGACCCTTTTTAAATGAATATTAGTCGAAAGCTTGTCCCAGATTACGCTGGAACAATTACTACTCCCGTGGAAGCGGTCTCGTTGGTCTCTGTTCTTTTTTTACATCAGCCGGCGCGAATGGCCGGCTCACGGTCGCAGTGGTTTCTATGATTAAAATTATCGAATTTGCGAGGCTATGCCGCCAAGTAAGTTATACTAACGTGAAATCTCGCGACTCTCGTTGGAGGACATTTATTCCTATTCTCGCAACTCCGGAGATATTTGAAAATTCTGGGCCAATTAACGAATTAATCCCGCAATGGATTTAACTGTCGAAATAATTTCGACGCTGCTCGGACGAAGGGAGTACCCTCGAAGGTATACTATATAACTCGGCTCTCCGGTGATCCCTCATTCCCTTTTTACCTTTCAAGTTCGACGCGGAACAGAACTCTTCGACCGAGTTAATCGATGGGGGTGTTAGATGCAAATGACGGTAGCGTTAAAACGCGAGCCAACTGAATCGGAAAGAGGAATTTGGAAATGTCGAAGAGTTGGCAGGCAAAGTGAGGACGAAGCGGGAAGGTTAGACGCAAGAAGCCCTTAGACTTAGACTGAATCGAACGACGCCACGTATTCTTCGAACATGGTTGCACGTTCAGCGCACCCCTATCACCTCTCACTTATCCTCTGGATTTGCTCTCGGGGATCTTTCTGTTTCCTGTCTCTCGCTGTGAACAAATATATCAATGCTTCTAGGCTTCCTTCTGTCTCCTTTCTTTCGTTTCATTCTTTTCTTATTTCCAACGATACAGTGTGCTCCGCTCAGGTGTATACACGCTATTATATTACTCTAGTTATTGACAAGGTGAACAAATGCTTCGGGATGAACTTCGTTTCACTTGATTGGACTACGCGAATAGAATATATGATCCAAAGTATTTGATTATTGTTATTCACAGAGATCCCAACGGGACAATAATATCACCATAATATTATTATCACTGTTATACGTAAGTACATGTATTGCATGTACATTGTGTCTGTTTCAAGTTTGGCTAGCTAAGTATCTCGAAAAATGTGCAGGACACAGAAGACCGATTGCGCCGAAGATATATCTACCATATCAGGGAACTAGTATCACGGCGGTACTTATTTGACCTTGGGCTGACCCCGAAATGCCGCGTGTACACCAGGACCCCAATTTTTATAAACGGTAGTGCGTATTATTATGCTTGTAGCCGATGACAAATTCGGAAAATATCTTTTATACAGGGTGTATAAAAAGAAACGAGTCAGGCGTGATTCTACACCCTGGGAGCGGTGGATACGCGATCAAATAAGTTTCCGCAAACGTGTTTATAGCAAGAAAATTGAACCTTGCAATTTGTTTATTCCCCGCATATTCTTCTCGGCGAGTAGAGATCAAGTCTCTGAAAGGAACCATATGTCGCGAAATCCCCGTTTGCTCGATATAAGTTGTTCAAGTTTTTCCTCAAATTAGATTCTGTACGTCACACGTAGGAAGAAACAAACGTTCTACGCAAGTACACGTGTATATTAGTTTCGCATGGTTTCAATCTGTCTTTCGCACCTTTCATATTTTTCGAGATAATTAATTGCATCCCCTTAAAGCGGACACCCTGTGTGCCGTATACATATACAGGGGGAGGCACGCAAAACGTAACGAGTACATGTTTTCCAAAATATTAATAATTGAAAAAATGGTTATTATACGAAGTTGATGTACCTGGGCAGGCAAACTTTTCTGAATAGTTCTGTTCATTGTGCGCGAAGGTGTGAAGGATATTTTAAGATTAATGCTTTTTGTAATGGAACTGTAATATTTTTCAGTTCGATAACTATAATCATTAAAGATCGATCAAAGAATTCCGTGCCCTTGATTTATCTTCGATTAACCTTGAAGGATTACGGTTGTTGAATTGGTTCAAGGGGCAACTATGCTTATACTTCCCGTACAATGGAAAAAACTACTCCGGAATGTTTGCCTCCTCAGGTACATCAAATATGTACAATAACATGTTTTCATATCGTTAATATTTTGGAAAGAATTCACTTGTCACGCTTTCGGTGCCTCGCTCTGTATATACTAGCAATAATAATATTCCTTATTTATGTATATGTTTGAACAATAATTTATTCGATAATTGCGACAGCCTCGGTGGTCACATTCTTGGCCACGAGATCGATATACAATACATGTATGTATGTACACCGAACTGAACTGGTAATTAACGACCGAGTCAATTATTTCGCCTTGAAACAGGATATTGTTTGATATAGTGTACATATATACTGGCGTTTAAAAATTTCTATTTGGAATATTACTTAGTTGCAGCATTGTCGAACACACGCCATACTGAAATCTCTGTAAATACTAGTTTGGAGCAAAATTCAGATACTCTGTTTAATTGGTCTCATCGACTGGAGGAACACTCTTATAGAAAATTTGTTTGCAGTTTTTAAAGCTAAATAAATAGTAGCGCATATACACTTAAACAGAACATACCGTATATGCATACATATATATGGTACTTTGTCTTTTCGGCAATGCGATTAAATAGATTAATGGGATTAACTGTTCGATCGGGCCAAAGACCTAAATTTTGACGACGATACGGATCGCATCGTTGCAGTTAAAACCATTAGATCGTCGACTAATGAGTGCTTGGGGCCTCAGACGAAGTTAGCTGGCCGTAACGCTGGCGAAACGTCGGAATCAATATCTAAAACCTCTTAGCTCGAAGATGCTAACAGTTTCAACTGCACCTTCCTTTAACAGATTCAGGACGGTCTGATCAATCGGTAGTGCACTGGCTGATACCTTTACTCGATGGCACGATCCACTAGGAAATTAGAATACTGGAAGTATTTGTCGCATCGTTTATAAATTTATGCGAAATGCAACCGTGTTCCGAATTATATGATTGTGAAGTGACTGGTGATTGAGATAGTTCGCATAAAATGTAGGTGGTTTAAATGTTGTCATCTGAAAATTGTGAAACAGTTTTTAACATCGTATACATGTATGTATATCTGTGCGTGTGATGCAATAAATGCTTCCAGTTGTGTATTTATCACATTAACACAGCCCGGCAGCAAACCATTTACGTAGTAGTACAGCTTTTTGTATTTTTAATACAATCAAAAACAAACGAGATATTTTGGGTGATGCAGCTAGGTGGACCACCCTGTGTAATACATGTGTAACGAATGAAATAATTATTTTCTTATTTTCACATTTCTCACGTTTATATTTAAACATTGGAGCAAATTTTCTAACTTTTATAGAGATCTAGCAGTTATAGAAATGTGAAAACTACCGGGCTGTGAACGTGTTGATTGATAAAAATATTTCATTGTACAATGCGCATAAATTATTCTCTTCATTCGCATTCAGTTTTATGCAAACTAAACATTTTTCTTGAGCATTGCCCCGGTCTAAATCTAGGGACATATTTTTAGTGCTGGATCTGCCTTTACGTGCATTAATCGTAGTGTAGAACATTTCTCTTGCGACGTCTGTACGTAATCGTGGAAATTATTCGTACCAGAATGGATAACGAAGAATTTAGTTACCGTCCTGAATGTGTTAAATAGTTGCGTGCAATTTTTGACGCACATATTACTTGTACCAATAAATAATCCACTATTTATTTACCAATTTTGCTAATTAATGGCAACACACTATAAAACGATTTCCTTGCTCCAGTAATTACCGTAATTTTTTTTACTCGGAAAAATTAACTTCTTTTTACGATGAAATGATTTTGTTACGGCTATCAGTTCAATCATTGCGTGGCAATTGTAAGCCCCGTATGGTGAAATCGTCAAAAGACACTTTATTTTGATCAGTCTGGAACGACACTGAGCATCAAAATATCGCATTATCCCTTGTTTCAATATTTCAAGAATATCTATATGATAATAAAAGGGTCCGATGCCTCTAATGTAAAGAAAAATCAATATTTCCATTCAGCTATACATTTACCTTCACCTTAACGCTCAAAAAGGACAAGAAATAGAAAAAGTACGAAAAAATAATAATGAATTATTTTACAATGCGTTAATAATAAATCACGAAAATGATAAAGAAATAGTGGATTAGTAATCGGTATAACTTATACGTGAAGTAAGGACAACTTATTATTAATTTGTTCCATGATGAACACAACTGTAGAATCAAAATATGTCACAATGACAGTAGGCCATATTCTAAAAATAAATGCAATTATTCCATGGCCTTTATCGAAGCTAATATTGGGTGCAACTATCAAAGTTTTTTCTAACAATTGAATCATAAGCTTGCGTTAAAATTCAAGTAACAACGAACAGGAACCCGACCTTTAAATATTAAAAATATGAGTGCTATCAATAGAGACCGATCGCAATTTCAACAATGAATCTGTTATGAATCAGTTCAAAATATTTTCATATTAATATTGCTTTAAATAATGATTATTAAATATAAGTGCATCCTGTAAAATATTATAATTGCAAAGCATAAAATATTAGTTGAGTGCAAAAGTTTTTATGCTTTTCCAATCAGTGGAGTACGTAGCCGACATTAATCTTTCGTTACATTGAATTTGGATTGAAATTATTATCAATTGGTAAAAGTGTGATAAAGAGTTCGAGAAGCTCGCGATAATTACCGAGAAATACGTCCATAGCATTCTACCCAATTTTAATGCAGGTGCAATATCATCACGGCAACCTTGAGCTACGCATCATCGTTCAAAACGAATGAAAAATAAATGTCATAAACAATTAAATTTGCATACTGCCTCAAATTCCCCATTTGCCACTACATATTATTTATCGAATTTCTAGGATATTTAATAAAATACATAACTGTTCAATCGTAGCAATGTATGTATGTATATGAAAACCTGTGCACTCAGCCAATGCTACGTAACATTTTCCATAAATCACTGTAGAAATGATACAAAAAATATAGTGCTCTGAATTGAATATAAAACCATGTAGGATAAAAAGTATGTAATACGTTTTTATCGCTAAAACGCTTTGTCGATGCCTGGAATATTTGGTTAAAACTTCAAAGTTTCTATACAAAGTATGGTCGCAGTTTCGCTGAGCCAGAAAAAAACAATTTTATGCAAATGTCAGAAGCTGGTCGTTTCAATCAGGTGCCACTTATACGTATAATCGTTTGTTGTAATGACAAACATCACAGATCATTTTGAAATGCAAAATTGCTTTTAAATTCAAACACGCGGCGTCGCTGGGAACGCCGAGGCTCTTTTTGCGAAATCCGCTTTGCGTTTCGTTCATATGAACATTAATTACGCAAAAATAAAACGTAGCCTTAAACGCAATTCCACGGAAACTAATACATCGAGTAACGAAAGTATTCTAACGACTAGGTCTTTATAGTCTTTGCACGTAAAAAATGCATAAAGCATTCCTGTTTTAACATTCATTTCGACAGAGTATTCAAAGTAGCTGGAAATTTTAATGCTATGAATAAAAATGACTTGACGTTTTCTATAGTAATAATGTATACATATGGAAAAACAAAAGTATTCGAACTTTTTGTTGAAAACGCCTGGATGGAAGGTCTAAATGTAATTGATGAACTTTGGTACGTGTTTTACGATACTTGAGATACTGCTATAAACTGCTATAGACTGCTATAAAAATTGAATTTCCCTATTCACCATTAGGCATCGTGAGCGGTCAAAAGTCGGAAATGCCTAAACGCCCAAAAAGAAATTTTGGAATGGAACAGATGTACATTGGATATACATATGTATATTGCGGGACTTATGAACATAAGCAAGGGAGACAATTCATTTCGAAATAAAGAAAAGTCAGCAACGAGGGAAATATTCTGAATGAAGCATAATCTGGTCGACATAGCCATCTATTTTAATCGCCAGGAGAAGAAAATCTATTGGAACGGAAATGATAAAAAAAAACTCTACATCTGCACCAAACTCACAATACCGGTGATTGATGCAAGCTTCGATTAGCCAGGGATGAAGGCTTTGATAAAGAACTACGTGAATAATTAATAGCAAGCAAAACTTGGAATTCGAATACTTTGGTTATGTTTCCTATATACATTGTTACCTAACCCTTACACGAGAATTTGGGTCAATCTGACCCGTAACTGAGACAAGAATACCCTTTCCTCATTTTTAATGTACCATTGAAATTATTGTATTCGAGGAAAGGAGTAAACGACCTTAAAATGTTAATGAATACACGTGTAATTTATTTCACTAAAGCACAACATTTTATGTATACATTTCTTATAACTAACGTGCGAAGACTTTCGTTACTCGCTGTATATTTATTAATAGCAAATTGACTTGAATACTTTAATACCCGAATGATAAATTGCAACAGATTTGCTTAATAAGGAGGCAAAGTGCCTCGATTATCGTAGGCGAAAAACGATTTCTTAGAGGCCATGAACTAAGAGAAAATAAATCGAAAATGAAATTGGACTCACCAAATGTATCTAATAGATTTCATCTTGAGCGCCGTGGAGTTCTCTTTGCACTTGTAAGCCAACACTTGCTTCACGCTGCTCACGTCGACTGAGGGAAACCTCGATGTCACGTAGGCTTTAAAATTTCAATGAAATATGTATTCAGGCGAAACGTAGAAAATTCGATGCTGCACTGGTGACCACTGCACATTCGACCAAATAATTCATCCGTTTTCCGTCAGTTGTACTTTAGAAGTTTTCCCGAGGGCGCGCAATTACAATTGCATTGTTAGCACAGTGGCGGGCAAAAGAAAGTTTGAGAGCTGAGCAAGACGAAAACGCAGCGCAATTTGTCGAAAAAGAAGTATAGAATATTTTCAGTAGCGTGCCAAAGTTGCCGGCCACTAATATCATATTTCTCTATCCTGAAACGCCATCACACTTCAACTACTAACCAGAAATTCGTTAGACAACAGATAATTTTACGAGTATTGCCTGCAAAAATATGTTCGTATGCGCAATATTTTGAAAATTTCTCTCGATTTTGCTTTCTTCTGCACGCCATGTTGTATATTATACGATGAAGGCATACCTCAGAATAAACGAGTACGGACATTACTAACACAATACAAAATCTCTATTACCGAAGTTACTGATACTTATGTACGAAGTGTAGCAAAAAAGTGGTGACATTGCTACCAGAATAATTCTGTATTTGAGAGAGATCTATAAAACCACGTCATCGTCTTCAAAGTGCATATGTAGAGAGTTCCCTTCAGTGGCTGTACACTGCCGAACACACTGCTTCTACTCTTTGCTGCAGCATAAGAAGTCGTTTAGTGTTATTGCGTTCAACTGGTCTGTCACAGCCCTTTGTATGTTGTTTACCTTGCAATAATGGTAGTCTTTGAGGTTGAATTTCAGTTTAGAGAAAAGAAAGTAGCCTGCAGGGCTCAGATCTGGTGCATAGAGAACTGTGTAATTATATGTACATACTGGTATGTTTATTCGAGACAAAAGTTTGGTGACTGATAGATAATGTAGAGTGACGTGGGGCATTGTAATGACGAAGCATCCATCTTTGTAAAGCTTCGTCGGCCCTAATAGGCATTGTTTGTAGGCATGAATCTTTGGAAGTCGGAAAAAATCCACGGGCACTGTCTCTTGTTCTTCATTCCAATGGAAAACGAAATACAGGCAAATCCATGTGTATGTCCGGTACACTGTGTGTTCTGTCAGTCTGGACCAGCCTTAATGCGTCACTAGTTCATGCGAATTGTTGCAAATCGATAGATAATAAAATTTGGAAGTTTGCACTTTCTTGGCTGGTTATTTAGGTTATAAACATTACTTTCGTTGCCGTAATACGTATACCGACGTCCATAAACAATACCCTCGCAACTGTCTCATTACTTTTCTGCAAAATATGTACTAACTTCAAACTTTCTTCTGCCTGTCACTGCAGGTACTCTTTGAAGAAAGGAAATTTGTCCCGAAAATTAACTAATATCGGCAACATGTTATGTATATAACTATTGTTAATAGAATTTCATGCGCTTCTAATATGAAATAATTATTTAATATCAATATACAGGTGACTGTAATTTTAATTATTATTCAACCGGTATTAATAAAGGGATGCGTAACTTGTTGAACTCAACAGGGTGTCCCGTAACTACCGTAACATCGGGGAATGGGGGGTAGCTCAGGTGATTCTGAACAACCTTTTCTTTAACCAAAATGTTGTTTGATGCTTCGTTTTTGAGTTATTAACGAAAAACACTGACCAATTAGAGCGCCCGTAGAGCGCGCGCACTGGCGGCTACCACTCTACTGCGCTCGGTCGTGTACGGAGGCATCGGGGGTATCGAGGAAGACGTACGGAAAATGTTACATCGTTATGCATTAATAAGAAATAAACTAATTATTCTTTTCGTCAATCGTGCACGGTCGTGGTCGTATTAATGAGTAACGAATAATTTCATATTATCCTCAATTTAAGACGATGTAACCTTAGCTGCACGCTTTGCTCGGACACCCTCGATGCCCCCGTACACGACGGAGCGCAGTAGAGAGGTACGGGCCTGGGCGCGCGCTCCACGGGCGCTCTGATTGGCCAGTGTTTTTCGGTAACCCCTCGACGACCGCATCCGTATCTCGTACGGACCCAATGTTTTTCACATGTCGCCCGCGTCCGTATCTCGCACGGACCCATGCAGCTGATCACGTTTGCCGCTGATCTGTATATGTGACTGCAATATCGTAATAGGAACTGTTTCAATCTCTCATTCAAAGGAGGATATAATGGAATCTCATTCAAAAGTGGAATATGAGAAATCTTTCTCAAATATTGTGAAACACGCAGTGAAGGAGTAACTACATAAATATGACGTCAAACTGTGCGTAGATGACTGTTTCGAAATCAATCACACACCGCGTCATTTCTAAGATGAGATATCTACTGCGGGCCGCATAGTACATTTTTTTCCGCGAGCCCGGTCGTTGGGGGGTTATTAACTCAAAAACGAAGCATCAAACAACATTTTGGCCAAAGAAAAGTTGTTCAGAATCACCCCAGCTACCCCCCATTTCCCGATGTTACGGTAGTTACGGGACACCCTGTATACGATGTCAGTTGTGGAGGAATAAAAATATTTTCTAAAAACAAACGCTTGGCTTTTAAATCGTTGAGTGACAAGGAAGGTTCGGCAACCCGGAAATTCAGAAACGTATGAAACTTTGTATACAGGTATGTCATCCGTAGTATGTCATCCGTAAAACAATACAACCCTATTTTTCGTTCGTGACATAATTGGGTTTTTTGGTGTGAAGTCAGCTCTTGAAAAAATTCAGAATATTTTTTTCGTGAAATACGTATATGAGATACGTATACGAAATATGAGTTATTTTAAAAAAGTATGAACAAAACTTACATCGCTTTATTGCGGTTCCTAAACTGCGTAGTAAAATTCCATGGAAAAAAGTCATGGAGTTTAGCGCGAACGAAAAACAGGGTTGTATTATGAATGACATACTATACAAAGTTTAATACGCTTCTGAATTATCCGGGTTGCCGAACCATCCTTGTCAGTTAGATTTCAATCCGGTACTTCCTTCAAGAAAGAAGTTAATAACTAATAAAACTAAATTATTATGTTTTAGCGTTTACTAATTAAAATTTAATATCGACATATAATAAAGAATGCTATGGTGTCTTAAAGATATAAAACATTTCTCGATAAATGAATTATTACGTAAAAATATTGACAACATGGTTTATACGATATTGTAATTTTAATAAATGTACCTCACTGACTGTATTTATTATTTATATATTAAATATTATTCTAAGGTTTATTAAATCCATTTGTATGTATGACCCATATTTTGAACATTGTTATTAAAAACAATGCAACGTAATAGCTTTGATACAGCGTAAATGACTATACGTAAGAAGAGACGCAGGTGAATGAGTATAGTATTTCTGAAAGCAGTTTCAACTTTCATAAAGACTGACCGGGTTGCGTGAAACTATTACTACTGGGTTTGTCAGAAAGTAATGCCATTTTTTGTGTTTGTTGCCCAGCTTGTAACAAAATATGTCCACAGTTCTATTATTTTGGAACGTGAGGATCATTATTTTGTATCCTCATGCTTTATTACTCTGATGCTTGAAAATGTTTAAAGACTGTTTTACAAAGTTCTATTATGTATAATAAACTGCTGTATTATTGAGATCATTGTCTACATTATTTTTAATCCCCTGCTGACTATCTTCCGATCGCCCAATTCTCAAAGCTTAATTTTCAACTTTACAGATTATTTGGCAACGAACCCGATACAACTTTACAACGAAGAATAACGACTGCGTCCAACTAGGTTCAATGAAAATAACAAATTAACATAGAAATCTGCATTGCTTTGTGACAGAGTATTGTACACATAATGTACACATAATGTATACCACAGTTCGCGCTTAATGTCTTCTCTTCATAGATTGTACGAGAGGGGGAAAAGAAAAGAAAAAAAAATTGCGAATTAAAACATGCACATATTGCTCTAACATTTGTACTACGAGTTTCAAAAGCAGTTTAGTAATGTTTTGCCTTACCAGGCCATTCCATAAATAATTTCGCCTCTTTCCTGGTAACACGAACAAACGTATCTTGTCTACACGGTGTCTGTTTTATCTGGAAACGGTCAAATATATTCGAGTAACTGAAGTCACTGAAGTGAAAAATGTTCCTACAAAAGTTGTTTGGTATGTTGAGGGCGGTTGTGGGAACAAAGGGAGGCAACGCGTGTTAACTTGACACCTGATCCTCCATTTCCATACAACAGAATGACCTGTCGTTGCACATCGTTGAACTCGTCTCGACAAATGTTATCAGACTATGAATCAATGACTACGACGTTCTATTACAAAAAGAATTACTTGAACTTGAACCCCACACTATTCCACCCCACACTATACCCCACCCAATACCCCACACTATTCCACCTGCGGAATAGCTTGCGCCAAAAAATAAGGGTATATTGTAATAAAAAGATAACAGTTTATACTACATAATGCCCCCCTCTGTACCAAACAACTTTTGTAGGATGATTTTTTTCATTACTGTAATTCTTGAAAAGATGTTTCACCGTTTCCAGTTAGAACGGATACCACTCTGTATATGGAAAATGTTTATAAATTTTGTAGTGCCCCTGCTGTCTCAGGCATCGTGATTCGCCTTGAATTCAAAACTCGTACCATTCGTATCCTGTGCTTGAAAAAAGTAGGCTGCAACGCCATTACTAATGCTCGAGACCTGAATTTTATTAGAGGAAAATGTTATTGTACGTTTGATGAGATATAAGAGACGAACAACCCACGTTGAATTTCTCGAACGTAATTAAACAGCAAGTACTATAGTTTATAAACAGCAGTTAGGAAGATTATTACAGAAAATATGAAAAGTAATGAACCGAGAATTCTCTTCCGCCATGAGAATAATCAGATACAAACAGTGGAAACAGTATTACTACTGTGTCCAGAAAGTAAGATGACTTTTCAATTCAAACTTCGTGGCTTTATCGAAATTAATAAATATTTTCTGTAGGTTGGTAGCTCTGTGACTGCCATACTGTGTCAAATTTCATGCCATTATCTTCAGCAGTTTTTGAGATACGCTTGTTCATCCACATCAATAAAAGTGCCTTCGGCAATTTTGATATTGAATATTTTTGTTGAGCAAAGAGTTTGAATTCAATTTTGTTTGCGGAATCAAAATTCTGCCGCGGAAACGTTGGAAATGTTGCGGAAAGCCTCAGCGACCAGGCTATGTCGAATAAAATGTTTACAAGTGGTACAAAGAGTTCCAAGAAGGCCGAGAAAGCGTTGAAAACAAATAGTGCCAGGGACGGCCATCAACGTCTACTGATGAAAGCCGTGTCGAGGAAATAAAAAAACTAGAGCTCCAAAATCGTCGACTGACAATAAGGGACCTCTCTGATACTGTCGGCATTTCAAAAGGATCAGTCAATACCATTTTGAAAGATGTTTTGCCTATGAAACGTGTCAAGTCTCGATTGGTACCAAAAACACTCGATTTGTTCGTGGTCATTTGGCCAAAAATTCGACTCACATCGTTCCACAGCCGGCGTATTCGCCTGATTTAGCACCGTGCGGCTTCTGAATATTCAGGAAACTCGAAAGACTGCTACGGGGGCACCCTTTGAGTGGGGATTACTTTGAAGGGGATGCAATTGATTTGAAAGAATAAATTTTTCATTTTATAACAAAGTCACCTTATTTTTTGGACACAGTAGTAAATAAGGTAAAACAATCTACAATTGGAAATTATTCGAATGATTTTCATTTGTTCTAGCCGCTGAAATTTGCTATGGAGGATGAAAATAATTTCTCAAAGGGAATGTAACTTCCAAGAGATATCATTTTATGGTCATATAAAATTTCCTAACATAAAATTACCTTACGATAATAACTAAAATTACTTATAGATGTGGAATATATTAGCGGAAAATGAGTTGCAATAAAAGATTAATTGATAAGTGCGACAGAACCCACGACCGACTGGATCGTCCTTACTTTTTATTTTCAAAATTCCAGTCGTCGGACACAGTTTGAAAGTACATATAATGCTTTGCAATATATGATGACATAACTATAATTTTTGTACAATTTCCCCGCTAGAAAAGTCTCGTATTACGTATTGGGACAATACGTCCCAATTGGGACAATACGCACATCCCTCATTTCAATACTGACAATGAGTTCTAGGAAACATATGCGTATAGAAATTTCGATACGCTGAAATGTTAACACCTTTAATTTGTACTTAAGACTGCAGTACAAATGTTGTACATGTTCGCAATCACAATTGCTTCAGGCAGAGTATCAGCTTAACGAGAAATTCGAAATGCATTTTTTGAAATGAGGAAATGTTATTGGTTTTTAAAAAACTTTCTAACGAAGCTAATACGATTCTTCTCTATCGATATTACCAAACTTTTTAAATTATACATACATCGAAGAGATGAAACTTTTTTAACGTAAATCTAAATGAATTTCTAGAAAATTATATTTTCTGCCAGCACTGCAACAGAAATCTTGTAGACAGTTATGGAATAAAAAGTAATTCCACCTTCCGAATCCAATATCAAGAATTCTAACTTCTGCCAACACTTTGCAATACGATTGTTCCAAATCTAACTTTGAATCACGCTTTCCTCAATCTTTCATAAACGCGCGATTTCATACTAGTGCATGCAAAATTGATGTGTGTAACTAGAATTCCAATAATCCGCTACTTTCTACCAGATGTTAAAAATAATTTTGAGAACGCAGGCTTCCTAAGGATATAATAATCCTTGGACCCTTGACCAATTACAGGGAATTCATCCTCCAGTCCCTAAGCAAATTTCAGCCAACGCCGGTGAAACGTACTTTCCACAAAATGTTATATAGAATATCCTCGATTCAATCTATAGGTACCAAGGAGTTACCCAAGGATGTTCTTACAGGATAACATTAGTACGAAGGACTTCCAACCTAATTTCGTTGTAAAAGATACAATTTTTGCTGCTACTACTGCTTGGGTACGTGTCGAAGGGGGCATATATGGCGCCGATAGGTATTTGACTTTGCAATAACCTTGAAAAGTCTTGCGAATTTTCCAGATAAAGCGGGCACACTGTATAACGTTCATTTGGGCCATGCTTTAAAAAAATTGTGTTGCTAGTAACAAACATATCCAAATTAGTCAGGATTCGAGTACTATCAGCATTCCAGTGTGCCTAAAATATAAGTATGTATAGAGAGTAAATAAATGTTATCGCTCGCACGAGTACACGTGTGGGACAGATTTGATTCTTTTCTGTGATATTTATGGATTTCGATATTTAGACAGCCCGACAATAGAATAGAACGACAAATGGGAATTGGATTCTACTAACAATAAGAGAAAAGATAGCGATTTTGTAAACTGGAATTCCGATTCTTGGGCGACCTATTTTCGATCCGCGTAAATGTTTAGACATCCTCGAGAGTAGTCACCGTTTTATTCTCGGATATCCTGTGTTTAGCACGCTTCATGATACGCGCACTTCGCGCTCCATTCCTGTGTTTCGTTTTGTTCTACTCTATCAATAGTTTCGCAACGTCCGAATGAAATCGATACACGTACTAGTATCGTTGTTCGTATTCACCATGATAAGGTATCACAGTGTCCTTCCAGAATATACTGTGCATATTAAATTGATGGAAAAGGAATTGGAATTTTCTCTAGCTAATTTTAAAATGGGCATGGTAGAAACGTGAATGAAGGTGAAGAATGTATGTACAATGTTGAAATAAAAAGTAAATTGACGATGGTATACTCTAATCGCGTGTCATTCACCTTTAGAAGCATACAATTCTCGAAATATTCAGCCTTGTATCTCCAGGCGTGTACATGTATGTGCATAATAAATTCTGATAACCAGCCTACCATCTGCGTTTGAAAAACGTATAGACCATCCCATAAGTATGTATTGTGGTTTTTCAGGGAGTTGGTTTAAAAAAAAGGATGTTTTCACGTTCATTACTTTTCTGTTTGGCATGTGTAAGTATTTACGTTACTAGTATTTACTAAGGTGGTGTTTGAAATTTAACTTTTAAAATATCGCTGTGGCACGATAACATTTTTCATTCTCTAAGCTGGAAAACAAGCCCGGTCATTTCATAATGCTTTCGACATCTATTTATTAATATTTTGAATAACGACTTCATACCTCATGAATCTGACGAAATTATACATAAAAGAATTCCTAGCTCTTAAAAACAATATTTGTTGCTATTACTCGAGCAATTCAAGCAGATATATCCTCGGATTAAGCAATTAACTTCATTGGCTCCATGATTATTGTTTGCGAAATACTAATTTTTATAAATATAAATTGGCTATTCTAAAAATTTGTTGGTTCAGAAATTTGCTTTGCAATAATATTCTATCGAATCATATCTTAAAAAGGGCAAGGTTAAATGGTTGCTAGCAACCCCTATTATGGAATTGAATAAAAGTTTTTAAAAGTACATACTATGCTGCTCACTCATAAGGGTGAACGTATTCACAGGGCGCCTCGTGAAAAGATAAAAACGAAATTTGCTTTTATCAAATAAGCACCACCCTAGTAAGTAGGCACATATCGATGGTTTAGGCTTAGTGCACAAATATTGCATATCCATTTTTCGTGGAATTTCACTTTTCATATGCAACAAACAATTCTTGGTTATTTCTTTTTACTGTATAAAAGTCACATTCATATCTACACTATAAATTTGTCAAAAACAACATTTTTGTTTATCGTAGTTGCCTGAATATATATTCTGGTTGCACAAGCCTTGTGCATACAACTTCTGATTGTACAAATAAACCATACCCTCCCGTATACTATTGCATTTCATTTTTTCACTTTTCACATAACATTTTACCATTTGTGTTCTATAGAACGTCCTTCCTCCCTGACTGAAGTTTCATGGATCATTATCGTCGTACCAATAGACATTGACGAAAATGGAAAAAGAGAGAATTCGATTCGTTCAACATTCTTTTAATTTGTTTTCTCTAAAAACTTGCAATTTTATTTATTCATTTAAACTTTTGTTTTTCATAATAAAAGTATTGGAATGTTTTAGTTTATTTGTTTATCAATTTGATTTCATTCAATTTACAACGTTCTTATACATAATGGCAGCTTATTTATTTCCTTAAACCTCCCTTTTTTCCTTCCTAAAAGTAGTTTGGAAGAATTAGATGTAGACGTTTTACGTATTACCGTTGCATGGTTGGAAAGCTTACAAAAAGGTTGAATGCAACACATTCTTAATTTGTTTATTTCCCCCAAATATGCGTATGAATAAAACCGCATTGCTTATGCAATTACCCAATGCACATATGTTTACAGGGCTTCTGTCTTGACTGAACTCATACGAATATATCTTAAGGAAGTTAAATTATTAAAAATATATTTTTACAAAAGTTGTTTGGTATGGCGGGGGGCATTATGTAGTATTTTGCAAATGGAATCAAACGAAATGACCCAATGTTGCACTTTGTGGAAATTTGTAAGTACATATTTCTTTTAGTTTTCGAAGGCTGTAGAATAATTAATTAATGAATATAATTAATAATAGGTCTTAGTTTTAAAACGGTTTCAGAAAGATTTGATGGGTCAATCTGTTCAACGTGTTATAATTGCAAACAGGTTTGTATTATTATTATTAATGTTTATAAATTGTATTATTATTGGAATATAATAAATTAATTCTGTTATTTTCACGTATATTAGTAAATAACTTAAACAAATGCTAATTTAATAAATTTGAAAGTAAATTACATACTTATTGTCATTACTATTATTAATACCTACGATTTGTCATACTTTTACAATATTTGTGTAAAATAGAACGACCCATTGCTGCATATCTTTGAACTCGTCTCAGCAAATGCCATCGGTTTAAGAATACAAAAAAACAACTTTTGTAAGAACATATTTTCAATAACTTAACTTCCTCAGATGTTTCACCGAATACAGTAAAAACAGACACCATGTAAGTATGTCCTTACGTATAGAGGGAAACGACAACTTTTAAGAAATCTTAAATAATTAGTTCAGATGCCAATAAATAAAGAACAGATATTTGCCTATTATGGTTTCGGTAGAAAAGAAGTAATGAAAAATGTATTCCTATAACTCTGTATCACAATTGAATAAAATTACGAAGTCATGTATGATAATGATAACACTGTTCGACAAATAAAAACTTTTTTTCGATTTTGTAACCTTCAATAGGCGCTTCTATTAGATTTTCATGGGGTGAATTACGAATTTGAACAGTGTTTTTCTCCGTTTTGGAAAAAATCAATTGAAAAACAATCGCAAATTTTCAACTTTGGAAGTATTTTGTGCTTTTCCGGTAATAGTTATTCAGTTATGCTTGGTGCCAAATGATTCTGTGAAGTTTCACGAATAAAATTATATAAGTAGTTATTAGATTGTAAACATTTAAACGTGTTTAAATAATGATCAAAGTGAAAAGAATCCGGAAATACACTCATTTTGGCTGATACCTTCCAATATATTTCAAAAACTATGGGCCCAGGAGAAAATACAAACTATGCCACGCGATAGGGCAGACCTTTCTGCTGCGGTAAGCATCAACGGAAATTACAAAATCATTCTTGTTTTCAACATACAAGCGAAATAGTTTCGAAAAACACGTGGCGATGGCAGTATTTGTAAACTTATATCATTTTATTCGACATCATTTTAAACTCGACAGAATTATTTTCTACTAGGAGCAACTGTATAACTACTACAGCAAAAGTACAAAACGGTTCCAAATTTGAAAATATCCGATTTTTTTGTCAAATTAATTTTGTCAAAAATTGTACGTTCTGGAGAAAAACTGTTTGTAGATTAGTATTCAGCGCATTAAAATCTATAGGAAACGCCTATTGAAGGTTACAAAATCAGATACGCGTGGAACAGTGTAATTCAAATACAAAAAAACTCTTTCCTTGGTATGGCTAGAGTACGAATGTTCAGTGTACGTGCAGTTATATTTTTAGGATGATACATCAATATGAACAGAAAAGTAGAAATAAACCGAGGTTTTCCAAAAAAAATGCGTTTATTTAGTATTATGAATTATTCATATAAGTAAGTTGGTATTTGCCATTGTTCCTAAGTTGGCGATCTTGAAATTTATATTAATCGTATTCTTAAAATTCTCTTGTTCCTGGAATTTTTGTCTCCTTATCGAAATAATGTTACTTTCAGGGAATACGCGGAAATTTGTGCATTAAATTGGGAACGCTTTATCATTAGAAAAGATAAGTTATTTTGCTTCAAATTTTCGTCTTATTTAAGGGGTTTTACTTGTAAGTAAGATTATCTAAGTAACTTCAATGGACAATACATAATAGAACGTTGCAACAACTATTATCTTTTGCAACGTTCTATTATGTATTGTCGATTGAAGTTACTTAGATAATCTTACTTACAAGTAAAACCCCTTAAATAAGACGAAAATTTTGATTTATTGAAACTTCTCAGGCATGTAAGGAACTTCAGTAGGAAGTAAGGAACATCATTATGAAAATTATCATACTTTTTTACCTCATACGAAGAACGTAATTTTTTCGATAAAGTATCATTTTATTCCCAGGCCTTTGCGTAGGCCTTGAAGCAAAATAACTTATGTCCATTTTGCATTTAAAATATCTGTATATGTATTTTACGTGATCTGAAATCTACTCCGCAACGATTTTATTTGCTACTTTTCCCAACAAATGTTCTAACACGTGAAATTTAAAGCTATATCATATATATCCTGCACCATTTTGTGTTACTCACGTTAATATTAAAGTCATAAAACAATTCATGCTCTTGATTTAAACTCAAAACTCGCAGTAACTCCCTGCACAACAAGTACCTATCACGTGTACTAATACATACATATGTATTCTACTATTTACAGGTTACTTTCATGGTTTATTATTAATGCATTGTAAAACAATCAACTGTTATAAGTTATTGTCGTCATTTTTTGTGACCTATTTAATTTTTGTCTGGAATGCTACAAATTTTATCTGAACAGAAATACCTATTGATTATATATATATTATATATATTATATATATATATATTATATATATATTGATAATACGCTATCAGTGTGTCCACTAAATACGTCATGCTATTTAATCTTGAAAATACTGATTGGGGGCCTCGACCTGTTGCTACTATCGAGATCGCGATTCGTATATCGTTTTCTTTCGCCTGCACGCAGCTCTTTTATTATAGTATCCGAATATTGACAATTATTGCAATAAATAAGCTGCTTGCGAACCTGGGGCTATTAAATAATAAACTTGATAAAGAAATAGTGGTTTACTCATTGGTGTATACGAAATGTGCTAACTAATAGCAATTTGTCTACACGAAGTTATATCTGGATTAGCGCAAGGTGTTCCATAATTTCTCAAGTCTGCTATCTTGAACCCTTTGACTGTGAATAGCGCCTATAGACGCTCAGCAAGGGTCGCTGCCTCCGGCCGAGCAGCCCCTTTAGGCGCCCACTGTCACGGCTGTTGCAGCTAAAGCACTGCACGGTTGGTCCGTTCTGTTTCTGGGCGCCCCGCAGTCAAAGGGTTAAATAACAACTTGTATAGGAACACGAATGATGAATAATTGTGCAATTTTCGAGCCTAACCCACTAAAAGATAACAAATCTTTTGGCAATGTATATCAAACGAACAAATAATCCGTTGTTAATCTTAACAAAATTACAAGATTACGAAAACTGGTTAGGCGAATCCAGTATACATAAATGGTTTCATAGGCTTCTTCGCGTCTAGAAGTACAAATTCTCGAAGACAGAGGTAGAAACAGCCTTGCTTTAGTATATCCACAATAATGGGCGATATAACCCAATATTGTTATATTATAGCGCGCAAGACTACGGACGTTAAAAAATGCATGAAAAATTCAGTTACTTGATCTGCAACGGCTGAATATTTTTCGCCAACTGTTTAACCCGAAATGTGACATGTTCTCAAAATTTTCGTACGTCTGGTCTTATTTACGGATGAAAGGATAAAGTTGACAGTGGCCCCGCAGCAATACACGTACGGACAAATTAAGGTAGACTCGTTGATAATACTTACATATGATGGCCTGCACTTTGGCCTTATCTAGCGCAGGTTTCACGGGTCTTTCAGTGGCAGTTCCAGCTCGGCTCCATCGTTGACCCGTGACCGAGCAGGTGGCCAACTCGGTGGGACTGAACAAAATTGCAGCTAAACCGCGGGTCAATTTTCTGTAATCACTCCATTTCACAGCCCTTAGTTGCTCCTCGCAAACTGCTATTCCCTCCCCCAGGTGTACCTATCGATAGCAATGAACGTGTGTGAAAAGTTTCTGGGAAACGGTTACTTCTTAAGGGAATCTACGATCGAACCTTATTCTTACGAGGAAAGTTTCCATCGAAACGACTGAAGCAATTCTAACCCCTCTATGGAAACTGCTAATGTGCCACGACCGAATCTTGTGTAATTTACAGAAAACGAATATAAAATAACAGATATGTCATAGCTTGCTGGAAAATGTTAACGGCCCGCCGCTTCATATCGCGTCTACGCGCCACCACAAATTAACGCAACTTCGATCGCATCAATCTATATTTTTGCTAAACAGAATAATTAGATTTGGCAGGTCGTTGAATTCGTCTCAATATCTCCTACAATATTATCAGTAGAAAAATGTGCGGGGCCATTTAAAAAAATTCTCTTGGCTTTCAAATCTCCGTCACTATTTCACCTACACAAAAACCATCAGAAACAACTTGTGTAGAGACATTTTTGTGATAGCTACAACCGATTACGAGATATTCCACCATTCGCGTTTAAACGTAACATCCTGTTCATTTAAATGTTTCATAGTGAAAAGCAAGTGAGGAGCAAGTTTTAAACATTCTTCCAAAACTCATACATAAACGAAAAGAATCTGTACCTCGAAAAGAAAAATTCCTATTTCTTCCATCATACCCTGCATAGCCATGATAAATAAATAAATGATGGGATCCTCCGACCTTGTATTGTTATTTAATCCTTGCACGGAAACTGCAAATGTGCGAAAAAGACTATTGTACGTATTTGTTGGTGTGTATAACTCAATACCACACGTTCGCAAAAAAATGAATTTAGGCCAAAAAATATCGTTTTTTTGTCAAATTCAATTTAATATATTGAAATTGAGATCAATTTTCTACAACAAATTGTCAAGGTATAATTTATGCGTTTCATTGCGTATAGTAGCTCGATAACATACTATATTAATAAATGAGGAAAGAGTATATCTACTTTTGTCTCGATTTTGGATCCATCTGACCCAGTTGTTTAATATTTGCTACGAGCCGTTCTTACAGTATCTCGAGAGATGTCATTTCGCCGTGTTAACAGTGATTGATGATCAAACATATACGAGAAACGTAAAAGCAGACGAGAACAAAGTATTCGCACAATACTGAAGAAGGAAGGGAGAACACGAAGCGGAGGGAACTGTAACTTTTGATACTATTGGAAGATTGATAATTTCACAGAGGAAAAGCAGTATAGACGTACAATTGCGGAGAATTTTCGCGAGAAAACAAAGGGAAAGCTAGCAAATGGAAAACTTAGAATGATCTCCTATAGTAACAGCATAGATGTGTAAAATAAGTTTCGAGAAACGCAAGGCAAAGATAACAATTAACAAACGCAAATGAGTATTAACAGAGAATATTTCAATGAAGTAAACAGAAAATCTCAACAGAAAATTTGAATATCAGTAAAAATATTCATGCATACCATCAAAACTTGATGTATAATGTAAAAAATGTAGACGAAGAATAATTATTGCAAGACATGCTCCCCTGCAATTCGTGCAACGTTTGCTTCAAGCATTTTCTGATACAGCGTTTGCGAAATATGTCGCGACGTCAAGTTGGGTCACTCATCCTACACTTCGAGTAGCCTTTATCCTTGCTGAGACACACTTCTGTACACAACTTGTAACCCTAAAACTCCCGAGTACTAAGTTCACGCAGTTGACGGGATAACAAAAACGCAGTTCCCACGAAACTTCTCCCAAACTATACATGGGAGCTACTGAAGTAGAAAGGGTAGAGACAGTAAAATTTTTGGGACTCATATTCGATCAAAAATCAACCTGGCTTCCACATTTAAAACACCTAAAAGGTACTTGCGCACAAGGAATAAACATCATTAAGACTTTAGCACATGCCAATTGGGGAGCGGACCAAGAGATCCTACTAAAAACTATTATATGCTCACAACAGGCACTAATTAGGAGTAAATTAGATTAACACTTTGCACTCCCAATAAATTTTCCAATAATTCCATAGTATTTTAAAGGTTTTATCTGAAATCGAGTATGACTGGACATAGGAGCTTTTGTCATAAAATCTCATGTCGAGTCACACTCGACAAAGGAATGCAAAGGGTTAATATCTCTATAATGTGTAATTCAGCAAACAAAATACACTTAAATTAATCGAGCCCATCCCAAATGCAGCACTCAGGCTGACCCCACAGGTAGCTTCAGTACATGTCCAATAAGTGCTATATTATTTGAAGCTAAAGAAACAACACTGGAACACAGAAGAAAGCTTTTGAGTCTAAAATTTGCTGCCAAAATAGCATCCACACCCATAAATCCTGTATTCATCAACATATTGACCAAAGCTACCTGCTCCACTCTACACAAGACTCTCCCATTACCAAAACTTTACGAAAATTGCAACAACTCCAGTTATGGAACGAAATTAGCGGAAAAGTAGCTCCTTGGGGCATACAAATCCCGGAGATAAATACTGATCTAGCAAACACCCCAAAAATCCATAAAGGTACCATAATACACGAAACTGAATTCCCAGAATTAGACAATAAATACGTCACCTATAACAGATATACAGATATACACTGATGCATCAAAAACCGACCAAGAGACAGGATTTGCCATCACTACCGACAACACGATTAAGAAACAATGCCTCCCCATATCCTCATCGATATTTACTACTGAAGCATATGCAATCCTAAAAACTCTGCACCAAATAAAAGCAAGTAATCTCCGAATCTATGGGCGTAACGCCGACGCCAAAGCCAAAGAAGCAATCGTAGATCCTCAAATCTCAATAGATAAATCAATCCCGTATGAAGACCGCCTCTTGCCAATATTCAATACCGAAAAAGAAGACTGGAACAAGATATGGAAGACGGCAAAAGGAACAAAAATACACGAGGTAGCAAAAAACTTGTACCAACAAATGCCCACACTCAACTTGAACAGAAAAGAAAAGTTGATTATGACGAGACTCAGAATCGGATACAAGAAGATCACACATGAATACCTCCTAAAAAAGACAGAACCTCCAACTTGCTCCACATGTAACCAGATTATATCCACCAAACATCTTCTGTACGAATGCCGGAAATATGGATCTCAAAGACTCAAATACAAATTAAAACCTGACACCGCATTGACATCAGAGGGCCACATTTCTGACACACTAAACTACCTCAAAGAAACCCAGCTCTATTGCAAAATATAACCAGAGGATAATAATTTGAAATTGTCGCTAATGATCCTGGTGTCGATGCGACGTTAAACCTTAATGAAAAAAAACCTCAGTTCGATTTCTTTTTCCTACGCACACCGTTTCTTCTCGATTTAACATCAGTAATCAGACTAACAAACATCAAAGTGCCCAACGGCAAATCGTTTTTATGGGAATTGCGTTACACAAAAGGAGCAGGTCTACTTAAGAATAAGTTGACCCGTGCGTTCAGCAAATGCTCTCTCCCTTAGAAATTCTGGGGTTAATAAAACTGCTTGTGGCAAGAAAGTAGAAACGACTTCCGAGGAAAACTCTCCTTCCTTCCCTGTCGTGGCACAGCAGTACTACGCGTACGTGACAAATGACCGTCGTACCAAAAGAGTTTGTTACCTCGGTTAAGAAGACCAGTGGACAACGAGTACATCCAAGTGTAGAAATAATAATAATTCTGCGTTAAATGAAAAAGCAAATTGTAAAATGTACTATAAAAGGGGGGTAAACTTACCACGCCATCGGACGAAGACTCCTCGAAACCTCGGAAAGCAGGTATCGCAGCAGGTGGTGTAGTCCTCATGTCCAAGGGTAACCATTCGCTTCTCGATGGTGAACTACTCTGAACAGACGGGGATCCATGTTTCCCACCCCGTGTGCCAAGTCGCGGCCTGCCGCGGCGCACCCTTCGACCTGGACAAGGATTTTCGTGCATATGTAGGTTTCTGTTTTTTCTTTATTCTTAAGGACAGTCCAGATGCGTGGAGTAATGTAGTCGACTTCTGAATACCTTACATAACCGGGTGCTAAATGGCTTGCCACATAGAAAGTGTTCGAGAAGTACAAGTTGAATTTTCAAAAGACAAGTGGACGCTCCTCGGTCAGAAAAATCGAAATTAAATGGATCAACTCGACTAAATCGGCTGACGGAACTTCTGGATTCAATTTTACTGCTCAAACACGGTGGCTAGATTACTCGACGTGTCTGGACTGGCTTTTAGACACTAAACTCTGGATCTATACATGTATGTGTGAACTAACAAATTTTCTATTCACCGCTATCGTTTGATGCAACAACTTCGTTGCAAAAATAAATTGATTTATTATCAATATTATTATGTTTACTGAAACATACATACTATACAGGGTAATTAAAAACGAGGATTCAGTACTTTATAGGGTAGATCAGGGCTCGGAATTAAGTGATTCGGGCCGATTTTCAGAGGTAACGCCCCCTTCTCCCGCCACGCGTCTTGGCCCCGCGATCGCCAATCGGCCCGAAGCTCCGCAGGCGCGTAGCATACGAACCGCGCGGGTCGTATTAGGGCGACATCCGTAACCGTAGGTTTCCACATCACCCATGGGGTTTCAGTGATAATTGTACATTCGTAATACTCATACAATCGTGCTCTAATAGTCTTTTTCTAGAAATTTAAATTTCGACACGATGAACGGCCCAAGTACGCTTCAGTGTGCGAAAAAATCCAATTTTCCCAAACTTGAACCCTACTACACAGGTAACCATTGCCAAAAAAAAAACGCGTCGACAATAGTACCCCATGTGGAAACCTACCGATACGGGTGTCGACTCAATGCGACCCGCGCGGTTCATATGCTACGCGCCTGAGGAGCTTCGAGCTCATTGGCGATCGTGGAGCCAAGGCGCGCGGCGGGAGAAAGGGGGCGTTGCCTCTGAAAATCTGCCCGAAAGATCACTCAAATCCGAGACTTGTTGTAAACAATTTTTCGTTTCCACTTGGGGAGCAATCGTGCTGCATAGAGGTAACTCCTTTTGTGCGGATTTCTTAACCGTTTGAGTCCCAAGCAGCGCGGTCATGCTGTTTAGATTTTATGTCGAAAAGACCCAGTACATTTATACGCTACGGACAACTGACGGTGCGCTCACAGCCTTGTTGTTACCTTTTCAATAATTTTTACCAAAAGTAAACAGCAATACAGGCATATTTCATATAAAACAAACATAAATTCAGACAAACGCTATCGCGCCGCTTGGCTCTTTTCGCAATTAGTTCAGACAAGCGCTGTCGCGCTGTTCGGTAATTTTCGACAGTGTTTTTTCAATGATCCCTGGGACTCGAACGGCTAAGAGTATAGTACGCTCTTTTCAAGTACGCCGGAAAAAACAAAAGTTTCAGGAATTTTTGCACGAGTACGTAATTCCTTGACACAAAGGTATCAAGTGTGTATGAATATTTAAAAAATCTTCTGCAACCAGAAGAAAAAATTGTCATGAGCGCGATAGCTGCCGAAACGAGCAAGTCACTCACTTTAACCGTACGAAGAAACTGTTTACAGCCGTGAAGATATTCATTTTTCGGTCCATGTTTATTAAACAAACCCTGAAAGTTCTGAACCCTACTTTTTTCATAAACCTGCACATTTTATCAGGGATTGTTTTAGAACATTTGATACGTACACGAATGGCAAAAAATATAGGACCATTAGACGTTGCAAAGAGTGCAGAAATGGATTCGATAATGAACCCCCTCGCCTACAATCACAATATTACAGTTACATATGAAAGTTGGAAGAGACGAGTATAATTCGTAGCATAGGATAGCTGACAAAATTCTGCAGTTGTTTAATGCGGGAACTAAATGGTCAACTCTGGTGCGCGTCATAATGTAAAATATATAATAGTATAACAAGGGGTTAGCAGTTTTTGATTTAAAATTTGAAACCTTTTCCAACTTAAAAAGGCAGTGACAAGCGAAAGGTTTGTAAGGTAAGCATTGCGAAAAAATAATCTAATTTTGTCCAAATAGATTATGGAATATTTTCAAGGTCAATCACTATTAGCCTTATTAATTTTTGCATAAATGTGTCACGTTAACGACAGTTTTAATCATTGTGAAGCTGAGAAGGTGGCCCCGAAATATTTCACTGTCGAAAGATGGCGAATTTACCATACATTCTCCCCCTCAGTAGATTAATATAAAATTATCGAAATTTGCGATTGAACATAAAATGTAATCAACATTTTTGAAATTTCTTTTCAAATATTAGTTTTTACTTGCGACTTACATTTAAATACCAAATAATGTTGTATTAAGAAGAAAACATTCGGCCCATTTCTTTAGACAAAATTGGAAAATTTGCACATTTATGACTTAAACATAAACATAAACATAAACATAAAGGGGACGATGTGGAAAAGAGCACGGGGTCAGAAAATGACTACAATTTTCTTTGATATTAACTTTAACTTTAACAAATAAAACTGCAACCCAAAATTTCTGGTTCTAGTATTATATGCCGAGTGCTCTTAATTAATACTTGCACACCTCAAGTAAGATCTAAAGTAATTTCATTGCAAAACAAATTTTTCTTTTTAAAATTTGCATTGTTTCGAAACATGTGCGACGCAATTATGTGTGCAATATTCTTTGGAGATCAAAATGCTTCAGTCATTTGAAGGTCAATATCATTATTCCTTTTAACGGAATGTTATATTTTCGATGGCAAAATTTACACGTGTGGTGATCTTGGAATAAACAAATGATAAACTTCACTGACTCCAAGCCCAATAATTAACGCGATTTTGTTTTGTCCTTTGGAAACTGTATATGAACATTTATGACAACATTAAGTGTGCAAATTGTTGCGGGATGAAAATTTTGGGAACAAACCATACAAGATCTCATCAATTATTAGATTTACAATTAAGGAAACTTTGCACGTTTTTACTTCGAATAAATAAAACACTGCTTCTATAATTTGGAATAAAGGATAATATTTATAGACAAAAATAGGTAGCTTGTATTGTACCTCTCTAGATCGTGTAATTGTCGTATACAACAGTCTTGTGTATAATGTATAGCTTGGAAGTTAATTAAGATGTGCAAGTTAGAGGTACTTAATATAATAACATTTTCATTTAATTCTGATTTATTCATCCAAGTATATTATGTTTCTCAACACGAGAAATCATAATTTTCTATTAAAACACCCTTTCGAATACAAACCAATTAATATTGAATATCTCAGGAGATAAATTTGGGAGTGTTCCGCCACAAATATATAATGTGTAGTAAACTGAGGGAGTTCAATATTTAGTCTTCCTACTTTTAGTTTTAAGCACCGACTGTACTTATTCTGAGATAGGCAAATGAGAAATAAAGGACGATGTAAAAAAATGTCACGTACCATCTTAATTCATTAATAACTCGTAAGAAAACTCAATTTTCTAAAAAAACGTTTCATTAACCCTTTCGTCACTTGAAATCTTCAATTACGACCAAATTATTGTTGCATCAATTCCTGCAGCTTCTTCGAAAAAAAAAATTGTCCCGAGCTCTCGGTGAATCATTGAGCTCTCCTTCTACGTTAAATTAAAGGCACGGAAGGGAAGGAGGCTATATTTTTAATTGCAAAAAGGGATCACATTCAAAAGAGTAATCCGAAGGTGATACTTCTATCTTAATTAAAGGGCGAGCAAATTGAGTCAGAGGGGTAGAGAAGGAGAACGTCCGCCTGTAATCATGAATTAAAAAGTACACTTCGTCACTTGTGACATTTCATACTGAATCGACGGACCGATAACTATAAATTACAATACGTCCATCCAGACAAACTTTCAAATATCAAACAGCAATTAAATTCGTAGAAATTCATTTATTTACATTAAACGTTATAAATATCGTAAATATCATTTTTTTGCGCCCAATGATATTTGATATCCAACACTTAAACGTGCACATATTTATATATTAGCAACAAAATGTTTAACGATTGAAACAAAAACTAAATTCACACACACAACAGTGTTTTCAAAATAAATACAACTTTCGTACCTTTAGGTAAAAAAGCGACAGTGACTTAAAGTATGTTAACGATCTTATCAAATCACTAAAATTCTTTTACCTAAATTAGGGACAAGGAAAAAATTGAATTAAACGGAAAGATAAAGAGTTCTTAAGCTGTCTCAGCAGCAAACAAGTTCAAGTATTTTGATTGCATTAAATAATGGATTCGTTCATTCACTCCTGGGATTCGCAATAGCATTATCTCTGTTACACTAAAATTGCATGCATATTTATGTAAACCTATTTATGCCTACTGGAAATAATTAACTTTATTTTCCTCGAAACGAATAAAACGAAAAGAATTATTATTGGTACTCTCCTTTACGGTTCATTTTCAAGTTAATGTTATGTCCATATTTCGAGACACTGAAATTATAAACTTTACTGGAAAGTTCAAATAATACTGACAATGAGAGATTATTGTATCAGAATCGTACTCTGAACAAGTTTATACGGAGGGAAAAAAGTGAATCAATCGCCAGAGCTGAAGTGAATGGTTTGTAGGTATTAATAGTAACGTGAAATCTGAATTAAATGAATTTCTTAGCCAACCTGTCTTAGATAAATAAAATAGTGAAAAAGAAAAACGTGAAATAACTATATCAAGGCTGACGTACAAATCGGAATATTTTTATTCACTGATATCTTCGCGGTGACAATTAAAAGGTCGCATACAATTAACGCAAAATTAGAACACCGATACAAGTACACCGGTTCAGAGTCATGAAAAATTGTTATAAATAAGTCTATCTACTTGCGCGTATACGTGTATTAATGTTCTAATCTCGGCAAATCACCTATATTAAATACCTATAGTTAATTATTCGAAACAGGCCTTCCTTCGACAAGAAAAGTGTTTCTCTAATTGTAAGTCTTGTTTATCTTTATATTTTAAGATGGAGCCCAAACTGATGCGAAAGTTAAATCGGAAATAAAAACGTTTACTGCCGTTATATGAATAGTCCATTGAAAAACTGATTGAGAAGACAAATTGGTATTTTTGTTCTTTTTAATTAATTGTAATTAATTGTTGGATGATACTTTATGCGCCAGATTTGTGCAACGTATATCGACGCAAAAATATGTCTTACTATTCTGACCGAAAAGTAATTTCGGAAATGTCTCATTCCTAAAATTACCTTCCACTTTCGACTTTCGCCTATTCAAATATTGCAATAAATTTTACCATAATCGTTACACACACAAATAATATGATTATTACTTACGCGTTATTTCTACAGCAACTGGAAACATTGCTTTCGTATATTAATGTTTAAAAAAATCACGGCTTTGCGAAGCACTTCGATATAACAAAAAGGGTTACGGTATCGCACTACGTATATTAAAGTTGTAACTCAGGATTTCTATGATGTGAAATATGCAAGATTGAGCAATCAAAAATATTTTAACACAGGAGGTTCTGTAAATATTTTTCCAATTTCTTTTCAAATCTATTTCGGATCATCTTTCCAATCATCTTTTGATCGTTGCTTGATAATACACATACTGTGAACGATAAAAGTGTAAATTGTGAAAACAAAGAACCATCCAACAAATTTTCGGAATCTAAATTAAAAAAAAACCACACTATTAGTGAAATATTCATTCGTAGCATAATAGTAATGAATCGTTACACGAAATTGTTTCTATTTGTCTTCAGTATTTACCCTCGTTCTACATCCGTTATTCGTTCGGGTTTTCAAAAACCCGTAAAGTGTCATCAATCGTTTAAGAAAACAAATGCTATTGTTTGTTTGATTTCTTTTCTTAAGTTTCACCATAAACGATATAATAAATCGAAAGGTTCAATAAAATAGGAACTTAAAAGAACACAAGACATTCGAACAATTCACATCGTGTGTTTAACAAAAATTTTCGCAGAAAAGTTCACGAACATTTGACATGTGTACCGAATTAACGGTACCCGATCAGGGGATAATGAGAATACTTTGTTTGTTGTTGGCTTAGTAATCGTTCCCCTGATTGTCAACTAACGAAACGATTATAGAAACGATTAACTAGTCAGATCATTTCATGGGCAATTAGAAAAGGAACTTCATCGATCGATATTTAAACCATTTGCAGACCTAATATTTAACTAAGTTCTCGTCTGTTACATTTAACAATAAATAATCAATTATGACGCAAATCATAATTAACGAATAACATATTTCCTTTTTCGTTAAACGCATCGAACTCATTACATAACTATTTATTGCTTACAGTAGTATAAAATATCAAACGCTTCCCTTGCTAATGGTTTAATTGTTTGTTTGAAAGAAAAGAAAACTTAACATAAATGACATTTTTAAAGTAAAGCTGGACGATTTACACGTAATTTTATCGATCTGAAAATGATAAGTGAAATCTTACATTCGGCTGTATAAAATTTCGCAATGTTTCTGATCATTCATTTCGTTTATTTTTTCCTTTCGTTATTACGAAGCTCGACCTGCACAGATAATTGCCCGTTTTAGTAACTGAATTACTCAATAATTATTCAGCGGAAAATTCAATTGTGTTACGCGATAGCTCCCATCGATTTTCACATTCCTGTTACAATCCAAAGCAACGATTAGCGAGTTCGCCATTTATAAAAATACACTGCTTTCATCTCTTTTATATAACACGAGCAGTAAGTGTAAAAGTGAAAATAATATTACAGGTAATTATTATTTCGACCTAATGCTTATTCGCTATCTTACCACGTACTTGCGTTGAAAAAAGAACTCATCTGTATGTAATTGAATAGCGGCGATGAGACGTAGAAAGTCGTATTAATCGATTAGTAAATTGGGGTATAACGAAAGAAATTAAAAGGAACAAAGTAAAACCTAGTGGAACGAAATTCTTCGATGAAAAATTATCTCACACAAGCGTATTTGTCTCTTCTTCTTTTTTTTTTCTTTTTTTAACATGGGAGAGGCCAACGCAAACGCAAAGCACACTTTAGCAAAAAGCATACTGCAATTATCTGTTCAGACACACTTCTAAGTACAAAATTTTATTTCCGTCTATTATTGTTCGCGTAAATGGTACTTATGGCGAGAAAGAAAGAAAGCGATTATTCAGTCATTCCTGTGAATAGTTATGAATTGTTATTTTTCATGCCTACACTATGTCACTCGGACAGGTTATGATAATAGGTCTTAATAAATAAATTCACTTAGATTAAAGCGTGAAAAATTTCTACATCAGAAGCAAGAAATTTCGAAGAAAAAACCACTCGAAAGTGTTCTCCTTCTATGTACATGTAACTTTCGTCCTGAATGAGAAAATACGTGTAAAATTTGAATTCCAATTCCTTTTTCCCTCTAGTCAATATTATCATTCCACTTCTCGTAGAAATTTTCGAAATCATTTCAATTAAAATTTTAACGCCTAATTATGAAATTTCTTATTTAGCGTAACTACTGGAATTAATTGATTTCATCGATTTTTTGCAAACATTTATATTTACCATTTTCACCATCGCTCTTTTTTTCTTTTGGTAATATTTTTGCGCTAAATTTGTTGCGCAGAATTATCCTGAACTCTATTCCAAATACTTTCGTTTCTGTGTATTCGAATTTTCACAAAAAATTGGACAATATTATTTGCACAATTATTAAACAAACCATTCTTCGAGCGTTTATTTTGCAAAAAATCAATGAATCCGTTTATAATCGGAATTTTCGGTAAAAATTCTACAGTCTAATTCTTATGACGTTTCAGTAAAAATTGTTGCGTCTAATATTTGTAACTTGTTGCAAAAATTCTGAAGTACGATATTTGCAATATCTCCCGAAAGTCCGTCGAAGGCTTAAAGTTTAATTCTCACTGTTCTTATCTGAATACGTAGTTGCAAGAAAATCGCAATCCTAATTTTCTTCAGCTTCTTTGCAAACGTTCTAAAATCTAATTATTATCAATGCTTCTGCAAAATATTTTTATCAATAAAGTAATACCGTTTTTGCAGAAACAGTGAAAAACGTTAGAGCATAGTTTCATGGAAAGAACATTATCCTTATTGATTCGTTTAATATTTCAATTTTGAAATCTATAACGAAATGTAATTTTGTTTTCTAGATACTTTTATAAAGTATTAGTAGGCCAAAAATCCTGGTTTCACTGAACTACGATATTTGGGATACTTTTATCAATGTTCAAAGTTGAACATTTCATCTTTTTCCAGCTACTTTGTCGCTTCCTAATTTCATGTCTTCTTTTTTCTATTATTCATTTTCAACACTTTTTGCAAAAACTTTCCGAAAAGTTGTAGCCGCTATTTATGGCAAAAATGTTTCCAACTAATCTAAATATGTTCTACGTATTTTCCAACCTGTTTCGCACAGAAGTTAAAGCTCCAAGTATCCCACGCGCTGTGACAAGAATTATGAACGTTAATTTACTCAATTTCGCACGGAATATTCTGTATCTGAATATTTTCTTGCGAAAAATCTCAATAACAATGACCATTGTTTCGTTTTTGCAAAAGCGTTTAAAAAATTGCTCGCTATATGGTTGTATTGAAAATGGTTAAAATTGGAATTTTCGCGCTTATCGTGAACGTTTTCTTTTTTCGCCCTTGCAAGAAAAAAAGGATTCTCCAAATTGTATTTGCAAGAAACATTGCACTTTGGATTCTCGTTCGGTGTGTTTGTTTTTCACTGAAATTTCCAACCGAGATCTTATCAACGTAGAAAGCAATAATGTACAGCTCGACGACTATTGCCCAGATAATTTACGTTATTTTTAGATACATATTAGTAGACGGGTATTTTATCTAATAGCAACATTACTTAATATTAAAATGATGTATATTAGTTTTATGTGTAATTAAATGTACCAAGCATAAACGAACAGAATTAAGAATTATTTCGCAAAATTTCAAGGAATTTATGTATGCCATTTTTTAAATACAATAATCGTTTCGAACAGTGTTCAATTAAAATTTCGGTTTTATCGTTTTAAAAACAAATAGTCTTTTTACAAAAAAATACTTGCACAATTTCATTCTAACTTGTTCGAGGTCTATCAGAAGAGTTAGTTTATTACGTTTACTAATTTTTGTCCAATTCAACGGCTGTTGTGAATGACTAAATCGGCTAGCTAACGAACTGTTCAAAAATTCGCTAGTGCAACGCAGGTTGGTAATTAAAAACATGTAACAAACAAACTTAATTAAAAATATTTTTCGACAAAGCGTACGAGTCGTTAATAGAATGAAATTGATAATTGTTACTCTTAATTAGTATAATATTAGCAAGTTGGTATTTTTTAATACATCGTTCATATTTAATTTTATATCAGCAAGTTACGAAATTTCATCGACCGTTATAGTTTGTAGGTTGATCGTTTAGTAGGCTGTTACTTCAGTTCCTTTGAATAAAATTGTCTTAACGAATATATAGAAACGGAAAACACTGAAATTTAATATACGTATATATATACGTATTAAATTGAACAGATTTCCAATCAAATGTCTTACACAAATCGTAAACCATGCAGAATAAGATTCGCAGCGGTATTAATCAACCTATCAACTCGTTAAAACGAAACACTAATTTACTTCTTCCGCAATTCGTATTTAACTAAAGGTAAACTTTGAAAAATTACATTAATGAATTTTACGTAATGTTTAAAAACAATACAACGGCATAGAAAATTGCACAAAATTGCATGCCAGTCTATGCGATTTTTGTTTAATACTGATGCACTAACTACACTTACGTTCGAGAAATTGCACTATCGACTACACCACCTTTACAGTTATAAAAAACCACTATTAAAAAATATAGTGAAATACTGGTCATTTGAATACGCTATCGAGTAGAAAATCCCTTACATTAGACATAGAAATGATAGACGTACATATTAGCGAGAAGAAGTGAGGAAAGGGTAGGTAATGGGTCAGAGAGAGAGAGAGAGAGAGAGAGGGAGAGAGAGAGAGAGAGAGAGAACTAAGAATTATCAGATTAATTTGTTGTAATACGATTAGCAAATTCTACGGTCGCAATTTCAGTGAAGTATACTTTTCTTATTTACGAAATCTCATTTCCGTATGGAAAACCCATTCATTTTTCTTCCCTTTAGTATTACATCGCTATAGAGTTATTCAATGTTAGTTCGATTCTACAGTGTGTCGAGTAGATAATTGAATAAATAAGTAAAACGCAACGTCAAACATAATAATATTGGTGTCATATTTCCAAGGGAAATTAATTTTGGTATTAATTAAACATTTTCTACGCTAATTTTTGTAAGGTACTATCCTCGTACTTTATCGATACAAAAACTGCCGCCAATAATTAATGAAGTAAAAGAAAATTCTAAACTAGTGAACGGAAAAATAATAAATTAATTGTACACGCAGCAGAAAACAATTTTACGTAGCAAGTTATTTCCTTCTCGACACACCGTACAATTCCTCCGAACTTTTCAAACTTTTCATTCAAACTTTAACCTGACTAGATTTCATTCTTACCAATAATTAAAAAAGCTAACTTCCACTTTTTTCCTAATGGAAAAAGTATACCGTTCCGAACGAGAAACCAATCTCCTCTATTTATTAATCCTAAGTCTAATCCCATGGTTAATTGCTAGCTCTCAAATACATAAATTGCTGTAATTTACAATATGTACATTAACTAAACAAATGCACTTTCCTTGGAACAAACAAGGAAAACATAGAGATACCTAAGGTTTAGTCGAAATGTTCATTTGAATGCAATTTCATTTGAATGCAATTTACAGACATTCTGGGTATCATAAAGTGCTAAATAAATAATGGTAGAAATAAATAACAAGTGACACAAGTCGATTAATGAAAGACGGGAATGTTAAAAATCCGTATCTACTCGTCGAATGTTTGCTTATATACTGTTTTTCTTTGTTCGACTGACAAAAAGAAAAGTATAGTTGAATCGAAAATTAGAAAGTTTTAACGGCTTTCGAATTGCAATGTCTTGAAAAAAATGTTCCTAAATCATTGCACCCTCGACAATATTTCGTCGTAAACAATTTCTTTCGACAATAGAAAACTGTCAAAGGTTTTAATTCGAGATCCTGCGATTGTTGAATTTCAAAAATACTATGCGAAATGCTCAACTTAATACTTTTCTATCGTATTTTTCACTTCGACGCCAGTATTTATTCATTTTTATATTCGTTTCCTTAAACTCGAACGAGCATTTCAACTTTCCAATTTTCAAATCGCCCACCGGTCAAAGAAAATCGCAAAATAAAAACGGGGAAGTAGAACCTGCGAAAAGATGCTTTCTCCTGGCACTGACGTTTCCTAGACAATAAATATTCGAGATTTGTTAATCTTGCTGTTAATTAGTGAATTATTAGTTGATTATTCAGCGGTTTCGGTTGGAAAAATGGATAAACTGCATTATCTATTGGAATTGTTCAATCAATCAATCAATCAATCAATCAACCAACCAATCAATCAATCAATCAATCAATCAATCAATCAACTAATCAATCAATCAATCAATCAACTAATCGGCTGATCATTATCACTTTTAATGCCCAGCGAAAAATTGCAAGTTAGAAAAACGATTTCCCTGTAATTGTCTGCATCGTTACGTTTCTGTCTATTTCAAATCATTGATTCTGTATGTGTTTGCATTACTCGTTCTATTTGCTCTAACATTGTGGCTCGCTGTTTGATTCTGGCTATGTGCTGTGTCTGTATGATATATGTATCTGAACATGAATCTCGGTCTAGAATCCAATCTATCGATTCATATGTAACCTGATAAAATTCAATTAGCATGGAACGATAATAAACAACGCATATATATTGCAGAAAAATCAAAACGATGATATATGTATACTAATCAATGTTCGTTAAATATAAAATTCGTATGATAGTTTTATAACAAACTGTGATACAGGAAAGCGGAAATTTCGTCGCTATGATCAAATGGAATTCATGACACGAGTTTTTCGTTCAAATGAAAAACTCGTGGAGAAAATGCGCAAAGTCCTGATGAGAATGAAAATGGAATAAAGCCGAGAAAGGAATCGTAGACCGAGGTTTGCAACAGGCTGTCTGTACAACAATCTTAATAACATGATATGCAACATTTATATTCTAGTCTTAGAGTGAGTAAAAACTATGCGCTGGGCACGAAGCTCTCTGTTCTCCACGCGTTATAAACAGAAAAGTGAAAAGAATGAAGTTGAATAGAAGAACCTCCGGAAAAAGTGTGTAACAATAAGGAAACGAAAACCATCCACGTTACGAGACGAAAAAATGCGAATTAGTCTGTTTCCTTTTTCCCATCTCTTCCGTGGTCAATGGCGGTTTTTTAAAAAATCTGATTCGTCGCAGTCGTTGCGACACCGGCACTGTTGTAAAACGGTATGTAAATATACTTATTATAATAATATATAGCTGCATCTGTGATTTGATTGTAAATCGTGAGGTAAGGAGCCTGTGTGAATGGCGCGATCAACTCGAGAAACATTTCGACTTTCTTCGAATCAGAGTCTTTCCAAAAGTTTCCAATAATCTTACAACTATTCGAACAACAAATTACACCGTTATTTATAAACTACAAATAAACGAAGGGGCGATAAATGTTTCAGCTACATCGTGTGATCTATTAGAAACAATCAAGTAAGTGAATATTAATTAGGAAAAGTTGATCAATTTTATGAATAGATGAGTCGATGAAATTAAAGGTAAATTGTTTATCGAGTCACTATTGGGACAATAACGACACGTATAGTTATTTGATCATTGGAAATTGTAGACTCTGGCGTGAAGTATATAGTGAAAAGTTTGTCGAGGACATCGCGCTCACGGAACTATTGTCATCTGTAAAATATAATATAAAAAATCCTGAGTTGTACTGTGTGGTACTATGGCTATGGAGTTCGGCGATGACTGAGATGGCTTTATCTTTTTCCCTTTTCTCTTTTCTCTTTAAACGAATATATACAGAATAATATAAGCGTTTGGCAAAAACTCAATTTCAAGCTTTACTTAGAAATACTTTCGTACTTTCCATGGTAGAAGGTAAACCTTTTAGATAACCTATGCTGACGAACAAACTTCAATACACGTGTAGAAATGAATTGTGTCTCAAAATGAATGGCAACCTTGCTACACATGTATCTCACGTTAATCAGTATCTTGATAACTTTAAGGTTTCGTCTACCTACAAATATTCATAAAAACTATACTTTTAACGCAAGAATCACTTAGTGAATTTCTATGTGACTTATAAATCAATGTTATGACAAAATTATAAAGCTTCATACAATATTAAAGGAATAAATAAATGTGATTGATCTTCGAAAGATTCGAAAGTTACAAAGAAACGAAACAACTCTTTTAATAAAATAATGAATCATTAATCGATTCTAATAATCATTTGAAGAAAATGATATGACTTTACGGAACATTTCAAATGTTGTCAGGTTACTCCATTATAATTTAATATAATACATTTATGGGAATGAAACAACTACAGTATAGGCGCAAAAATAATAAATAAATCAAAGATTGGAATTAGCAAAGCTAGTATAATGACACTAATACTTTCAGCAACAAAATAAGTAAGAGATATTTAGTACCATTAAGAGAATCCGACCAATATTTAGAAAGCAGAAATAGTGAAATCGGAAAAATGTAAATGTGACCTTAAACTATAGAAGAATTACTACTAGTTAGAATATAAATGAGGAAAGTTTGAGAGAAACGAAAATGAATTGAACTTGATGAAAATGTGTTGTAGAGAAAAGCAATAAATCCAACTCTGTATTATCACATTAGAGCGTAGAAGAAAAAAAAATGGTAAGAAAAGCCATCTCGGACACGGGCCTCTTATAATATATTAAATTCAATCTGCTGCATCGCGGTGGTTTCCCATCGATAACTGTCAATAATAAATCCTCTGTAAATCTGCTTGAGCTGTAAAATCGGTTGGCTGTCTATTGCACCGTTAAACTGCTACGCGATGAAAAATATATTATAATATGTTCGTACGTCATCCTGGGCGTTTCTGTGCGTGTCACCCAGTCGTGTGACGTGATCAATAAAGTAAATATAATCCTCTGTAAGAATATAATATCGTTGTAAATATCTGTAGTCTGTATAACACTGTATAGCATCAAATAAAACAACAAGTTATCCTGGCTCGCGGAATAATCAGTACGAGGTGGGATGGCTGTTCCACTTGCGGCGGTTATTTGTGGTTGCATTTTCATTTTGTTTACTTTTGTTTAAGGAATATTCTCGCTTTCTCTTACGACGAATAGGCACGGCACCTTTTGCGAGTTGTCCTTCAAGGACTACTGTTTCATTAGTTACTTTAAGACACTGTGAAGAGATTGCTTTTCTGAGCAAAGCGTTGTATGGATTGTGCTTCAAAGAAATTTTTCCATAGCAATATCGTTAAAAGTCTTTAGAGCAAAATTACTATTTCTCAACAGGAAATTGCTTGCCAGCAAAGATATTCACATGAAACTTCATGTTTATCTCTCTATCTAGAACATAGGAAACACCGTTTTGCAATTAAACTAACTTATCAAATTATATACAAAATATGAAACACAGTGTTTCTCAATATTACAGAAGTTACAGATACCGCTTATTTAGACTGAATTCCTATTTTCCAAATCGTTACTATTTGAAAGACAAAATTTTGATGATTTGTTGTAAGCAGTGTCTTTCCGCCTAATCACTTTTTCGTAACGCGAAATTCATAAATACTTTTACATACAAAATTTATATGTAAACAAACTTTTCATTAAAATAGCGAATATTAATTTTCCTTTGACTAATGAAAACTACTTAAATACTGTGTTTCCATACTACACTCTAAAAACTAATTGGTGTAAGTAAATTCTTAAATGAAATTCTTAGAGTTAGAAAAGAAATAGTAATGAGCACTGACTATTAAGGTTTAGACTAAAATCTAAAAACATGATAAGATAGAAAAAGTATTACCAATATTATCAACATATTAGCAGGGTTTTCAAATGTTTGAGATGTCATAAAATTTATAATACTTTCCATCACAGCACAAACCCTTAATCTCTTCACTGTACCTTGGTCTTTCTTAGAAAGACTGTATTAAACTCCACTTGGAGTTCTTGGTCGCCAGACACTACTGGCGTTAAACCTACTCAACCGAAAAGCTATCACAAATGGGCCGAAGAAACTAAGGCGCATTAGTGGTACGCAGCATCAAACTGCATCATGTTGCTCTGAAAGTGCTTCGAATCAGCATTGGTCTGATTGACCTCGTAAGCACCATCTTGGAATGCTCTTGACTTGTTCTCCAAATTTGTTGTGGCTGTGCCCTCCTCTATAGAGATCCTGGGTCCCGCAAAGGATTTTACTGTATCTGTCTGCTGCGCTTGAATTTGTAGATGCGTTTGCGCTCCAGCCTGTTGCGTTTTTGGCTGTTGTTGTTGGTAGATTTCTTCTTGACGATGCCTGTCTGCTACGCTCAGCTCATGGAAGCTGACCAGGTGGCGCTTCAGGTAGAGCTTGGTCTTGAATGGCTTGTTACAGAGGGGGCATGTGACACTCTGAGGGTTGTGGATCAGACGCATGTGCTGACGCAGGTTCGACAAGTTACTGTACATGCGGTTGCAGACAGGACAAGGGCGTGGGTCCAGCGAGTGCAGTTTGCGTAGGTCAGCTGCAACACACACACAACTTGCTCTAACCCGGTAGAGGCAGCACGGAGAAGGGAGTTAATTTTTTTCCTTTCTTTTGTTTTACTCAATGGATTTATGGGTGGGGTCTCCGATTTGCCAGCCACCACCGGACAGCAACAACCAGCTGAGAAACCCTAGCCGCACGACTATTCAATGCTCCACCTACTTCAGTAATGGGATCGCTCTATGTATCAACTTTTAATGCAATTATTCTTGTATATAGTTCTTCGACTAATTTCATTTCAAAATTTTTGCTTGAACTGTTCAATTTTTATCATTATTATTGGATATAGACATTCCGTAGCCATCTGTAGTCTTGTCATAAAAAAAAGAGATCATAGCGCGCCAACTATATACGTCAGTTTTAGATAAATCAAAGTTTAGAAATTTTGTTTACGACCTCCAATATTCATTGTATACTATAATAAACTATGTAACATTCGGCATCAGTACTTGTTTGTTTGGTGTGTGTGTGTGCGCGCGCGCGCGCTATTGTGTGCATATGTATGTTTGATATATGTATAGGTGTGCATTTTATTTCTCAGTAATAATTCAAAATATTGAATTGCAACTTGGAACAATACCGCAATAAAAATACCAAATAATAATCTTTGAACTTTTTCATTATTCTTCAATGCAATATTTGTGGATCGAATAAAGAATTGAACTACTTCATAAACGTTAAGAACAAAGTGTGGCCTGATCCCATTACTATCCGTCGTGCGAACCACGATATCGCGCGTTCACTAACGCGCACACATCGGAGACAAATGGTAAGCGTGTGTTATTGGGACATGAGGCGTGAGAGCTCGCGCTGCTTCTTCCGAGATTATTCTACAGTTCTTTTCTTTTCTTTTCTGACAATAACACCCATTTACGTATTAAAATTTGCGCTTAATATACTAACTGTCTTTTTCATTGATCTCCCATAATTGAACTATCATTGTAATCATTAATTTAACAAAAATAAATAAACGTAAGTCATTTTCATAATTAGATTTCGTAAAGTAGCTATTACTTTTGGTTACTTTATAATCCTTATTGAAACGAGCTTTAATTTAATTTTGCCTCAGTAGAAGTAAATGCTGTTCAATGATGTAAATTGGAAATGTTTGAATAAATTGAACCATTGCAATCGAATAAACAAGTAAAAACATATAATCGTTGTCCGAAAATTTATATTGCGATTTCAAAGCTATACAAAAATTTATATCTCGGATTGAAAGTATTTATATCGCTTAATATTTACTAAACTTTATTATCACATGATTAGTTAAGCCAAGGTATTAATTTTTTTTAATTACAACACCGTAATTAAACACTGACCTTAACCAAAAAGCTTACAACAAATTTAGCATCAAGCAACCGTTTTGCCATAAAATTTCACGTTAGGGTGCTCTGCCATAGGATGTACATGAATACAAGAACACAAAAAAACAACGCCAATTAGTGAAAGTATGAAAAATATATAATATTATAATAAACAATTATAATGATCAGTTAAATAAATAATTAAGAAAGAGTCCATTCACAATCCCTCAAGGAGTGGATTCACACTAACGTTTTATTGAATGCTAGAACTTTAGATTTGCATGATTTCAAAGAATATATCCAAATCATAAATTATAAGTATGTACCCTGTGAGTTCCAATTGGCGCAGCTTCGAAAGGACAAAAACGAAAAACGTAAAAGCAACGGACAGGCAGTTTTACCAGACGGAGGGATTTATTTTCATACAGTAGAATGATTAACATTATTCTGTTAGCACCTATTTGCTGAATTATGGTTGCCAAACTTGGTTCTAAACTTCTCCGAAATTGGTAGATGAGATTTAAGGTTTGAATACGTTGCAACTAAAAAATAAAACGGCAAAGAATCAAAGCTGTATAAAATCCTGTCCTTATAAAAAAAACTGAAACGCGCAATTGCTTCTAATAAATTCGTTACAGCTTTTCAACATCACCTCCCACTCTGGCAAACAATACAAACAGGTAGAGAGCCCGAGTATGTACACGCAGCTGACTTTCTCACGCAACAGCCGCAAACTGCACTCCCCTGGATAAAATCAGAAAATCGCCTCCGAGTGTCAAATGTCTCTTCTTTTTCTTTCTCTCTTCCCCTCTCTCGCTCACTCTCTCTCTCCCTCACGCTCAATTTATTTCTTCCTTGGTCTTCTCCACACTTTCACACACAAGTACGCGCATTCTCTCTAATTTCTCTTTCTTTCCCCTTTCTCTCCTACCGCCTAGCACAAGCTACCGAGCTACATGAGCTTACCATTTCAAACCGAGGCTCTCCTTCTCCTTCCGTCTTTATATGCGCTTCCGAAAAATTCTCTCCGACATGATCGGCTAGGTTGTTGCTGTTTGTAATGGTGCTCGCAACTACCAAAGAATTAGGGTTGGGACGGACAATTACTTACCTTGTTGTTCTTGGTTCAGCTCCGCATTACCGCCATGGGATGGCCCTGGTATTCCACCTTCTAATGATCCACCGCTGCCACCACCTCCACCGCCACCGCCCGCTCCTCCCCCTAGAAAAATTCATTGCACTTCAAAATGCAAATTCGACAGGCTTCTTCGATTTTATTAACCCCAGATAATGTGGAAAAAAGAAAGCTGAGTCAACCAGTTGAATGATCTCAAATAAATGTTATCTTTTTTTAAATACAAATTCTTAAGAAATCATTTCTTACTGCATATACCCTCAAATTTAATATTTTGTAATCGGCACTGCTGTATGTGAAAAATATAGTTACTAAAAGAAGAAATTTGACCCAGTAAATGGCAAACGGCCAGGTAAACTCGTCATACATTCTTCTAATTATAAGAATAATAATTTAACTGATCTAAATGCATATACGTACTTACAACTGTTTTATTTATTTTCCAACTCACATTTTTAATTTGTTATCTGTATGTATCAATAGACGAATCGATTGTAATTGTCTCTTTATAGTGATTAGTACTTCGATTTGTAGAAAGCTCCTATACAGATTCTGATGTGAATAATAATAATAGTAGTTTACACTCCATAAAATACCTTCTTAAACGTTATTATTATGTTTCTTATTTACCTTCGCTATCAAGATTAATATAATAAAACTGACATATTAGTTTTTCTTAAAAAAAAAAAGCTGGTCCAATAACATTATTTTGAGATCCGGAGTACTTTATTAACGCTATTAAAAATAACCACTGACTTTCAACAGTTATTAGAAGCTAAGGGATTCGGTACGTAAGAATGTAATTTGGATTAGTTGAGCGCATGTCCGTTCGGAGATAAAATATATTTCTCAATTTATACGGGGTTCTTAAAATAACTAATCAAATTATCTAACTATATACGTCCCACCGCAATTGCAATCGACACAAAATAGCAATTCGGAAAATTTTAATTCCGAGTTACAACATTTAAGGTTTATGTTTTAAGGAAATGTTTAATATAACTTCCTTGTAGTAATAAAAACCTATGGATATCACTCAAGTATCTCAAATAGTTTGTCTACCTTCTATAACATTATTTTGACTTAAAACGTCGGGAAGTCTTCGATAGGCAACATTTTGAGAAAAAACATATAAACTGCATTAAATAGCAATGTAGCACTTATGAACACGTATTTACATGATCTTTTTTTTAGGGATATGATTTTTAGAATGTAATTACAAAATTCGACACCTAATCTTAGAAACGTCCTATAGAACAATTTTCTACGCATATCGTTTGATATCGATAATGCCTTTCATAGTAAATACATTTCTGCAACAAACGAGTTGAAATTATAAAAATAATTCTTATTGTACGAAATAATGTTACGAAGTTATTTCACATAATTAAATTCAGAGAATATAATTATGGATTATTAGTAATTACCTTGATAAGAAGAAGGATAAGACGGTAAAACTTCCATACCGCCATCAAGGCTAAGAAAACCACTTGGCAGCGTATTGAGCTCCTGCTTTGGAGAGCAATCGTCATCACTTCCATATTCTGGTAATTCAATTTTTGGCTGTAAAACACAAAATAAACGTTATATTTATACTAATTAATCGATTGTAATAAGGTTGCTATTAAAAACTTCTAACAGACTGATTTATGATATTTATATTAGATATTCTTGTAACTAATATGATCGTTGTTTTGAAATTGAAATAAAAGTACAAAAATGTACAATTTTAAACGCTGTACATAAACTGACCTCAACAATATCGAGATCTTTATAACAGTCAAGTTGAACCTGTGGCTCAATTAATGGCCGTGTGCGTGGCGTTCCAGTTGTACAGGCCGCCGCAGCTGGGACTGGACTAGATATCTGAGGCGAATCACTTCGTTTGCACAGCCTTTTTAGTGGTGGAGGACTTGAAGTTGGTGGAGTTTTACTACAGTCCTCCTCCAAATTTGGTGAGATCAGCCCACGGCCGTTTGTTGCGTGTATGTTGTTTGTCTTCAAATGCTGAAAGCGCACCAATGGAAATTGTGCTAATTTATTACTAATAAACTTTACTAATAAACACTTTATCGAACTTTTCTTATTCTTTGTGTACATTTACGTGTAATTAATATAGCAATGTATCTACATCGACATACTTTTACTAAATTTTTCTATCCATTGAAATTATTTCCTGACATCTCAACTGTGTCTCCATTGCACTTAATATTCTCAAAATTAATCATTGCCATTATTATCTTATAGTTTCTTTAATTATTTATATAGGTAGGAATGAAAATGAAATACACTATCTATAAACTTTGAAAAACAAACCTTTTCGTTGTTGTGCTGATTACTTTGGGAGTCGGTGAGGCCACGGATTTGTAACGACTCAGCAGTTCGTAGAAAAGTAGGCAATTCTGCTTGGGATATGTTAACCTCTCCAGCGTACATGAACTCCAAAAGAGACTGCAGATGTTCAAATTCCACATCTCGCATAAATATTATCGGATGCTTGCATGGATTTGTCTATGGACACGTAACATTTCTTAATCAATTTTTATACGACATGCTCGACATTAGCATTTTATATTTATCACTTACATCTACATAGTGTTTATGTGTTTTTAAAGAAATATTATACAGTTTGAAATTACATTTACAATGTTTACTTATGTTACTTTACTTTACTTCCAGACCACTTGAAATTTACATACACATCTTGTAAACATTGTTAGTAATATTACTACTGATGCATTTATAATTTCTTTTAATACAACAAAGGCATAAATTCAAGAATTTTATACAGTAAGTAAGAAGCTAAACCTTTTCCATATTTGTAGATACCAAACTGCAATTCCTACTTTTATTTTACTTAAAAGTTACTACCTCAAAATCAATAATTAAGGAAAAGTGTAATTATATTTATATAAGATATGAATTCAAAAAGGTGGTATTAAATATTGTTTGTTGTCTGGCAATTTTGAAATTAAGTTGCAGTTATTATATCATTTGTTTAATCTGGCAATATACCTAATAATTTGGAAATACATATCGCACCCAATTTCTTTCCCGTAACATTTATCATCTGATACATCGCTAAAAATGACTCCTACGTTAAGTTGAAATAGCTGAATATAATAATTTTCATTTTGCTTCTTAATAAGTTATGTCTTTAAAAATAAAAAGGTACTCGGATATTAGAAAGCAACGGAATAGGAAGACAATTATTTCTTGTCAACTTTCATCGTCATATTCAAAACAATTCCTTAGATACACAAACGAAAATATAAAGCATAAAGCAAAATATAACTTTCGATTAATAACTTTAAAATAATTCTGAAAACCAAGTCCTTAAACAAATCATATTTCTGATCTTAGATATTGATCTCATTGCTCCGTTCAATCGCTAATGAATCTTTGTTAAGATAGTTGTTACTATAATTGAAAGGTAGAGTTATTAAATACTAAATATGCTTATGTATAAGTAGGAACTGCATATTCAGAGAAATTCCTGTCTCACAGTCTTCTATCACAATTGTTGTTAACATATATATTTGTCTAGAAACACATAAATGTTAAACATGGAATTTCAGGAATCTAACATACATTTATTGGAGCTAGCTGTATGGAATACTGACTAAATAATCATTGATTACCGTTAAATAAATCGTTAACAATACATAATCGGGGATATTCACTTGCAAAATATATACGAGGCAGTACGGGAGCATTGTAACATACTGTCACGGCATGAGGTGTACGGATCGTAATAAGTTTAATTTCGATGATGTCTAATACCGAAGCACGATTCTCAAAGAAGGTAAGAATGTTGCGGCTGCATGGAGAGGGCGGTGGGGGGAGGAAGGGTTCGCGAGGAACCAGCAGCGAGGAGAGAAGCAAGGCGGGGAAGGTTTTCTAACCTTGAACAACTCCTTGAAGTAAGGGCTGCACGCTGAAAGGACAACCTTGTGCGCCTGGAGTCGTCTACCATCGCAGGCGAAGGTGACATCGACGAAGTCCTCGTCATCTCTGAGGGCCTCGAATTGGCTGGTGATATTAGCTTGAAAGTTGTTCCAACGCAAGCAAAACTGCTGCTGGCTATCCGTCATTCTCCTCGCTCGACTCCCTTCGACCACCTCTCACTCCCTCTCTCTTTTGCACCGAGAGCCCCCCACCACCCACCCTCTGTCCGTCTCACTCTTACTTTCACCTTCTTCTGCTTCTGTCTTTTTTGTCTTTTTTTTCTTTTTTTCTTTCTTACTGGTGGCAGCGTTGTTCTTTCCTCGTTGCACACTTTGACTCCTCGACCGTATCTTTCTCTTTCTTTGTTGCAGGAGACACTTTTAGAAATTTTTCGAAAGATAGTTAATATGGAAGATTCATTGAGACGAAGAGGGTGAGGGTGGCTTAGCAGGTCAGGCCTGTTTTACTGCACCCTCGTGCTACTTGTTCGAGATGAGGCTCTCATTACTCTGGAAAAAAAATGGCAGGTGCAAAAAGTGCAATCGATGACTGAAGAGGAGGTGTGTACGTGGGGAGAATCGATAGACGGCTTACCAACATTAAGAGATAAATAAGTAAATATTCGATGTTTAGTACTTTTCTTTCAGACCTTCGAATTTTTATGTTACGCTTACTTTCGGGGAAGAAATTTTAGAAAAATTGTTATAGTTTGTGGTATATTTTAATTAATGTATTGCAAAAGACTTCAATTTTTCCTACAAAAAAAGATTTAATCCTACGAAGTTACTAGCAATTGTATCTAGAGGTTTTCCATAATCTTATATTCCTCTTCGTATTCCTGGCAAAATGATTTATTTTTTTGACGAATGACTATAATTAAGCAACAACAAAAAATCTTTTTAACGTCTGTTGTTAGTACCATTAGCCTAACATTAGCATGCAGAATCATCTATTTAAGGGAGAAACCTATAATAGTCAATACAATTTTTAATTGTGTATAACATATTGTTTCGCTAGCTAGTAATTTTTGTTACATTTTAGAATTCAAAAAATGTGATTGATTTGTAACGCTGCTGTTTTATTAATACTAATGTCAACTACTCTAGATTAATATTGCACAATATTATACATCATTATATGAATTATATCGAAGATATAGGAATTGTGAAATATAATATTCCTGTAATTACAAACGTAATAAACACATTATTCTATTTAGGAGCAATTTGATAAAAAAACATCTATTCACAAAACAAATATTCCATTGTAATAGTTTATAAATAATTGAACAATATCTTATAATTGCATTCAAGACGAGTTATACTTTTATATTCGCAACTGCACAGTATATATGTATACAAAATATTACCTAGCTCGATGAAGGATAATATAACTATTCAATTCTGCTGTAACAGTAGTGTACGTATGGATTCTTACAAATTCAATCACAACATTAGAGTTTTTTAATATAATCAGATTTTTATTTTAAATTTTAAATTTTTTGTACTATTATATAATAGAAATTCTAAAGATAACAGATTTTCAAATTTGCGTAATACTTTATATTTTATAGTTTTATGAAGTCACTTGAAAGAATTACACAATTAAGGCGCCGGTTTCCTTTCGAAGTGTAGTACAAAATTATTCACGATTCGATAAAAATTTGATTTTCTATATTTTCACACCATTTAAAAGTAAAGTGCGTTGTGTTGTTTGAAAGTTATTCTTTATTACCGCTGCCACATGCGTGTGAACTCGTATGCATCTTTCCGTTAAAATGTATTAACAGGCAATTTGGAAAAGTTATCATAACGCTTTATATACGGTTATCAATTATTTCTTATAAAGTACACCGATCAAACAATGTTCTGGAATGTATGTAAAGGTTATTAATATAATGAGAGATGTGATAGTCAACATGATTATGTAACAATAATTACCATGAAAAACTTTCCGAACTATATTTTATTATCATTTAGAAATAACACTGCTGCCCCGTAAGTTGGCATAGTACATAGTTGACCGTAAGTTGCCAAAATGATGGAAAAATATATGTTTGTTATAAATAAAAACTGTACAATAAGTAATTGGAAAGATCCATAAATAATATAAGTCGAGAAATTAGTTACCGCAATAATAACGTCTATCTTGTGCAAAGATTTAATTCAATATCAAGTTTCATAAGACTCGAAAATATAAAATACATATTATCAGTCAATTGTACCTTAAAAATGATTAAGTATACACTTAAGTATTCCCTGTATAGTAGGTATATTTCATATTATATCGAATATTGACCGCAACCATTCATGAATTGAAATATTATACAATGCATTGTATTTAAAATTATGTCATGTTTCGTCATGCGAAAAATGAAATTAATGAAACATAGTTTTGCAGTTAGCATGTGTATAGAATAATATAAATATCGCATAACAAACATAATGTTACATTTAAACATTTTCCGTTTACTATGACGAACATCTTATAATAACAATGATACGAAAAAATCGAGTGTAAAATGTAAAGTAATAAAACTCGATTCTGACTGCAGTAACATATAATTTAAATGTGGATTAATTGTAGTCTAGTCATTCGTTTCGTTTGTTTATATATGTATATTTGAAAAAATCGGGGACTACTATATTCTATTTAAAAAATGCTATAATTTCCGTGATTTCAGGTAATGCCTCTATTTCCCGTCGTATTCTAAATTCAACGAAATCTTATCACCCGGTATACGAACGTCTTCGTAGCTTCAAATAGCATCGGGCCGTCATGGACGCCCGAGTTTTTTTCGTAAAATAACTATTTTCAAAAATTTCCGCCTCAGTGAATCGCGATAAATGTGAAAAAGATTTGATAAAAACGTACGATAATCCTGGATATCTGACAGTTATGTGACGCAAGTGGAAAATGTCAGAAAGACAGGTAAGATAAATTTCTTTGTTTTCCAATTATTTTCATAGTCCGTCGGTGTGCATTTTACAACTTCTATTATTTTGTCAATAAAAATTGTTCAGGCATAAACATGTATATATATATATATATAGTCTCGAAAAATTCATCGGAATGGTAGTGCTCATTGTTTTTAACCTCGTTTTGAAAGGTTACTGCGGGCGACTCAATCGATACGTTGTCCTCGAATTTCGATTTCCTGAGTAACAACGAGTGCAATACATTGTTCGTTAATTATTTTCAATGACATCCTCCTATTCTTGACACGACAAAAATGTTCCAGTTCTCTAGTAAGATAACTTTAACCATTATTAGGTTAACCTTTGTTTCGAATACGTTTTTTACATTTACTTTGTACGCATGCAGTTTAACATCTATTTTTCCTATCTGCCGTCATTTTAAATACAAAATCCAAAGCCATGACTTAGAAAATCTCTGCATGCCCTTTAGACATTAGTTATATAATTTATTATTTATAATTTGTAGTTTGCAACAAGGCATTTATACTAATTGATCTTGCAATCCGATTGTAATATCAAGTGTCAGTTGATTTTAAGTGGATTAAAAATGGAAATATATTAAGATAACTCTTGAAATATATACATTAGTATATGCAATCAATTATTTATTTTACTTTGGATCTTGGTTTTTAAGTAATAAAGTTCTAAGTTTCAAGTGAAAACACTGTGTGCATAACAACATTGAACATTACTGAAACATTATTGAAACAAATAAGAAAATATTGTAAACATAGTTTTTAGAAATGTTATCATGCATATTATCTGAAGCTTCAAAGTTATTTTAGTTCTGTAATGTATAGTTTGATGTTTAAACTATATTATATATTCTAATGATTTAGAAATTATGATATGATACATGAAACTCTAATCATACCAGTTCAAAGATTATACATTATGTACAGATATAGATTTATCATTATTCGGTATACTTTATTTTATGTATTTTTTTGTTTCATGTATTATTAAGTTCAGATAATATACTTTTGATTCACAAGTTAATTTTTTATGAGTATCATGATGTGAGAGAACTAGTAACGAATGTATCATAAATGCATTCATTTTTATTTTATAATGAAAAGCAAGCAAATAGCAAACAGAAAAGGAGACCTTATTTATTGAAATACTTGTATGATTTTATTTTTATTTTTGCAGAATTTACGCAGTCTCTTCTTTGGGCGGTCATTGCGGTTTCCCTAGAGGAAACCAAAAATTGTATACTACGTCACGGTAAGTTTCTAAAGAACCTTTAAATCAATTATATGACGTTAAACTGTTGAGTATATTAGATTGACAAATTTTTGTCTACCCATTTACTTTGCTTCTGCTAAATTTAGTTTCATGTAATGCGGGTTTCGCATGAAATATATTTGAGTACCGAATTTTTCATTTGTTAGTACTATTAGTAACATTATTCAAAATAATTTCTACTGAAATATTAAATGATCTTGTAGTGGAAGAAATAATTAATGCACTTTGTATGAGAAATCTGATGATAAAAGATATTACAATTTTTCCTTACCTTTCTGATGAATTAAGGAAGCAGCAGTTCTATTAACTTGTCACAGAAATCACAATTTTTAAGCAAGAGTATGTAGTATTGTCTACCGAAAGATTAACGCAACTGTTGCACCATATCAGACAGCTGTTACTTTAATCTGGATACAGATAACTATCTTAGAATTAGGTATATACATATATTTCTGTATAGTCAGTAAAGAAAGAAAGGAGGATACAATATTTTGAAAATGTTACTTTAGAGCATTCATCTGCTAAATATGATTTTGTATATTTTGTTTCAAACGCTGAACTAGTTTAGAATTGTTTATTAATTTTGTTTTATATAGAATATTGCTATAGACAAAGTGCCACAAATCTCTACCATTTTATTGCTTTTTTTTAATTATATTCTAAAAATTTCATAGAATTCTCCATTGCATTTTCTTAAAATATTTCTTTTCAAGTCGTATAACTGCAATTGCTATATTCTTAAACGTCTCTCCCAATTTTATCCAAAGCTCATTTTTTGTTTCATGCACATTCAACGTTGAAGTTTCGTTTTTCATATGTTACAAACATCGCTGTATAAATTCGCGTTTTTACCCAAATCTGTCTTGCTTATTGCTTGAAGTAAGTGCGTAAATAAGATGAATACATTCATCGTTTCACAAAAACGTGCTAAAAAATCTAGAGACTTTCGACTTTGATTATACCGTTGTTATCAGTTTCCGTCAAATGATAACGAGGACGGAAAAAGGCAGTCACGTTTGTAAGGGTCGTGGTGTTCAGAGTTACTTAGGTGTTGAGTTATTCATCAACAAATTTTGCGATATCTGTCTGCGTTTTATTTCGTGTAATTTAAATTGCGCATCATTGTCGAAATATCGTCGTATAATTCGAAGTGGAATTCAAGTGCAAGTTAAGCAATTCTTTCCAGTATAACGGTGTCCCATTTAAAATCGTTAATTTTTCTCAATAATTGTTGAAACATTTTGTTGGCGGAAAATAATTCGGACATTGACAGTCTTGTATCCAATTCAAAAATAAATTATTAATTTATTTCACTACCTGTAATTAAAAGCAAGGGACAAATAAAATATATTAAATTTTCATACAAACAAATTTTCTGATTAAAATACGTAATCAACCTGTCATCTAAACCGAAAAAAGTCTGTTATACTCTGTAGCAGAACGTTTCGTTTCTCAAATAGTAGCTTTCTCTGCGCACAAAGATAGAAGGATTAGGAGTCACCGACGAATACTTGTTTTTATGCGTGGGACAGACGAATGTGTAGTGGGAAATATTCTTGGAGGTGATAGTTTACAATTATTCCGAGACAAATGTTACTTAGGGGAATCGCATTTGCTGAGGCGAGGCGAAATTCCGCCAGGCGTATTTTAAAACCTCAAAACGCTGGTTGCGAAAAGGATAACGCTGAATTAACTTACGATGGAGTATTTCAGCGTAATTTGGGTGCAAAAGCAAATACATGTTTCCAATCAGTCGGCGAACGCAGCCCTACTACGACACACCCTCTTGTAAGTTTCTGCTATTTTAAATGCTATTTACGAAAAGGAAGAAGAAACGAAAAAAATATGCTCCACAAATGTTATTAAGAACTGATGTGTACCAAAACAATTAATACAATCGTTTGACCCATGAAATTCGGCCGGCTTTGTTAAATTATGAAAACGACGTAAGTGTGAATTAGTTGTGTAGGTAGTTAAAATTAGATTTTCAAAAGGCACATTATAAGTAATTTTTAACCTAGCTTTTCATGCCTGTGACAAAGAAATGGGGTTGTAAAATTTTCCCCATACTCAGAGTGTCTTGGTGTTTTCTGGCAAGCTATAACTTTAGGTTTATCCTTAAGATTAAAATGAATCTAAACTGCTTGTTACACAGTTATAAGAAAATAAATATCGCATGCGTGAAATTGGTAATAATGGATTTTCCTTCGGAGCATTCGGAAGAACAACTGCTTTTATCTTGTCTGTATAGTCGCATAGTGTCTATTATCTGATAATAATTCCAAGCCATTGATATTTCATATCATTGGACACAACTGTTGGTATTAATTAATTAGTGTCCATTCCCCGTTTCGATTTGGATCTTATACATATTTCGCGCGTATAATGTATATCTGGTTATAACGTTATAACAAAACGTTTATTACCATTCAAAATATCATATTTTTCTTATTTTAATCTAAAACCATCGAAGTTTTTTGAGACCAACCGGGATCACCTGAACCTGTACATTTACAGTTTTCATAACTTGTGCAAAAATACGGCAATAATGATTTGCAGGAAATTGTTTGTTCCAATTTGTTACTGCATATTTCTTTGTTTAGTATTCGTGATGCCGCGAAAATTGTATGAAAATGAATGTATTCGCGAAATTTGTCGTCACATCAAATAAAAATTTGCAATTGCTACTTTGCTTCTTATCACAGTTTGATAGCATATCGATGATAAAACCGGCTGGAAAATTTTGCTACGTATTCTGCACGCTAACAAATTATTAACTTTTTTAAATACATTGATCAGAATCGGATATTTTCAGCATATCTTTTTACAAAAACATTTAACTGTTTTTCTAAAAAGAAGCCAAGTAAAAGTAATAAAGAAAAGAAAGACTGAATATGCGTTATTATATACGGTACATATATAAATTTTGTTAACATTTGTTTAACATTCGGTGTAGAATTATTTTACAGGGAATAGTTTAATCTAATTACAAATAATCCTGTATCATAACAGTACTATAACATTAATTGTTTTACATGTTATGCCTGTTAGATTTTCTTATTGAAAATCGATACAAAAATTAATCTTTCATAATCGTGTGCAAGGGGATACCTTATACTGTTGCTTCTCATCTCTGGCTAGAAGGTTTTATCTATTGTTTATATAAAAGGCGATAGGGCCCCGCACACAACCGAGAGTAGTCGTTTAGGGCTTAGGGCATCGGGTCTGTCCGTTAATTCGGATGCTGTTAGTTCCTTCAGATCATTGCTATAGTAAAGAAGTCACTCCCAGTGCGTGGTTAATAAAGTATATTATTAAATCACAAAGTGTTAAGAGTAAAGAGTTATTTAATAAACCCATTTCCAATAATGCCTCATATTCTATACAAGCATTGATTAGTAATTTGAGACCAATACTTAATTATAGTTCTACATGTATTTCTTTTTTCTTTGCATTAATATTTGATAACGCGAAAATACTTCCCCGCTTCATAGAATGCTGTAGCATACATAATGCAGACATTTCTTGAAATTTAAAACCAATGAATAATTATGGTTTTGAATGTTTGCTTTTGTATCCTTTAATATTTAAGGATATGAAAATGTTGTTCTGCTGTGTAAAAAGGTGTAGCATATCGTTCTTTGAAGAAACTCTAACGCACGTGAACTTGGTAGCTATGTATATACACTTGACAGAATGCAGCCCATATGCACATTTCTGTATTAATAGCCTGAATTCGTTCTTTTGTACATTCTACTAACGTATCGTCCTTGTCGGGCATTAAGTTGCAGTTGCTAGTGTTTACTTCGAGGAATAGTATCACGAAATAGAATCAATATTTTACTATTACCAACATCTAGCCGCATTGGTGTGTTTTATTTGCGAATGAATTAGAAATTTCGTCTCTTGTGTCTGAAGTCTTGTGTCTGCGTCTTTAGTCTCAATACGTAAGTCTCAAAGAGAGAAAAAGGATTCGAATTTCTTAACTCTTTAACATTGATTGTTAATTTATTACTTGGAAGACATGTTGTCGTATAAATATCGTCCTTAGTATGAATAACATCTAAAATACAATTAATACATTTTTATCGGTTGATAGTGTCTCATTTTGACGATCAGTCAGAACAGTTTCTATTTAATTTCATGATGTAGACATTTATAGTGAAGAACAAAGGTATTTGTACTGTTAGAATGTGGAGATAAGGTAAGCTATATTTGCTACATTTTTAGATACATTCAAACAGACATATGCATAACTATGTGTTATACACAGACATTAAAAATAACAAGAATATTCTGGCGCAGAATTTTTAATTTTGTTATTTTATAATATATAATTGCACAGTCTGATAAGCCGCAAGTTTTCTTATTTTCTACGTAGTATTTGTGCAAATACTTTTGTTCCATACTTATATGATCTTTGTAGCAAAATCTGGAAAAAGTCGTGATAAAGACAGCGAAGAAATGAGTCGTTTCGTTACATTATATTTTACGTTCAACTTTCTTGATTTAATTAGAAACCTGACAAACTTTAACCCTTATCCCAACTTCGACGTCAAGTCGTCTGCGAACATGTGTATCAGTTTGTCAAACATTTTTTTAATATAATTTTACTGGATTGCAGATGTGTTTCAATATTGTTTCACAAATTCTTTGAAAGATCTAAAACTTCAACAAACTTTGAAGTACATGTTAGCGTCAGTATATTTTTAAAGAAAGAAATAGGGCTGAATGGTGGAGTGCTATTCATTCAGTGTTTAATTTATGGTAAGGGTTAGTTCTGCGAGTGGTCAGAGAGATTGTTTTGAGGATACGCAATCTGGGTATTGTTAATGAATAGGAACTCTGTTCCTCTAGGATCTGGCCACGGATTGGGGTAGGCTATGCCTTTTGGTAAGAGGGCTGTGATGAACCCCACGGCACTTACCCCAGAACCTTGGAGTACATATATGAGACGTTTCTTGAGTTTTCGAACGAGTATATCCTGACTTTTAAGCTGAAGCTAACATACCTATTCCTAATTAAAGATTCCTAATGAAAAATTTTGCAATATAATTCGACTGGAGCTCAGTTATATTGAAGAATTGTTCCAAAAATTGTCTGAAAGATTTCGAATATTTAAAGAATTATAAAATTCCATATCCTAATCAATCTGCACTCTCCCCCTCTGATCAAAATCTCTCGTGAAACCTTTCTTGAATATAACAGACGTATTATATAAAAAATTATTCAGTTTTGTTAATTGTTTCTTTTTGTTCATTGAATGTCGACACAGGAAGGTGAGGCGATATCCTTTGTCGCCACAGCGTCCAAGCTGGCCGCCGTGGAAGATGCGGCTCCAAAGGGGCCCGAGGCTTCGATTCGATCGAAAGCCACAGCACTCAAAGTTTCACCCACGGCAAGGGCCACACTTCAGGCCCTTCGATTACCCAGAAACAGGATATCAGGCCCCCTTACTCCTCCAGCAATTACGACCAGGGACGCCGAAACCATCACTGGTGAGTTACGTTTCTTTTTATCCGTTTGTCCAATTATCCTTTTTCTGTGATATTTGACAACCTTCCTTTTGAATAGAAAGATTTTGCGTTTGTTGCAATGTCCTAGTTTTTGCATAGTTATATAGGCAAAGGGGCAGACAGTAATCATTTATAAGAATTGATACGAGCAAAGGAATACCGGAGGAAAAATTGCTGACGCGTTGCTAATAGAAAACGAACCGTTTTTCATTAGATGTAAATTTCGTCAATTTTCATGAATCGGAGAAAAATTAAAGAATTAACTTATGAAATTACGGTATATCCTCGATTTTGCACTGCTGGCTTCATATTTATTCGGACCTTCATCAAATTATCTGATTAGAAAACAAACTTTAAAGCCGTGAGGAAATAATGAATGTTGTTTGAGAATATTTCATGCCCAAGCAACGAACACTGTACGAGATTCGAGGATAATTGAAAAAGGTTAATAGAGACTAACGGAAATGATATCATTAATTCAAAAAGATAGTTTCTGTAAAAATAATGTAGCGATAATAAGGTAACTAATAAGTGAAAAACCCCAAAACTTTCTGTTCAACCTAATATGCAATTTGTTTATTAGCAGCCTTGTTTCCAAAATCGTGGTATAAAATTTTGATAATTCCCAGTTCAAAAATAACTCGGAAACGAAATTTCTTCATACGAATCGTTGTTATCCAAAGAATTGAATTCAAAAATTTGAAGAACTCACGTTTAAACACACTACTATCGACACACGAAACTGTATTTCATCATCGTTCGAGTGGGAAAGTATTGATTCAACTTTTTCGAAACGGACGTCCAGTATAAAAAAACTTAATTCTATATCTTCGACTTAATTTTGCATTTTTGTATAAGCGTGAACAAGTTTGATCTATCTATATGATATCTTTATTTCATACAATTAAACTTAATTCACTAAAAGGAAATTAAAATGTATTCACACGGTAGATAATAGTGTTTATAAGTATGTATCATTTTACTGCAGCTAGAGAAAATTTGAGTTACGCGTTGCCAATAAATGACACTCTTTGTCAAACATCTCTCAGAGATGAAAAGACTATTGCAAACAAATAGAAGGCTTCAAATCAATCGTAATAAAAGTGTATTGGGTAGAAAAATATTGTTTTTCATACAAAAATATATACATATACTCGACATGGCATACAATTGATTGAATAGTGGGGTGTCCTATAATGAACGAATACTGCTGTAACCAACAGTTTTTCTGGTTAAATCAAAACGCTTACATCGAGTTTACCAAGAGAAGTCGATTTGATGGCTCTGCCCTCCTCCTCCTGTTTCAATTTGTTTTATAAATTCACACATGTGTGTAATGTATAAAATTTCAAAATAATAAATTAAATGTATAAAACGTATATGTGCTTGCTCGTCTCTTTGATCATAGAGGTTTTTATGTTACAAAGGCCCGACTGTATCCTATAACCAACGAACACTATAACGAACAAGGTTCTAGACTGAATTAGTTCGTTATAGGGTACCTCGCTGTCTTATATTGGCTGAAATTAAACAATCATGTTTCTCAATCTATCACAGAAATTCATGTGGCGTACATACGTACCAAAATGCTTATTTTAAATACAAGTTTTACCTGCGTTGTATCAATTTTCACCGACAGGGTAATTACATGAAACTGTATTTTCACAAATTACGAAGGAAATTAATCAACCCTCCACAGCTCGTTTTCTTTTCACACTTATGAATTATTATGAATTATGTTTATGATTATGAATTCTTATGAATAGTTTATTGTAAGAAAAGATCTGTAAAGCCGAATAAAAGATGGTCGTTGGTGTGACAAACACTTTGTTTTCAAGAAGGTGGCGCAACTGCAATAAACTCCGGCAGATTATTAAAATAAGAAAAATATAAAGGTTGCAAAATTTAAATGTCGGATACGTGGCTTGAAAGTGTCATTGCTTTATAAACGGCAAAAAACTGTTTGTCGAGCATACATTTCACGGCTGTTTTACGCGTTACACATTTAGCACCGTGTCACTGTCACTAAACTGGCCGCAAATAACAAGTATTCCAAGTCTAAGTAAACGTTCTCGAATGCGACGCGTAAATTAAGGAAGTGTTCTAATCTTTGCGAACTCGAAGGAGGAACTATTCGCTCTGTTCTCGGGGACGAGTATTTTATGGTGGTCCGTGTACCTCCATGGCGAACGACATTCGCTGCCTGCAAATGATGATTACTTCTCTCTCTCATTATCATCATCGTTATCGTTAGGATCGTCATCATCATCATCATCATGACCATCATCATCATCATCATCATCATTGACTTGATCATCGTAGTCTTCGTGATTATAATCATTACTGTAGTGGTTCTTGTCGTCAAAGTAACATGCCTGAATAACTTTTCTCCGTTGTACAGAGAAAGAGGAAGTAACTGATAAAAGTTCCTACTTCAATGCTTTGTCAAACTAAAAATGTGATCATCGTAAAAGTAGCATATATAGTCAATTTTTTCTGCGTTGGGAATAAATTAAAAACTGTAGCCAAAGTGTCGCACCTTAACGCTTTCTTGGAAGCAGTGTGCTATCTAATCTCAAATTTCATTGTCTACCTAGTTACAGTATGAACCTCGATTGATCGATTGATAATACATAATCAGCGATATCGATTATCCTGGATGCCGAAATTGCTAATAATATACTTGAATCGATGATATCAGAAACAGAAACATAAATACTGTATATCTCTATTTATGTAATAAATGAAAATGTGATTTTCTTTACAAAGGTTAATAGATGATATAGGGGAAAGGCTCGAATATTCTAATATCTATATTACGTTATTCACGTTATATAAAAATATAAATGATAGACGATAACATGGCTGCGTATGCCTAGAGAGATTTGCAAGTTAGTAGTAGCATATACGCCAAGCGAATTAGATATTGCAATCAATTTTCTTCTCGTACTAAGCATTTAGCAATATTTCTTTTATATTATACAAACTAATGACAAAAATATTGGTTGAAGTCAGTCGGGTACCCCTGGGCCCAGGCATGGCGTGTATCCTCGGACACTTTTACGAACCTCAAGTTTTAAAAACAATTGATTTTATTATTGTTATTCCTTTTCAATTTACATTACATTAATATAATGTTGCTATATTATGTTTATATTACATTCATATAGGTTATTGAGAGTTGCAACGCGAATCTCAGAGGGTTCCGTAATGTCGGGTTTATAACACGGTCAAGAGACGCAATGTATCTTTTGCGGAGCAACCTTCGAAGAAGATTGGTTCCAATGTAATAAATGCTAAGATTAAGCACATAAACAAGGTATAAATATTGATATGTTAAGTTTATATTACTAACGCGATGTATGTAAGTATACGTGATACCACCTAAGTAATCATTGAAAATGATGTCCGCCACTATAATTTATTCGGTTCTTTTCCTAAAATTATTTAAGAAATATGTTCTTTTTTTTAAGTACAATAACTGACAAAGTCATTCGGTTTATTTCTTGGAAGAGAATTTCGGTTAAAATTGGTTGAAGTGCCCAGGGCACCAGTCTTTCCCCTTTTCCTATTTTAAGCTTCATGGTTTTTATTGTTTCTGCAGTAAGCGCTATAAATTATACAATATATTACGTATTATAAGTAGAAGAAAATTTATTCAAAATGATTTCATTTTAATATTAATTTACGAAAATCATTTGCGAAGGTATAATATCAAGCTGAAAATCACCACAACAAGTAGTAAGCTACTGCATCCTAGAATTAAATACTTCCGCGCCCATTTTTTATATACTTAGTCCTAATTTGCCATATACCTGTAAACGATTTTTTTTGTTTTGTTCACCTTTTGAATATATATCAATTTCAACAACGCACTCTAGTAATAACGGCCTCATAATAATTCAGTTCAAAAGAAATAAGCTCATGTTGTTTCTGATCGCTCCGGTTCATTTATACTCATATCAGATCCCTTAGCTCTAATTTCATTCGTTCAATTTCATCATTTGCTGTACTAATTTATTCATCAAGTGTTCCTTCATTACGTATTAAAATTCGCACAACTTCTGGTCGTATTAATCAATGAAATTTGTTCCATTATCGATCAGGAATTTGTTATTAAATAATTGCAGGAATTGCATTAAATAATTATAATAATAGAATTAAAATATAACATATAATATAAGGAATTAGTTTGAATGTAAAACTAAAGTTAATTAACGAATGATGATAAAGGTGGAGGTACAGTTTCGAGGTAATACCTTCCAATGTATGCAGGGAAAACAACATTTTCTATTCAATCATTTCTCCTCGAATCTTAATTTATTTAATCTACCTGTTGTCCCGTTAAACCGATTAATCGAGGACCTACTGTATATATTACACACTCGTTAAATCAATGATTCTTCATGTATAATATGACAGATATTGAATACACCAACTCGCATTGTCATTGGATATCATCCTTATCATTAACGCATGCAATGCTTCAAGCGTTCTTCAAAAGAGACACGGTGTTTCGAATCAGCTGACGAGATAATTTTACGTTTCTGACGGTGATGCCGAAATAACTAACGTACTTTGTTGCGTGGCTCCAAAAATAACCGACCTATAAAGGGTCGGTCATTTCGTACTCCCTAATAGTGTACATTTGTTCACTATCTAACACGTCCATCGTTAGGTAGATCAATTATACAAAATGTAACAACATTTCTCTAGTTAAAGCTGATTTATTTAATCGTTAAAATTTCTAAAAATCGTGTTGGGAAACAGTTTTATCATCTTCCATTGATTTGTTAAAAAAAAAAGAAGATATCTTCTTCCCTATGCTATTGTATATGCGTAATGTTTATGTTTTGAGCGAAGAAATTGTAGAAATTTTAAAAAATTCTACGTTATGTGGACGAAAGACATGATAGTTTTAATTGTTAAAATTATTTGGTAAAAGTATACTTATTTTGTGAAAGTTTTTTTTTAAATCAGCGTACCTTGTTTTCGTGGGGCGTTTTAAAAATTTTTCGATTCATTTTTCGAGTTAATTTATTGCATTGTATTTTACAATATTTTAATGTGGGTTTCAATAGATTCACTGTAAGTGCGATGCAAAGAGGAAAGCAATCAGAAGAGAAATTTGTAGAAATCGATTTTTTCCGATTGATCTATTCAGGGTTCGGAAAGACACAAAATTGGCCACACGCCAATAGAATCGTGCTATTTTGTTCTGTCTCACCGGGCTTTAGGTTCTAACTCAGTTCAACGCGAATCCGTCTCTCCAGAATTCTACTTTCGCGAATTTTACTTTGTTCAATGATTCAATGCCTATAAGATATAACTCTCGTGGTGTTATGGAAACTAAAAAAGTTTAAACCCGGCTTTCTGCAGAGATAACAAGTGTTCTGTGAATCTTTAAGTAGCAATTAATGTGACACAGTTTTCATTTCAATATCGGTAAATAAGGGTCCTTCGCTGTGTGAAGGATTGATGCATATCTATCTCTGTTATCCTAAATGTACTTTCATTCCCTTTTTCTTTGCCCACGACTTTGGATTACAAAATTCCATGCCTCTCGTGAATTACATACACGAATTTTTACCCTGTAATCATAAAATCTCGTCCACTGGTTAAAACGCTACAAGTAGAAATCTGCATTGTTGACCTGTTCGATTTTTTAGAGACACGATAAAGATTGTATGTATACAGAGAAGAGTAGCAAGTGCAAAATTAACTAGCCGCGTACGTCAAATCTTAAATATCAGTTAATATTCAAGTGATTACGTTTAAGAAAGAAGAAATGTGAATCTACGAGTAAAATGAGTTGCAATTAAAATTATCGAATTACGGATTATGTACCTGGGTAGTGGTGAATCCAGTCGGCCCAGTGGCCCAGCGAGGCTTAAAAAGATTTTCGAAAAGAGGGAAATCATTCTTGCCAAATGGAGAGATGGTACGATTCTTAATCGAGTATATTTTTCATTCAGCAAATTTTACTCAAATTATATTACCACAGACGTTGATTTTACACAAATGGATCTTTATTATCATGTGAGGTTTTCGTTCACCTTATGGTTTACTTCACGCATAAACTGTTAGATGGAAGCACTAGTCACTACTGATATACGCTCCGCTAATTAATTCACATATAGCTATAACAGATTATCAATATTTTATGGCTTAATGTATCCTTCGCTGTGATACGATATCATTTTCATACTGGCAGCGATACGCCACTTTTTTGCAGGTAATAATCGACTGCTCTACTCTTATTCTTGTAGAAAGTAATGCGATAACATGATATAACACCTTATCGTACCGAATTAGGTATCTAAGTACTTAGATATATACTTAGATATATTTTTATGTTTATCAAGAGAGACAAAAATAGATATTTGGAGCATATGCAGGCTGCGATTTACCTGGAAACGCGTAAATATCTCGAAATATATAGATGACCGGGAATAAGTTTTGAAATCGGGGGGCACGTGTGATGTTAATATTTATTTGACTTTCAGATGACTTTGAAAAGATTTCGATTAAATTTTTAAATAGAAACCCATATCCTCTACTGCATATTCTTCTAGCACTTTGACGTTTCCAAAAGACTACCTACATATGCATTTTGGAGCAGCCAAAGTGAAGATATTAGCGTTACCCGGTGCATCGCGATGTACATCGCGGGGAGGTTACTCGGTCGAACTTTCTAAAAAGCACCGTTCGTGTACGTGCATATGTATATGGTACATTTCAAATCTCTGGTGTACAATTTTCATTTTTTCTTCAATCTGTTTTCCATCCAGTAGGATGCATATTCCCATCGTTTTGAAAAATTGCTGTCCAAAGTTCGTCAGGATTTCTCGCATTATTTCCGGATTCGTGCTTATGATACGTCCCTGTAAATCACCTATTGCGTATAATGAGAACTTCTTGTTTAAAATATCCCCAAAGGAAAATATCGCACGGGGAAAATCTGAAATGTAATCGCGAAAAGTAGTATCCAACCAATTTCGTAGTTGTGCGGAATAATGAGGAGGAAGACCATCGCGATGGAATTAGGATTTTTGTCTTAAATAACATGGCATATCATCCGAAACAATTTGTAAGTTTGTATCTAAAAATCGTAAATAACTTCCTCCAGTAATATTCCTAGACTTCTCCGCAGTGTAGGTATATCAGGTAACGCTAATACCATCGCGGCAGCACCGAAGATTTGATATCTGGATTTTGGCTAGTGGAAATTAGGTATACGAATGCAAATGCGTATACATATGTATAACTAGCGCATAAAACGCCTAGGTGTCAGATACAATAGCATGCATTGGTATATCTAAGCGCTATGTAAGCTTGAAGAAGAATTTCGTAATATACAGGGTGGCCCAAAACCCAGGGAACCTTGGGAAATGGGTGGTACATAGTTGGGGTTTTATCAGATAGGAACAAAACAAGGAAGACTTTCACACTTGTATACCAGAACTTTTATGTATAGCCGTTACGGGTTGGGAATTATATAAACTCGCCGGTTAATTTGATAAATATTCAAGAATTTATCACATTTACCAAACTTAGTGGTGATTATATACATATAATAATCGGCAATTATACATAATCACCGGATTAATCACATTTTCTGTAACATATACATAAATGTATAGAATATAGCAAATTTATTGCAACAGTGTACATATAAAACGTAACGCCCCTTGTATTAACCCTTTTAGTGCCGAGCGAAAGTTTCGTTCCTATGCGAGAAATACCGGATCAATTTGACGAATTTGCTAAGTTTTGGCAAAAAGCTCATAAAAACCGAAGTAAGAATGATATTTACAAAATTCAAGAAGTAGCATATTACGAAATAAAGGGAGAATAAAGTAATGCTAATTGTACAAATTTGTTGAAAATAATATAAATATACGAATAACATAAATATAAAACCGTATGAAAAAAGAATCAGAATCAATTTTTTTTTTAGAAAATGTATTTGTAATTAAGAAAAATCATCGTTTGATCACAGGCTTATGTAGATCACCTAGTACGAAGTATAAATATTGCATTTTTAATCGTTTGTAACAAAATAAGTGATATCGGACCACAAAACATAAGGATAATGCCATGCTGCACGGCAAGCGTCAGAAGGATCTGCTACAAAACACGCGATTGGTGTTGTTAGTATAACGGTACTGAAAAACAATGTTTCGTATTATTATAAATATTTTATAAGAAACAAGAATTATTGGCATAAGCTACTACAAAGGTGGCATTTCTCGAACACTGACTGCTATGGAATAGACACGCTTTTCACGAAAGCCAAGGCAAGACAAAGACATATTATTCTCGCCGTGTCGATGCAAGATTCTTTCTTTTGTGACACAAAGAAATTTCCGTTCTAACAGCTATCTACATTTCTGCGATTACGGTCTCAAGACGGTGCCCCGTACGAAGTTTCTATCTTATCGCTGTAGCATATACGTAATATACATATACGCATATACAAACAAATATTTTCAATTGTCTTGCAACGAAATTAAACCATTTATAACGTTTTATAAATTCGTTTCCAGGTAGACTTCTCTCGCGATGCGAATAGTTAGGCGCCATCGCATGAGCAACGATATATCGTCGTTCGGCACTAAAAGGGTTAAGGGGGTATTCTAGTGCAACGGATAAAAATAATTCAATTTTTTTTCATTTTCCCAAACTGGATGTTATAGAAAATAGATCTGCAAAAGGCTTTGTCCGATTTCATAAAAATAACAGAGTTACAGAGGTCGGAACGTCCAGCTTTGGACTATTCTCTATTTTTTATACTTATTCATTTGCAATTACTAGTCATTTGTCTTGACAAAACTGTTCCTTTTGTTTTGCAGGAGGTCTATAGTGCACATGTGCACCCTCGGCAACCAAGTTTCCAAAATTTTAGTGCGAACCTGAGCGTCGAGCAAGGCATATCGCAATATACGTGTCATATTACATTCTTGCGTGGTTTCTCAAAAGCGTGTTTTATAATATCTCAAATTCTAGTGGACCGATCGGGACCATCTTTTACACACATCTTCAGCACTTGGTATTAGCTCCGATGACTAGAACAAGCTGAATCATGGTCACCGACCGAAACATTTTTTTTCGAGATGATCTACTTCTGTGCGCTGTAACGTCATCTTTATTTCATATTTTTAATTGAAAAAAATGTTTAATTAGAGATCAAGATGTATTAAAAGCACAGTATAAAGTTCAATATATGAATCTTACTAATTGTAAGCAGCAGAAAAAATCGTGTGTCGCACTATAATACCCCCTTGAGTATACTGCAGGTTATCATTTTGTGGTTCCACTTCTAGCTAATTTTTTACTAACATCTGTACCCTTAAATTGCCAAGCAATTACAGCATTACGTTTCAAATATTATCTATAGCATTCAAATGAAAAAGGAATTTACATTTCTTCAATGAATGTTTAATAATATTTATGTAACTTTTTCGATAAAATAGGAGGAATATCTTGTGCATTTTTTACACTTTTGAACTTTTTGCCAAAGAAATAGAGGGAAGAGCAGTGAACATAATATGTATGTACTTGGTAAACATTTCCAGATATTGCACTTTTACCTCTCCAATTCACCCGTTTTTCTACCTTCCTTTCGAGTTTCTGCCGCAACGCTGCAGGCCTTTTGCATAATTACACACTATGTACTGAGAACGTAGTCCAACTTTTTTTTTACCGTTTCTCGAGTGTAAGCCTTGAGGTCTGTTAACCACCTCTTCTTAAAATTGTTTTGCAGCGTCTATATTGACATAGAGCAAGGAATCTTTATTTTAATCACTTAACCCGCTCACGCTCCTTTTTGATATTTTGTACAAGGATTTTTGTTTGCATAAAGAAACGTTTAGATACTACCGAAATTTTGACATTATTGGGATAGGTTTGGGCTAGGTTAATATCTTCTAAAAACATATAATTATTTTAAGTACCATCTACACGATTAAAAAAAGCAAAATGTACACTAAATAATAATACGAGATATCCTAAGGCGTCCAGGGTCACCATCTAAATCAAGTTCATCTATATCTGACTCGTTTCCATTGCCCAGAATTGATAAAAATTGATTAAGAAGAGCTTCTTCTTTAGTTTTCAACCTCTCAGAACGACGCATCTAGAAACACACGATACATCATAATAGCGACGGTTACTGCATTTGTCCACTGCAGTGGACACGTATTAAAAATGATTACTAAATTTCTTTGTAGCGAAGGAATACATTTCAGAGCATCCCGACACTTTGAATACATCGTTAACAATTGTAAATAACAGTTCTCACCTTTAAAAATGGGCAATCGTAGTTCTAAGAGTAGCATACTATATGTATGTATATGTGTGTATACGGAACAATTCGATGAGCAGTGAACTTGGCTCAACCGACTCAATCGCAATGCGTTTCTTTTCGATAAATATCGCACTGGTATGACACCGTCATTTTCCAATTTTCCAACTTTCCCATTTTCATTTTCCTAAAGTAATAAAACAGGCTTCTACTGTAGTAGTCAAATGTAGTTATCGGTTTAAATTCAATTTTCATGCTTTCCCAATTTAGATCTTTCTAGTTGCAAAAATGTAAAAAATAAAGGCAAAGCAACTGATTTTTCGCACCGTTTGTATTGGAATACAAATAAAAAAATCGCGTTTGATCCTCTATTTAACAAAATTGAATGTATCGCCCCTTCTATGCCAAAACAATAAATATGTATTTCCAATTGTTCAGCAAGAAAGTGGACTGAATGTTTGGTTTTATTGAAAATCAGGGTTTTGTCAAGTTAATTCCGTAGTAGAAACTAGTTCTGCTGCGATCTCCAGAATTACCTGATTACGTTTAACATTGAATTGTTAATTTCCACAAGTTATTTGTGGTATTGGCATCAAGATGGACGATATGTAAATAATAATGCATGGTACTGATACTGACACAGTGTTAAAGTACGTGGACTTAAGTCTGCGGTAGAAACGAAAGGGTTAAATGAGAATATTTCTCCGGAGTGGTAGCGAAAATTATACAGAAAATTTGATTTGGGCGGTCGTTAGTGACCCTGAGTAAACTCATTCGTATAGATCATTGCGTTCATGTTTAAAGTGCCTGCCGTGCATGGACAAAAAATATTTAGCATGCCTTTAGAAAAAAACGAGGCTGACCTTCATATCTCATTACCTCCCAACAGAATAAAACTATTTTTACTGTACAGCGACCCCTGCAGGGCTATGCAACTTTTTCACCAAACAGTTTTATTATTTTGTATGCTTGCTTTAAAACTGTTAACATCATATAAGTATTGTTCCAGGAAATTTATGAGAACTTTTAATAAGAGGGGACAGTTAGATATGGTGATTTAGTGTCGTGGAAATCAGACATTCGTGTAAAGCTTTATAACTTTATACACTCTCTTTGCTTGCAATGTACGGTTCACCCTTTTTTCATTAATACAAAAGTAAATTCTATATCATATCTCTATTTCATTTCCATTTAACCACTTTCATTTTTGTAATTTATCCACCGTGTACATTAATATAACAATATCGGTCTGTCGTTCTACTATTAAAAATAGCTGGGTTTGTTAAGCGATAAAGTTAGGTGGAACACCATGTATACGAACGAAATATCAACATCGATGCGATTGACTTTATTAATTACATGCATTATTGCTAATAGGCATACTTAGAGAGTCATAGGCAAAAGGCTGGGCGCAGTAGGCGAGTCAGAATATAACAAAATCATAACTTTTAAAATCTATCTTCCTTTATAATATTTCAGTTGAATATGTACATAAACAGGAATAGACAGGGATAGAATTTTACCTGGACTAATTTCTATAAAAAGTGTACGCCACAAAGCACTAAGTTACATCAATCGAATAATTGATCAATTATAATAATTATCAATCAATACCTAAACCTGTCACTGATAATAATTTGTCCATACTTTGATATAAATGTAACAAGCATGTATAATATATTTTTGATTACTTACGTATTTTCTATTTTGCTCGTTGAGGTCGGTTCATGTAGGGAAAGAAGCAAGATGTAATTAAACATATAGAAAAAAGAATAGTCCTTTATACTGCATCGTGTACCGTGCCAATACTTGTGTCCACCACTGTATATCAGGTTAAGCATTGGTATAAGTGGCTTTGTATTTCTAGTTAATTTAGCTTGGCAGCATGCAGTAGAATCGATTACAGCAGTGCCTGTCACAGTAACAGCCCGCTAACTATCGTAGACAATGAATGTTCTTTGGTTTCATCGTTATCCGACGCGGCTATAACGTGTTTCATATTATTTTTATCGAGTCAGTCATAGACTTCGTATACTTCTTGCATAGCAAAAGAAATGCAGTCTCGGATGTTGCATGTGCAGAATCCGTAATAAGAAAACATTGAGAAACACTATTTCATACGATTATACATTGTACGTAATATGATATCTATGCGTATTAAATCTTGTTGCTTTTTATTTGTGCGCATCACGGTTCGATGGCCGTGGCATGAGAAATCGAGTTAATCGTATATAAAATAGTCACTTTCCAGCTTCATTGCCATAATCGCTACTTAAGAGAAACTGTAATAAGGATCATTTTGCAAGCACGCTTTAAAATATATTGTGCAAAAGAACTCCGAGGAAATCGAGAGTTCTTTTTGGGACAAACAAGATATACGAGTTGCAAAGGAAATTTTAATTGCACAGAGATTAGGGATGGCCATCGTTTAAGTAATCTATGAAAAGAATTATTATTTCCACATAATATAGATATGAATCTGATATACATATGTATAATATACAACATAAGTGATTTTTCTCTTAATTAGTTCTATACTTGGCTATCAAGGGAAACATTTTTTTACTTTATTTTCCATTTGGATAAACAATTTTCTGAAATAATTTCTAACTCTTTCGTATCAATTTCTTTTGAGTCACGTAGGTACATATTTTATTTGAAACAGCAAACAATTTGAAAATAATGTAGCCGTTCATTAATTTTTACAGTAAAAATGATCTATTAATTGAAGTGATTTATTATTTCAAACTGTTACTACTTATTGATATTTCAAACAAATTGAAACAGGTAATTCACAAGAAAATGATATTCAATTTAACACGATAAAGTCGTTTAACATTTTGTGTTACAATAAATGCTACGAGATGTTTAATTATTGAAACTATTAGAGAATTTCGTGCAAAGTAAAATATGAATAACGTACAGAAAAGGCATACCACGCAAGCGTTAAATATCATAGACTAAGAAAGTAGAAGAGTTATGGAAATGAAAAATAAATAAAAATGGAATCTGTTATAGAGGTCTGCAGCGGCGGTGAACTACCAGAAGTCGAGATTATAAGTTTGCTAGAAGAACAAATACCTAGGTACCGCCTGCGAGCCGATACTCTTACACAATTTCAAGGTAAATATAAACAAGTTACTTACACGAAATTAATGTGTACATGCGTGGGCATATAATTGGCATACAAGTTTCATTCTTTATGGAAAATAAAACGCAACGATGATCAAGGGTTTTCGAACAAATATTTTGTCCAATAAGTTCCTGCGGTTTTCATTTCGCAATGAATCTGTCCTATGCTTATTATAAACGCACGCTTATTGGATACTTACTGCACGTTTTTGATCTGCGTCGATTCCGTTTCGAGAATCCAGCGTCACACATGTGACAGCGAACAAATTTCCAGTTACTTTCACGTGAACAAATGAATCGTCCCTGAACTTAATACTTGTATCGTATGAAAATATAAAAAGCAAAGCTTGGGGCCTGCTATGATATTTGTACTGCCCTTGATGGAACTGATACAAATTGCTGAAAAACATGCATGCACGACAATTTTTTCGGAAAGGATGTGCCACACTGTTTCGGTGGAAACAAGAGTTGCTCTGCTAATTAATTTAAGAAATTTAGCTCTTGTACATTTTGAGTTAGCTACTCACCAAATTAAATACGTAATCGATTAATCGGTGCAAAGTACATTTGGCAAAAATGCGCACAAAAAATCGCACGTGCTTAATGGACAGCCAAATCAAATTGATAAGCCTTTTGGATTGATCAAGAAGTAAGGAATTTTATACAAATTTATGTAAATTACCTTATATTGTTGAATAATTTGAGCATAGTTTCAATTCAAAATAAATAAATTCACAAATTCAATTTAGGCCGATTTTTTATTCGTTTTCGTCGTGATGACAAGAAATTTGTTGTTCAAACTTTACATCTGGAAAAACATTCACCGCTATATTTTTAACAATTCACAGAAGCCTTATGCCAGGAGAAAAAGAGTTAACATATTTTTCACTGTTATCTTTCTATATTTCGCTCAGCATTCGAATTCTATTAAACTACAAATTTCGAGACCGTTATTAACGTTGCAATATTATCGATACATTTTCAGACCTTAACTGCGTTAAGGGATGTATCGACAGAGTAATGCTGTAACGACCTAACTATGTAAGTGGCAATCACTTGAGGGTAAACCCAATCAGTACACCGTGTGTAAAAGAATATCCTAGTTACATCTGAAGATTGATCACTTCTTAAGTCTTAAGCAATACGATTGGGCGTCATCGCAAAGCAACATGACTTGGCTTCCGTAAACAAATGATCTCCCTTTCTCCAATTTGTCGCTTAAATTAAATCAGTGAAATTTCTTCTTCTTATTCTTAAGAAAATTTTCAGAAAGAATGACAGAAAGAGTATTTTTCTTTTTAATTAATAATAATAATAGAATATAAAAATATGCATATATCTTTGCAATTTTGCGATGCAATTTTAACTTGTCTGGCTTATGTTGTCCCTACATATAATAAATGACATGAAAATTTATTTAATATGATTTTACTTTACTGCATGTTTACAAGAGCATTAATAAAGGGTAAAGCTGCCACTTGTGCTGACCCAAAATCAAATCGACAATAGTCTTTCCTCATTTTTTCATTTACCATTTAAGTTACTGTGCTGTTAAATTTCCTGCTCGTTCCCGGCACAAAATTCGTCTTTGAATTTCTAATTTCATTCTGCTTATTTGTAATCTCATCGATCTAATTGAACAGCTGATAGTTTCTAATATAGAACGCCCTTCGTATCCCACCGAAAACAGACAATGCGTGACCTCTTTTTTGCGCAGACACTGGGCCTTGCTGTCCACAAATGCTTTTCTACGTGTCGACTTATCATAAGGAATCCATTTGTCGTCTCCCGTGATAATTTTGCGCCAACGATTCGTTTTCTTAGTTTTGAAACGATTACATAAGTTGTGAAACCAAAAGCACAGAATTCTTTCCTGCACCTGACGTTTGAAGACACGTCGATTGTTAAGATTAAAATATTGCAGAAATTAACTTTAAAATTAACTGACTTTACATAAAATTGTATATAAAATTTGTCGCTATGTCGCTATGTAATCTATGTACATAGTATCTATAAGTTTATTAAACTGACGTTGTTCACTATTCCTAGGATACGAAAACTGCGATTGGTATATTCCGTCACCGGCCCTAAAAACGATTGATACTGATTTAAAATTGTCACCAGACCAAATCCGGGAAACTCTCAACTACTTCAGTAAGTAATAGATCTTGTCAGCTTCTTTACCTTTATTTCCCCCATGTTTTTCTTGCGCTAGATATTAAACGAATGACCCTGGTAAGTACCTGGTAAGTGATTTCAAACTAGGTTTAATACACTTTTTGTGCCAGCCATATCCATAATTATCGTTTACCTTTGAAAAGAATATTGAACTACAGTAACGATATTTTGGCAAATCATTGGCCCTATGAAAGGCTATGGATGCTACGTATGAAGTACCGGGTAATGAATTTCTACAAATCGCAAGTTGCATTGCGTCAAAAGAATCATCTTAATGTTTTCGTATTATGACTGAAAGTCCTTGTGCGGCGTTAAACAGAATTTACGACGAGGCAATTGTGGCTTAGCTCTTGGTTTTCAAATATTTCATGTTAGAATCGCGTACGGGAAATCGCAAATCATTTATCAACTTCACATAAGTCACATTTACAATTTAGCTTACTTTTTTTGCCGATAAGGTAACAATTTTTAAGATTAAAATCCTACCTTTATCGTTCACTTGTTGTTATCGTAAATTTGTGATAATATTGTCGTTACTCATTGATTTGTTATTTTATTTCTTTGCTTGGATACTTCATTTTCTCCCTTCGATTTTTCTAATTTTGTTAATCTTATATTCAAATTGGTTAAAAAATATTCAGCTTCAGTTCATTTCTTGTGCAAAGCGCCTTTGCCTTTTTTAGTTTTTACATACGTTGCAAAACATCGTACATCACGGTATGTACTAGATTTGCTAAATTATACTTTTAATCTCTACAAGCTTTGCGATATAACAGAGCGATGTAAATGTGTACAACGATATAAAGCTAATTCCAAAGATTCAATTTATAGAACGATCCTCTACGTCGTAGCATTCACAAATTAGGCAGCAATTTTATCGAATCGTTTTACAAGCATTATTTCTCCTAACTTATGTACTCCATGTGCTGCGAAAATCTGATAATCTCTATCTGTATGTTTTTGTCTTATTTTATATGAATGGTCGTGATAAACAATTGACACTATAATAGTATCTTTCATAGACAGCATTTGCAACAACAATAGCCACAATAAAAGCGTTAAAGCCCATCCGTTTTTATGTTTAAACTATCATTTTACGCCCAACCGATAACAAGTCACATGCAATTAGGCGCTCGTTTCATCGAACATCCAATCGTAACAGTCGCCCGGAAGGGTCTTAACCAATCAGGGAGCTTGACCCGGCAGTGTTGCTGGAACGTCCATAGTGTAGCTTAGTCGCCGCTCGTCTTCCACGTTGGAAGGACGTTCTGCGTCTCTATGTGTTATTAGTATGTATGAAAGAACATATTTAATCACATGGTGAACTATCCGATGAACTTTTTTCAAGTAGTGTCTGTGACTAGAAATACTCCGCAGTGAATCAAGTATTGTGAAGTGATTAGAAAGAGTGAATTCTTTCGTTAATGGAGGTTCGGTTTCTTGCTTATGACGTATTATCGGTAATCTACGTGTGAAACATTTTTTCTTATCCCTCGTGACAATTAATACTTTAGAATAATCCTACGTGTAAATTTGGTTAGCAACAAATCATAGAAATTTTCGCAAGTTAACGGCGCAACGGAAATTTCATTATCTTTGGATTAAAATTTGAACAATTTGATGCTCAATGACATTTCACTGCAAAATAATAATAAATATTAATGGATTAGAGATTTCGCAAACATCCGTGAGAGCGACACATTATGAATTTGAAAGGCGTTGAGCTTTCATGCGAATAGCTTTACATAATGAACCCTTTTTGCTCCAAAGTTCTAAAGTTTGGAATAATATTGTACTTTGTATAAAAATAGGGAAGAAGAGGGGAAATATGTTTTCAGTATGCAATCGATATTAGAGAAATTGCTTGCATTCGAGGAGGTCAGACGTGCAATTCCTTTGTGACACTTCGTGCAGGTTAGGTTCAGACAGTTTCATAATCTTTACTTTTTCGTTTGATTATTGAGTTAAATTGCTTTCTATTTCTATTTTATTATATAACTGAAATTCTGCAGAAGATGCTAATCGTTGTACATCCCGTAAAAAATTCGTACAGTATGAAAAAATGTTTCGTAAACAATGGATTCCCCGAACATGCGTATGCGTAGTCTGGTTATCTTAGGTTAGGTCTATAAAAAGATAACATATTTTATTCACTTTGTCCCCAAAAGAGTTTAAAAATAAATTATATTAAATATTCACAGATCGAATAGTGTTTAATTAGATATGATAGACACGCATTCTAATTATATTATAATTGGTTTTTAGGTTATGTCCCTCCTTATATGTTTCCTCTATAATTTCAATAATACATTACACTTTATATTTTAAGTCTTTGCCGTTATTATTCATTTTTCAATGTAAACGTTGTTTACATGTCGCTGCCACGTTAGTTTATGACATCGTTACAAATTAGGCAGTGACAAGACTGTTTACATTTTCGTATTTAAACTTTTTAGTGCAAATTGCCCGTGGTAAAAAAAATCATTGCACGTTTGATTCTAAGGAATCTTGCATACATTAATCATAATTCTACTGCTCTAGAAAATGATTTAGTTAAAGCCAGTACGATGTTCATTGCATCGTTTTCGCCGGTGTTTAAAAAGGGGGTGTTTAATTTAAACGAAAAATTGTCCACATAATTATGCTATAAATTTTTTTCGGAATCAATTTGTTTTTACTCAGATTAATAATTCTGAAATTTCTTTGGATGCTCCGCGAATATGGAGGTCGTTTTCGTTGATTCTGGAGCACAAGTAGAAACACAGCGCACTTTAAATTGCATTAATCGACAAATATTCCTTGCGCTCCGATTGTTTTACGCATATAAACACCCTTTTATAACTATACGTATCGATGAGAACACTTTGGAGGAAAATTCCAATTATTTTTCTATCGAAAAAATATAATTCCCCTGTTGAGACCAATTATTGTAAGAGAAAAAAATCGTTCGATATTTTGTTGACGAAGAACTTTTTAGTTTGTACTTGAATCGTATAGTGAGATCGTTTCAGCCTCGAAGAAAGCATTATCTGTTTTTAGACGTTTGCAATTGTATTGTCTTGCGATAATGCGGAATTAAGATAAGCTAGACCCAACGAATAAGTTTGCTAGATTCTTTACTTGGTAGAAGCTTCTGAAATTACGTAATAACTGTCAGGAGGTTCAATTACAATTACGCTTAACTTGTTAAGGCAAAACCTGTGCAATTCTTTAGACGTGCATACTTACTTACATACATATACATATTTCCTGCCGTGTATTCCCGACGCTTTCTCATGGAAATAATCGGCGAGTTAAGTGCTTGCCGAGAGAAAATGCGAAATATAATGGTTCATTGTTTTCGAAACTCCATAGGGACTCTTTCACACTAATTTATTGCCACCAATTTAATTAATGCCTGTAATTAAACATCGAGCACGGAAATCGTGTATTATACGCTCGATTTTCACTCGTTCTTGCGGTTGTAAGAATGCATGAACGAGGTATTAAAATTCATTGCAAAACACATAGTGCCGTACTTTCAGAGTTCATTGCACTTCGGTAATACTTTATTGAAATATTCGTATTAAAGTTAATCCACGCAGAAGATAATGGGAAATACCTGTTCATTGATACACTTTCGTATATTCCTGCGATAAAATTTTGCATCGTGTGATCACATTTATCTTGTTAAATAAATTCAAAGAATTGAGTATTTGTAGAAATATTGTTTTATCACACCAGTGTAAAATTGTGTGCATAATCCATCGTTTTATTATTGGACCTGGACACTCGAAATCGTACTGAATTCTGCGCTGATAGCAAAGATCCGTGTCTGACCTATAATAACATTGTTATTTTAGCGTTGCTTGCATAAATGCTATCGATCGATCGATCGATCACACGTAAGGGTACTGTATTGTTTCCTTATCAGCGTTATTGCGCATTCTTTCATACGAGTCCTAAGAATTCTTTTTTTCTTTAACAACGTTGGCTCGTTTGTGTGCTTAACTGCACCACGATAATTGCACGTTCACGGTAAATTCTAATGAAAATGCATACTGAAAAGTGTTTATTTCTATCGTTGCCGTTAATTTGCGAACCCTAACCGAGCAGTTCGATTGAAATTGCATGCGTTAAATGATTCCATTTAGCAGTAAAAATTGAAGTAATTGCTCGACCGAACAAGGAACAACAGAAGATGGAGATGATTTAATAGGAATTATTCGTCGGGAATAGACGAATGATAAAAGAATAGCGAATCCATCGGAGATATTGAATGGGCCTCTGAAGCGTACGTGGGCAGATTTGCGTAGATCTCGATCGCTTTTAGATCGGGAGATGATTATGGGGACATGAGCAGCGAGCACGATCCGCAAGTGTCCAGCTGGAAAGTAAACGCGAAGTTTGACGAAACTTCATGTGCAAAAACGCACTGTCAAGGACAAACGAGCGTAGATCGTTCTTCGAAAACGATTGACAAAATCGAAAATGTCTCACGCGAAACAATTGAAAGTTTATCGGAAGATTGCGCGCAAAAGGGAATGGATGATGCAGGGGAATGTTCCCAGGGAACGCCGGAGGATTCCCATGGAGATTCGTGTTGCCAAAGAATCGAACGTTCCCAGGGTAATTCTGTTTCAAAGAGTAACGAAAGTCTTTCGGAATGTGCCGTTGCTGAACCAGGAAGTTGTTCGCGGCGAGCGAACGAAAATGTTGCCGAACGTTCTGTTCCGACAGCTACCTGGGGAACTTTGTCTCAGAGGTACCAGTACAAACAGCAATTCGGACTGTACGAGAGTCTGTCGAGCAAATCGGATGAGAAATACTTTACTAAACTAGAAAAGACCCCGACCGACCCTTGGAAGATGGAGGAAAAATCATTGGAAATGTTGACTAAATATTCCTATGACCCTAGTCAAGAAAGTCCCGCGGAATCGGGCGCACCAGAATCTTTCTGGAGGTTCAGAAACGATGAAAGTCTTCCTTGGAGATACGATGCAAGTTCGCCAAGAACCTCAACTTTTACTAGTTTGGCATTGGACGTGTCTTATGCTGGTTTGGACACATCTGGACTTCTGGATGTGGCGGACTCTAGTAGGGGAGAATCCCAAAGAGGTCTGGCAGAACTCTGGGAAGACTACAGTGTGGTGGAATGCTTGGAAAAACGATTGTCGTCTAACGATGAAAGTACACCGGAAGAGAGAGTGGAAGCGTTGAAGGAAGTTCTGGCTGATAACGATATTCACGAAGGGGATGGAGTTGTTTCGGATTTCTTGTTCCACGTTGCAAGAACAAAGCACGGGAAGATTTATATCAGGGTTATTAGAACAATGCTTGTTAATCGAGGTAGGATATGAATGATTTATGTTATCGATTATTTGTTCTTAGCGTTTACGAAATCGTGTATGAATAGCGTGTCTAAAGATGTATCTCTGCCTGAATAGGGGAGTAGATGGAAAGGTGAGAGTAGCAGATAACATATATTTATGCATATTTAGGGAAAATATAATAATATTTTGATGCCACACTTTTTATGTATTGCATTGCATACAATTTGTCGTGCAAGTACATTCCATTTATTTCTTTAAATGTCAAGATAAATGAATTTTACTTTTATCAATTTAGATATATTTATTATACATCACGACCCCCATATTGCACTATACATATTTGTTAAGAATTTCTATTACAAGTGTAAGAGAGGTAGATCTTTCCCGGACAGTTCGGGGGTAAAAATTGAGTGGTCAATCACAGTTTTTTTACCAAAAGGCATAACCTTCCCCACTCCGTGGCCAGATCCTACAGGAACAGAGTCCCTATTCCTTGGTCATACGGGACAAGCCGATTGGCCACATTTGGTCTTTCTCTCGACACTCTAATAAACAATCCCTCGACACCGAATAGTTGGAAGACCCAATGCGGTCGCCAGCCATCGTCGGTCAACAGGATGTTCAGTCTCATTCATTCACTTTCAATCACCCCTAATAAACAGTCTATCCTGGGATATTCGATAGTTGAATAGCATCGGGCCACCAGAATCGTCTGTCGTCTAGATTACCCATTTGCAAAACACTGTCAAAAGTACCCAGGCTAACTCCCTATCATAAATCCTTCACCGAATACATAGCACTTCGCTACTCGGTCCCTTTCCTTTCATTCGAAAATGCGTTGTCGCTGAATATTTTAATATATGAAGTAAGTATAATCAATGAGATACGTTGATGGAAACTGTGCAATGAATCAAATTAATTAGATTACTTGTAAATGATATAGAATATGCAGGGTGTAAAGGCTAAGAATATCCACCATTTTTTTGGGGGTATTTCCAGTAATCTGAAAAAGGTCTTTGAAACAAAAGTTAGCCCTAACTTGGCTACACACTGCGATGAACAATATTTAAAAAAAAAGGCAAGGACACCTTGATTTCTCGAAATAGCGCTATGCATTTTTCACTCGATAGTGTTGTAGTTGACACCAGGGCGATATTCAACGACTTACTACACTAGGACCTTTGTATACCCTAGAATGCAAAAATGTGCCCTCAATGATTGGAAACGCCAGTCTGGAAATTTATTTGATTGCTATAGACTTCATTTATTTCGCTTGTGGTGAACAAGCTGATTAGTTTGGCAGATTGTCTTGAATATGTAATTCATATGCAAAAAGTTTCTCAAGGTCATGCGAAGGTCATATGGTAGTAGGTTGTTGAACTGGTCCTGGTGTCAAGTACAAAACTTGTGAAAAATACAAAGGGAATTCCCAAAAATCAAGATGTCCGTGGCTTGTTATTGACAAAGCAACTTTTTGAACATATTTTTTATTGAAGTTTGTAGCTAAATTGAGGCTCAATGTTGTTTCAAACATATTTTGTGAGATTATTGGAAATGTCTACAAAATGGTGGATACTCATGTACTGTACACCCTGTATATGAAGAAGGGAAGAGCAATTTCGATCTTTTTCTATTTAAAGCGATGCTCTAGTTATACTTTCGTTCACATTAATTTCTTTGTCGGCTTCGTTTCTCCTCTTAAAATTCGCTGACCAGCTATCATTGGTGGAACAAAGAATTCTCCGAGTGGTCTACATGATCCGTGTATATCCAACTATTAGATGGTACACTGTAGATTTTTAATGCAATTACCTTTCCCAAATCCATATACAACAAATATCAGTGCTCCCTAATTGCTATGATAATTGGAAGAAGTTAAATGTTTCGAAAGAGGTTGAGATTTTATTTGTTTTTAAACTGTTTATACAAATTGAATTGATATGTAAAGTTTATTTATACAGATAAATACAGAAAGAACAAAGGAATGAGAATTTTATTGCATTCCATGTTGTTTTCACGGCGGTATCTGATGTTAAGTATCATTGCAAATTAATTTTTATAAAAACAGTTGGAAATTCTTAACTTATCGTAATCACTAATGAGAACTGATAAATCCATGCTTCGTGAAACGTAGTGGTTGTTGAGTTCGCGCTGTAATGAGCGGTTTCGTATACGCAATTGATAACATTGTAGCACCCTCAAGCTCTTAACAAATTCACTGGTTCTGCAATTTGAAATCGTGCCATTCAAATTGTTTTTATTATTAAAGTTAATTAACTGCACAATTTCTGTAACTTTACGAAAAAGTTTATACTTATATTCTTTGTCCTCTGAAAGACACGAGGGAAATAACTAAGTTAGGACAACAAAAATGATAATAGAGCTTACTCTTAAGATTCCTGATCTGCGGAAAACCAAACAAAGTTGTTATAATATTTTGTATTCTATAAGCAATACAAAAATCACACAAAAACAACATTTGGGTACACTTGCAAAAAATCTTCAATTATTTTTCATTTTTTATTATTGATGACACTGGCTTTGTTATCGGGGAAAAAATAGCTATTAAGTTTTAACAAAAGCGTTGGGGGAACAATTAGTAATTGATTGTACCCGACAAAGAAAGCATAACACTTCATATCCCGGTCAATCATTGTCATAAGGAGATTAATAAAGTTGATTGAGTCGCCCATTTTGACACTACATTTAATACAATTTGCAATATAAAACATTTCTTCCCCTGCATACTTCGTAGATCAAGATGCTTTATAATTTCATCTTACTTTTATCCATAAATTAGTCCTCGATATTTTAGCGAAATACATCCTTCTTAAATACTATGAAATATAATATATTAATCACTGTAATATACACGTTGTATCATACGCTGCAAAAGGTCAATGTATGCAAAGATAAGATCTATCATTAATCTGTCTATGTAGTATATTTAATTTTAAATCGAAAGACAAACAAATCACTGAAAGGGGGGATCGGAATGTCGGAAATCACTGGAAATTCGGTAATCTTACTAAAAGCCACGATGCCAGAAATATCTCACGAATTATTAATAGTTCTTCCGGCAAATGCCGAAGTATATTGTGAAGCTTTCGAACGAATCAAAAGCAAATAAAATTGGCTTCTGGAATCGTAGCACAATACTCCTGGTTCCGTTATCGACCGATTTGAAATTGCTAAAAACCTCACCAATGATCATTCTCTTTATATTTAGTATTTTGCTACGAAGTGACACTGAACGACAGATCAAATTTTAATTACAGCGTTTCTTATATACCGACAAAAAATCACGCAATTAAAACGACACAATTTTTCTGGCATGATACTTATAGAATAAAAAATATTAGACTCTCTTTCATCGACGTAGCTTTACATTTAGAGGATTGAACTACCCCTCATAGTTGAGGATTCCGAAACAATTAACACTGCTGTCTGGAACCTATAATGGCGCCACCTCTATAAAGCTTCGCAAACAATTCTGGTAACATATTCATATTAATTATTTCGAAAACTTTTGGGGGTAATTTTACACCCCAAACATGAATCCTTTTCGATGAGAAAATGTGTGCTCAATTGTTTTTGATTTTGTCAACTGCAACTGCCATAAAAAGCTGTCTTAACCGAATGATGTTCTGTGTGAATAGTACAACCTAAATCGGAATATCGTGCTGCACCACTATAGATGCACATAGACAAAATGTTTACCTCGATTTACCCCCTCCAGCTATGTTTCTTAAGAAATTCTTCTTAAAAATGTCCCGATGTAATCCTGCGCATGTATCGTTACTAGTTGATCTAACCCTTTCTACAATATATTATTAACAGCGAAAAACGATGTTCTTGCACCGCATGTACAGTAGCAATAAATTCAATAATACTACTACTATTTTAACGAAGGCATGAACATACCCAATCGTGCTTTCAATTATCATTCCTATAACATTGTTGTAATATTAATTTTTCGTACTAAAAATACTTTATGGTCAGGTTTAGATTGTATAACTTCTGCTTTTTGCCGCGAAATATCAAATGTACTTCCTGACGACTACTATGATATTTCACTGGTGACGTTGTACCGTTTAAATTTCCCTCTCGCTATGTTCCGCGCATCTTTGCGCGCGCAGCTTGCTCTGACAGCTATGCGACATGGCGCCGTTGTAATTTCGTCGTTTGCGTCGTTTCGTGCTTTCGTTGCAGTTTTTAACGACAAAGTGCAATTATTAGCTTATCCAGGGTGAGTGGACAATCAAGCAATCTGTTAATTAGTGCTTAAAAGAACGATTAACCGCGAAACTTGAAGAACTTTAAGAGAATTAGTGAAATGTGCCCGGTGGATTCTCTGACGTCAGAGGCGGAGTATTAATGCGTTAAATGGTAAGTATTTACTTCGAAATTAAAACGGTGCCCCCATAAAATGCCGACCAGTCATGCTGATTATTAAGAATTGCATTCTTTACCTCCCAATTTTGGCTACCGATTTTTCTCAATCATTTTTGCGCCATTTTAAAATATACTTGGACGACAATTTGTTAATTTTAAATGCCCCGACATATTCGGAAATTCGCAATGTACCAATGCAATCACTATGAATGCGTTTGGTTCGCCTTTTACGCAAATTATAGCAGGTCATTTTCCCTCTTTTCAAAACTAGTTAGGCAAGCCGTACGCGATGAGACGCCATTTTTAAAAGCTTCAAGTTTTATCCCTTTGTTTATTTTTATTTTTTGTCTCCTCTAAGATGCGCCTGGAGTATACGAATATGCATGCATATATGAAGCTTGTTTCCTATTTTACGTCCCGAATCCAATCGCACCAATGTAAAAATCTAATATCAATAAGTCAAAATCCATTGTAATACAAATTGAACGTCATACGCATAATAGTAACTACGAAGTTTCATAAATATCGAGATTTCATATTGCACTAAATTTTATTAGTCTCTCAATTAAAGTTTCGTCAATAAGTCCAATTACATTGGGCACTTTTATCTAATAAAAATGGTATGCAACACGCGTTTCGTATATATTTGAAAAGCACATGGTAATAAGTAAATTTGTATATTCAAATAGCATGTACGAAGTCGTCACACTTATTTAAACAGGTCTGCCTTCAATTGTTGACTTCCTTTTTCATTTTTCGAATTTTTTTGTACACTATTAACGCACAATGTGCATCTTGGGCAACATTTTAACTTTCATTGTTTACGTGTTTCACGATGTATAAAAAGATGTCAAATGATGTTGAACGGCTCGAATATTGCCGGCACTTTTCTCCAATTATTTGAATTGAAAAACGCGCTAAGTACAAGGTTTAATTTTTTGGGGTTTTTTTTTCGTAGAATCCGAGTAGAATCGTTAACGATATGTAACGATGTCTGAGAGATTGTTTGGAGGCCAACTGTCTCGGCGAGTTATGCAACCATTCAGATTAATGCATGCCACCACGTGGTTATGTTCTACCGCGGCATTGCAGTTGTTTCCTATCATTATTTAGTACCATTTTGCTGTTATCTCGTTCTGTTAAAACGAACTTTAATCCATGCATCATATCTTTTTTGAAGGAAACTTTTTGCCGTATACCTCCAGAGTTTTGTCAAGGTTTTATGTCCCACATGGACAGCATGGAGAAACATTAATATTTGTCCCGAAATGTTATCAATTATTTTATAAACATTTATATTATCCCCCTTCTTCATTCTCCGACAAAATGTGTACAATATCGGTGTTTCTAGATTCGCATCGTGAAATATCAAAGTATCGGTAAGGCATAAAAATTAGTCACACACGTGAGTAAGGCTTGCCATGCAGCTGCATCTTTTTTTCCTATAAATAAAGGATGAAAGAGTGTCATAGACTCGGTTTATCAGTCCAGTGAATACTCTTATGCAAGCTTGAGCTCACGGAAAAATCAATAATCACCTGCGACGTTTCTCCCTAAGGTGTTACGTCAGAATTATTTGTCTGTACATTTAGTTTTAATGGCTACACCGTGAATTAGTAAAAATTATCCCGTTATGGTACTACTCCCTCTGCTGAAACATTTTCTCCAAAATGTGCACTCGATGATAACGGCCCCCCGTGTTACTGATGCGGCGTGGCCCCGCGTTCCTCTTTTATGGTTAAAATATTTTTCGTTTTTTTAATCCTTTGACTATTAGCAAGTCTCTATGTCGTTTGCAGAATTCTTCGATAAATGTTTGCATGCTTCGTCCAAGTATATTTTAAAATCCAACTCCAGGGCCTTGGTCTAACCTTGCAATGCTACATCTTAAAACTAACTTCATATTTTCAGTCTAAGTTAGCGTGATAGAATCATGATACAGTTTAGGGAAAATCTGTGAACCGTAAATTATTCGAGACTAGGCTTATTTGATCATTTTTCATTTATTCTGGTTTGTTAGAAAATTAGAACGTTCTAAACAACGTGTAGGAAGTTGTTTATTGTTCGATACTTATTGTTAGTATAGGAAACGAAGTATCGTTATAAAAAATTCGCAATTAGACTATAGCGCAATAATAATATTTGCACAATAATGCTTCGAAAGATGTTCCTTTGTTAAATTGTAAACTTGCATCGTTGTTGCAACAATTCAGAGAATTGTTTGGTGCGAATGACCCTTGGGGATAAATAAGGACGTCCGGAATTCAATGGCTGAAAGGGACTGGTTCTACGCTACCATGAGTCCATTCATACAAAGCAAAATCCGTGGTGGTACCTTTGTACCTTTGTAGTTGCAAAATACGTTTCTATACCAGATAGGCTTCTTTTTAGCGGAAAGAAAATCGAGGTTGATATTGTGTTAATAATTCGCTTGCAATATCCCTGCTACTGTAGCAGTCCCTATCTTTTGGTATCACAATATTTTGACTCCCATGATTCAACAAAATTTAAGCCTTTAAATGGGAAATATAATTAAATCGATCGTTTGTACAGTATATTTGTATTAACATTGTTCATCCAGTTGGAAAGTATTTGTTATTGAATTAAATTGCTTGTTAGATGATCTTTAAAAAATTGTATTGGCGCGGGTGACCGATAAACGTTGAGCACAGAATGTATAATCGTTTCGACAAAAGTACATGCTGTTACGAAATACAAGGGATTTCATTTTGCTTCGTTACCTTTTTAACTGCTTCGCGAGATAAACGCGACAAAGCAATAAAAAATGGAAGAAGCAAAACGCTAATAAAAGCTAGATTAAGATCTTCGCTGTCGCCAAAAAAATGTTATTATGCAGAGATGATCTAACAAGCTGATTTACTAGTTATTTCCTGGCTTAGCGTCAGACATGGGCATTAAATAAATTTATTAAATATTGTTACATACGTAATAAGATATCAGAATGTTAAATTTGTATTTTTGACTAACAACTACGCACCTCGAAGTTACCTTCTAAAAATCTCAGTAATTACAAACTGCAAAGCAAATTTGTAGAGAACGACTTGCTGACGCCACGATTGATTTACGTGGAAGATCAGTGATAATTCTGTGTGCATCGCGAGAACGTACATGGCAGCGAAGGTGTTAATTGAAATTCAACATTTACCAGTACAGAGAAGAGAGATTCATGTTTATCTATCCAAAAAAACAGATTCGAGAAAAAAATAGTAGCGGCATCCACCATGAGACAATCGTTTGAAAGATTAATTTTTCACATTTTCGATATTATGAAAAACACACTTGAACGTAGTGAATATATTAACCCTTTTGTTATGGCTATTGCCACAAATTGGCCAGGAGAGGAAATTTCGATTGGTCCATGAACCTCTTGCGCTCGATTCGTGAAAGACTTTATTTCTTGCAGAATACTTCATGGTTGGAAGTATGATTTAGTTCAGACCATTGACTGATAAACATTTCAAGTTCTAGCGATACGTAAATTCTGGAATTTAGGATACTTTAGAACCAGATAAGCATGAGGCCCTAGTATGCACTGGGTCTTGAAACTTGGATTTACTTGTGCGTGATAAGATATCGAGACATTTTTAACAGTCTCCGCATTTTCGATCAAGTTTTGAGGTAAACGGTCCGAGGTTCCTTTTATAACCCCTTCCCATTCGTATACGACATTGCACATCGCGAACTGCTTTTTACAAGTCTAATTCCTTGGGTGCAATATCAATATCTGACGACTCGATGTCGTTCATTTGTTATACGTATTTAAAAATCAGATACCTACAGTGAATATTTTGTACATTTCAAACTAAACCGTAGTTTCCCTTTCCGAGGAACATCTGCATTACGAATTTGTATATGTATAATACTGCAGCATTGCCGACGAAAATATCTTGTTCGTTTCCCTTATACATTGCGCAACGTTTTGTTGAATGCGATTTATTTTGCTCAGAGATTGTTACCCAGAGAAGCACCGACAGCCCAGACGAAGTGGTCAATTTTTTTCGGGAATCTGCTTCTCTCGATGCATACAAATCAGACCTAGAGATATCTCGTCCGTAGATGCAAGAGCCTCAAGCGTGCTTCTTAGCGATTATGCCGTTAGGTTGGTAACACCTCGCGGCGCTTATACATTACATTGCATTGTAAATAACTTTAATCAACAACATAAGCGCACGGGGAAAGCTTAATTTTATAAAATATTGCGTACGTCGAATTCTTTCGACTTGTCTCAAAGATGATGTTCACCAATCCTTCGCATAATAGCTTAGTTTTGTATGAACAGTTACCATAAAAAAAATATTAGAAAGAGCGGGAGGCATATTATTGAATGAACACAGGGTGAACCACGAACTGTGAGCAGCTGGGATTATTCTGTTCCTGGTAGGCCGACCGAAAATTTGTTTATCTGGTATAACATGTTGTAATGAGAGCTTTAACATATCTGTAATAAATATTTTGCCAACCGTCCTTTTTCGCGGAGTTTTTAAGATCACCTTTAATCTCTTGTACAGTAAAGTCTCGATATAGGCGAAAGCCTATATCGAGGTTCGATTATATCGAACTAAAGGTTCGCTTATATCGAATACTTCCTACATTGTTTGCAATTTGCCGAAAGGACCGAGCAGCTTCTCGTTTTTTTTTCACTACCTATCTCTTTCGGCGGTCGAAAGTCATTACCGTTATATAAGCCAATAAATATAATCCAAATTATATCGTGTTTGGTGTGATTTTAATCAGAAAAATGTCACCAATTTCTAGGCAAACGTTTCATAAGAAAGGAATGAGAAATAGCAGAGTTTCATCGTTGAGTTAGTATTAGTTCACCGATATACCCAATCCAGGATCACTTGACACTAATTGACAATCGAACTACTGTATGTCTCATGGACTGTACCCCCCCTGGTGGGGATAAACTCTTCGCTTACGTCGGATACCACTTTTTCGTTTATGTAGAGACCTTATTGTACAGAGATAAACGTACCATTTTGCGCATCTATTGGCGTATATATATCTTGTCAATGTTTATCCAAGTCAGATAGAAAGAAAATATTTATTATAATAGTCGCCGGATTCGTCAGACTATCCGCTGAAGAATGGGTGTAAAACAGCTGTTGATTTTTATATAGAACAAGCTAAAGACGGCATTGAAACTTAACTATAATCATCTTGAAGCTCTAATTGTACCATGTTACATCAGATAAACAAATTTCCGATCAACCCACTGACCACAAAATGATCTAAGCTGATCACATTTCATGGTTAAGCTTGTATAGTGGAGTGTACGCATACCCATTGTATTGTATCCGATAGAAGAGTTATTTGCAAATATAAAAAAGTGGCTACGCAAGATACAAAATATTCTGATTAGCCGAATTTTTTTGGACAGAGGTTGCAGTTCACGTTATGTAACGGATGATGGATGCGCGGTGGAGCGTTGAGATGGCGAGGGAAGTCCGGCTTGATTGTTCATTAATAATTTATGTTAGCATTCGTGTCTTATCTCGACGTTTCTTATCGTTAAACATCTGTTTCGCACGCTTTTACCGTTAAATTATTTGCCCGATCCCTTTTACGACTTAACGTAGAGTGTGAACGGTACGCATCGCGTAACTATAGACGACCATAGTATCATAGTATCCGGTAATTATTCCACGATTAGGTACTAATGAGTCACTAATGAGGTATATAATACTCAAGTACGCGTAAACCAAAGTTAATTGCTATTATTGGATATGGTATGTTAAATAAAATAACTATTATATTTTTCTAAATCAGTGTATTTAAAAACAACTCAGAAGGAATGTCCTTTCACTATGAAATACTTTCTTGAACTGACTGAAACATACAAAGAGAACTGGGATCAACTTGTAACTACGAATGTGAATTGTTTCATTTTACATCCTACGCCCTTTTCACTGGTCAAGTACAGGCCCATCCGATCCTCTTGCTATCTACGTCAGTAAGATGTTTCTATGAACGTTGAGTCAATTTTGCTCTCGCGCAATATATTTCATTTACTATCGCTAGTAATTATCCAATAGCTATGCTGAATAATTCATAAGCAACGTTAGACTCTCCGAACTGTGTATAAACATTCTTGTCCCTATTTTGAATTGGCTCATCTTTGAAGACTGAGAGCAAGAATATTGTCTAATACTTATGACTAATAATTGTTCTAATGTACACGGTATAATAGTATAACAGTTGCAGCGAGGAAATGGTATCTTGTAAATGCTGCTCAGTTAAGACATTTAACACAATTATAAATGCATGATATGAGGCGTTTACTGTGCTTAAATTGGTATACAAAATTGGATCTTTAGCATACTTTCCTATTTACAATTAAAGATATTCATTCTTCCCCTACAGGCCATTGCATAAAAGGTATTATATTTCTGGTATTTATACAGGGTGTCACATTTAAACGAGAATTGTGGAATATCTCGTAAAGAATTGAAGCTGTTAAATAAAATGTTTGTACAAAAGTTGTTTGACTTAAAGGGGCACATTATGTGGTGTAGGTGGGGGGAATTTAAAATCCAAGACAATGTTTTTAAAGGACAACGACCTCCTATATCATATTATTCTGTTTAATAAAACCATAGTTTGATGCGATCGAAGTTGCGTCAATTTTTATTTGTATTTGTAAAAAGATAGTTTTGCCTTCAAATCACCCTCTCTACTTCACCTGCACAAAAATCACCTACACCACATGACGTGCCCCTTTATATCAAAATTACTTTTGTAGAAACCTTTTTTTAATAGCTCAATCCTTTACGAAATATTCCACCATTCGCGTTTAAGCGTAACACCCTGTATACACTACCACTTAAAAGTGTCTGGACAATTTATAGATGTGTATCATTTTCTTCAGGAGTAAACAAGTTATAGACTAAATATTCCTGATTGAAAACTAACCAATAGTGTAGCAAAAGTAAATGCACGAATCATTCAAGTATGGAGTAATGTTATACTTGTTTTTAAATTAATTTCCTTTCAGGTTTCCTATTAGCATTTTCATTATCTGGGTCCTCGAACATTTGCCAGATCACACTTACCATTAGTACCGTAGAAATTTTATCAACTTTAGCGTTCATGGACACGAACTTTATTATCCCATTGTATTTTAATTAAACGATTTACACATTAATTCTATAGGTCCATGATAGGCTATCTAAATTTGATCTGTAGTACCGAGAAAATAGAATGCAATTTTAAGTTCTCTTATTAATAAAATAAATTGTATTGTGACAAACGAACGAGTGTCTGAACACTTTCGAGCCACACTTTCATGTTGCTAAATTGTTATTACTACATACTTGGAAAGAATGACGTCTCTCAGTTGAACCAAACTAGAAATTTCAATTTAGAAGGAAATGCTTTTAAAACGGATGAGAATAAACACAGTTGCTTTAAAGTTTAAACAGTGACTTTCCAAATATTGACCAGTTAAGGAATTGTTTTTGTATCAAAGATTAATTGCTAGAAAAAGCAATCTTGATAGCAATTTATAGTATAAAAGCTGCATAATGGCAAATTATATTACCACCATTTTTCTGTGGACCATGTCCCATGTACATTTCAAGCCTAGTCGTATCTAAAATCCCTTGCCCAGCACAGTGGGTTACACAAGAGCGTGCATGTATCCACGATGTATGCATTCATAAGAAAATTATCTATTTTGTAAAATACGAAATGTAGCTAAAATGTATGCAGAAAGCTACAGCAAAGTAACTTAACACAGTGCTCCATCGGCGTCGCGATCAATTTTAGCTTAAGGACCTCTCCCAAATACTTTCGGTAATTATTTAGAAGATTGGTCCTCGCATCGACTTCGACAACCTTGAAATAGGTTATCGAGCTGATCATTCTGTACAACCTTTCCCTATACATATTTAAATGTACAAAATACGTCAATACTTCATACAACTGATTGGAATCAAACGCTGAACGCAACACAAAGGAGATCGATGGTGCACAGGAGAATGCTGGATATGAGACGTTGTCCCGTTGCTGTGTATTCGAATCCGCATTATATTTCTTGTTATTCATTTTTGTCTTTGCTTCTTTTTTTAATTACAACCCGCTCCTGCGGCGGGCGTAAGACAACAAAACCACAGTCAGCTAGTACATTTCGAAAAAAGTTAAAATAATTAATATTGTGCAATAATTATTGCACAGAATAACCATTAGAGGGAGCGGTAAAAGTATATCGAGCACGTAGTACACGAACAAATCAAATTTAACCCAAAACCTAATTCACACAAAGATAAAAAATCATCAAAAATATTTTCTTGAACGTCCGGAAAACTAAGACCCAGCTGCGGTAACATGTATGGGGAAAAGTTGTTCAGAATGATGACTTTGACAACATATTTCGAGGTAATCGAAATCGGTGAGGAGACCAAACTTTTCAATACGTAATTACATACCATTCTTTCAAGTAACCTTTTAACACGTTGAATGCCGGAGGGGTCACCGCTGACCGGCGTCTCGCGGCGATGTTGAGCTTAATAAAAGTATAATTCAAATAGATGACAATGTTGAATATTTGCATTGTTATTACAATGATATAAAGAAAGTAATTCATCGTAGAACACATGAAAATTGTTTTATTTGCAATTGCGAGCATGCATCTTGTGATTATTATAAATATTTTATAAAAGGGACTTTTATATTTCCCAATGTATGCCAAAGCATTGCTTTCACCTTGGAAATACGTTTTCCCCGAAGCAGTTACTTCCTTACAGATCACAAATTTTCTACATTCTACAAGTCTTGCATCTGGAGAGTAGATAACCAATCGGAAGCAACGAAGTTGTATTCGCTTTCCATGTATTATAGTACAAGTAAAACTCTTCTGCTAATACACCGCCTACTTATTTACTTCTTGCTGTTCTCGACGACGCTATATTATCATAATAATTCACTTGATATAGTTTGTTTTTGCAAAATAGCCCAAAATAGTTTAACGTTCGAATGATTGCATCATCTTTCCTTGGTAGTGCGACTTGTTTTACACTTTGATTTGCGATATCCAGTTGTTCGATATGCAAACCTGCTATTCTACCCATTTTTGAACAGATTTCTTAGGTATAGAATTAGATGACATAATATTTTTAATGGTGGTACCTAACTGCGACTCCAAATGCTATTCGTGATCTGTTTCGTTTCATACGAGCACAAAAGGGACCTCTTGGAGCTTCTCGTATGCAGCACTCATCTCGGAAAGATCAGTATGAAAGGGTTAGAAAGAGATCCAAAGCAAACACATACCGATGGAGACAGTATATTTTTAGGTTGTCACGCCCTTTCCCACCCCCTAACTGAGCTTTCAGAGAATCACGCGAGTATGCTCCTGTGTGACTCTCACCGTACGAGACTTCTTCTTATTTTCACGAAGCTCACGAGAAAACGCCAAAAGTGTAAAAAAAGAAACAAATGTAATCGAAAATCGTAAACATCTTTCGAAGCACAATCACATTTCCAACGCGCAAAATGTAACATCATTATGTCAGGTATACAGTTAGCATCTAATTAATTTGATTCGAAAAAGTGACGTGATACGCAATGTTCAAGCTTGCCGGTAGATTTTGAAATATTAGTAGAGAGAACGAGGAAAGTTGTATGAAAAGTGTGAGAAAACGAGGAAGGTCCTGGAGAGGTTTAGTAGTAATTAATAAATACAGCTAACGAATCAGCCGTTGCTCCCTGTCCTCCCTGGGTTCCCGGCCGATCCTGGCGGAGGAAGAAAAGACCATTGCGAGCGATACGCTCCTGGAACCGGAAGAATCTTCCGACCAGGAGCAACTGGATCCGCAAGAGGATGATCCTTATGAGTACGACGAAGACATCAGACCTTCGAACGAGGAATCACCGGAAAACGAAAGTTTTCTGGTTGGAAATTGTCCTGGCTCGTCTGGGATACCTACGCGTTGCTGGGGATGCACCGGCTGCAATGGAGTACATACGCCGATTTTCCTGTTGGCTTCCTCTCCAACGGAGCCACCGTGTACCTGCATTTCCTGTCAGTAATTTATTAACTATGGGGATCAGTTGAATAGGCTTCAGCTTCTTTTCCTTTTCAGTTATTTTCACTTCAACCCTGTGAATTCCAAAATTCCTCGCACGTAATATAACTGCTCAAAATAACTAATGTACGGGGGCAAGAAAATAATTATCCGCGATCTACATATTTATAAAGTAGATTAAAACGCTAGATGTTCCTGCATTAGTTTTCGACATTATTTCTCTTACCGTTCGACTCACTTTATACTTCAAATAAACTTTTTTCCTTGCAATAATTACTCACTACGTACTGGTTTGCACAATAATTTATCGACTAATGCAAAGTGCTAATTAGTAAGTTAACGCATTACAAGTTGGAATTGTAGACTTATTTTGAGAAAAAAAGGTCAATTAATGTTTGTTCACATATTTGTTCAAACGTATCGTTCTATGTAAATCGAAAACGTTAAATAGAATACTCAGCTGACATGTAATTTGTAAAATTTATTTGCAAAATATTGCTCACATTTTTAAAAAACTTGATACTGGTACTGAAGGGAATTTTTAGTACTGATCCCTTACAAAATTTCACCAACGACCTTAGTTCAATTTATGCGAGAGGCTCAAATGGTGATTGATGCTAAATCACACTTGTATGATCATTTTCCATTTTGATCATTAATTAATAGACACTGTTTTGCCATAGTATGCTATTTCGATACTGCACTTTCAAACCACCAACATTATACCACAACTCGCTGTTGCACACTAAAGTTGATTTATGCATAAGTAAAATCGATCATCTTATTGTTTCCAAAATAAATGGCTGGAGAGACTTATCAAGTTAACACGTTCCCTGCCAAGCCGTTTTTGCCCAACTTGCCGTGCAGGTCATTTGATGTTTTAACTAAAGATTTAAAATAAGATAAGATTAATAAGATTTTAATAAGATTTTTTTATTTGTCATAAAATGTATGTTTTCAGCGCTTTAAACGAATATGTCTGCGTGTACCATTTATGGTACACGTGGCCTGATGGTCAAGTTTAACGTGTGCCATAAATGGTACACGTGGCATGGAACGTGTTAAACATTGAATAGAAAACGGAGAGATAAATATGTATCTATACATGTATTCTCAGTAGAAACTAATACATAATACTCTTGCGGACCGTATTAAATATAGCAATGCTTTGGCTATTTATTTGACGCCACGAAATTTTTGTAGCAGGTAAAATATTTTCTTGCAATTCAATAGTTGCATAATTTTGTAATACCATATACAGGGTGTCGCGCCTTAAATTCAGTAACAGAAATTCGTTCAAGTATTCAACGAATAATACTGATCGAAAAATATAACAGTAATTATAATTCTTTATTGCCGCTTTATAGCCATAAAATGAACTTCGCTGTACACAATGACGCATCCTTCTGTGCACAAAATGCATACAGTATACATAGATGTGTTTTGCTACCTAGGTAAACATTGACTTGTGTCAAGAGTACAGGTAAGTGTTTCGTTGTGATAAAATTGAAAAACGTGCAAGGTATTCAGTCTATATTTTAGATTTGATTTCCTTACTACATACCTCCATAGTGCTCACGACGTTTCGTAGTTTTTCGATTACAGAATATGTCGATGTAATAACGTTCGTATACGGTGTCTGCAACGGGAATAGTACATCCGCGATAGCTTAGTATCAATAGCGGTATTCTGATCATACCACTTCGCCATTCTACTTTCCAAAAGTCTTCGGAATTTAACCTATGAGAACTATGTTGAGAAGTGGAATGTGGGCAATTTGACGTATAAAGAAGAAGTTTAAAACAAATACGTTGCAATTGTTGTTTATTGAATTTCTTACGGAACATCGTGTATATAATATCAGCGAAGAGTTAAAAGCTATAATATAAACGAGAAGATAAGCATAATTTGCATTGCACAAGTTTAATTTTATTTTTGTATACGTTGGGCGAAATATTTAAATAATTATTGTAACGCGTAACTCAACTTTGCTTTGGAATCATTTCTTTGTGTCGAAGTGTTATTGATTCCATCAAACTAGATGGAAGTATGTACTAGCAAAGTTCATTCAAACTTTTCAAGGTTGGCCATTTCGTTTTACAATAGTCAATAATGGTGTTGATTATAATACTCTGTTCACCGTTCCATACATTTGCAACACTAATTCCTTTTCAAAGTATAGATCTAATACATTTAGAGGGTGCTCTGATCTGTTTATTATTAATTTTTTTGCACTTTGTCAATAACTATTTTACGTGTAACAGGCATTTTTGTTCTCCTCTCACATTAGACACATTTCTGAATAGGTAAATTATTATATTATATTGAGCATAAATTTGATACAAATATTTATTAGCAACAAAATTTACTGTACATTTACTGCTTTTAGTATTAAAAAGCTCAATAGCATCGGTAAAATAAATGCTTTATAATACAACATATAATCTACAAATGCATCTGTGAAAGTGTTCTGTCTTTGCAAAACACTTTTTTATTGCACTTTACCAAAGTTTTAGTAAAATCTTGTGTCACATAAAAGCTCCACTCACTCCTTCCAATGATTCATCAATTTTGAATAATATCTTTTTTATACAATTGCTTTCCCTTTGTATCGCACTATTCGCATAAATTTCGAATATACTGTGCATTTGAACGTAAAAATCAATTGATGCAAATAGTAATTAAGCAGCTACATGGGGCAACATCTTAAAAATTTATCGTGCAACGCCATAAATCAGAAACTAATATTGTTATAAATATTCGCATACAATGGTAGACAAAAGTATTGATGAAGTGTGCAATTCAGTCTACAAATTGTACTATACATGAACAATATCTAGTAAAATGGTCGCTCATCTCTCCATTTATCTCTATACCCTTTTATTCGTAACGCTTTACTTACCTATGTACAAAAACAGAATTACATGATAAAATTAGGTAATATATAGTTGATAAAAATGCGTTATATGGGTATTTCATACCTGTACACAATGTTAGGACATTTTTAATAACGACATACACAGTTAGTAGACAAAACTGTAGCAGCTTGTTTCTAATAATTCCTTTCCATTTCTATAACATTTTATGTATTAATTAATGAACAGTAAAGATTTCTTTAAACGTTCTATTCTTCTTTACAGTACTATATAAAAGTTATTTTACAATTATCAAAATAACGATCAGCGCGTATTATTCTGTTGTTAGGAGGTTGATGGAAAACTTGTTTTTATCTGTTATAACATAGTTCAACGGCAGCTTCAACCTAATTGTAGTAAATTGTCAACTCAAAGCCAACCTTCGATGCTTTCAATCTCACTTTAGATTTTTTTGCATCAACAAAATTTCATTTTAAGCTTCACTTAAGTCTCAAGATGTTCTACAAGCTCTAAAAAATGTCGCTTAGCAGTAACCAGAAAATAATCTGGGCTGCTCGCGTTTAATGGTTCATCCTATACACTAAATCAATATATTTCCTGTCAATAAAACACCTGCGTAGTACATTATTATTCGTTATGTGCTATCTACTTTGTTAACTTTGTTATTCAGTTCATATACATAGACAAGCAAGGTATTATGAATAAGGATCCACATAGAAAAAAAGGAGAAACGAGTAATTACTTAAATTGTATACTTGCACACATTTCTGTGTATACTAAATCACGTACTATCCCCCAATACGTTAATCCACACGTGTATCTTGCGTTCACAATATGAAATATCGCACGAAGCGCCGCAATATTTGTCACACAAAAACGCATTAACTATTTTGATACAGCACATTTCGAATTATTTAAACAAAAAACTGACGACGTGCGTAGTACGAATAACAAGATGGTTGCAGAGATCTTGAAAACGCGTCATCGAGATCTTTTCTCGGGAGCGCTCGTGATTCACTTGCGTGCTCCATCCACATTTCACTTTTCCTATTTGCTCCTTAACCGTTCGCTCTTGACCTTGGGTTATTATAGCATGCAACGAAAGGGTGAACGAGCGGTGTCATTTCACCAGAGTTCGCCATTCCATAGATTCCATTGAATTTTTAGATTTCGCCCCAGACCTGCCGTTAATTTCGTTTTAAAGTTTTATGCAAACGGTATACACGCGTTCCAATTTGCGCTGTGTACAGGGTGTTTCGTTTAAATTGAGCATGTACAATATTTCCATTGCTATTGACAACACGAAATATTGTTGTATCCATAGGGCACATATTTATTATGAGTTAATAATGTTTTCTTTGAGATTGTAAAGTCATCTTCATCTTTCTTTTAATGTTTAGATATGGTTTTGTTGTCCACAGCCTTGAATTGGATTTTGCAAATACATTTGCTTTTAAGTGACCTTTGGTGAGACAAATTGTTAGTTAAATTAAGAACACAGTAGCAGTTAAAAAATTTGTATCGTCGAACGCTTGAAATGCTTTTCTAATTTTCAATCTCGAGCTGCTCTTAACTTATTATTGTAAGCTAATAAATCTGAGTCAATACTAAATTCCACGACACTGGAAGTATCGATATAATGGATCGCATTTATAGTTTTTCGTAGAAAAATCGTCACTTGGAATTTGGAAACAAGCCCCTATGTTAAGGGGCATTATTTGAACTCTTAGCTTTAAAAGCACATTCTTTTTTCTTCCACTAAAGAAAATCAAGGCGGACTTGAAATGTTTGAAAATAATTGAAGACGTTCTTGGAAGATGTTACATTCAAGTATTCAATCTATCTTTCTCGACATATTCTGGGGAATTGAAAAATTGAAAGGAATATTGAAAGTGCTAAGTTATAATATCTCACCCTGCGTATGCACATATACAAAGTGTTCAATTTAATATGGCCACTTTCAACAATTATTGTTTCTTGTAAATGAACAAACAATTATAAATGATAGAAAATTATTTCTCAGCTACACTTATTGTTAGTCAACTGTATATGTTATTTTATTTTTGAAATATACCTCCATCACGCACCCCATTCTATTTTATTCCTACTTTAATGTTTCCATAATGCTTAGATAGCCTGTAATTTCCGATGATTTTTCCATCACTACACGTTACGACGTTACATGCATCTATATTACGCAATTTATTTTCTATTTGCGCTTTGAAAATCTGTTGCCGGCGAAAGTAGCGGTTTCTTACATTATTTGGTATATTTTTAAGCCACAGGCGGTGCTATTGACACGAACTCGAGTTCATGCACCTTTCTTAATTGAAGCACTGCAATGTAGTATAAGGATTACTGCCTCAATTTTGTTTTCTTTTTTTCTCGTATTTGTAGAACACGGTTAAACGGTGGTTGGGAAGGAAAACTACATGGCCCAGTTTATTTGTACGTGTTGTTTTCTCTATGTACGGTGTGAAGCAATTTTGTTATTTTGCTTACTATAAATATAACGAGTTGAGTGGAAAAAAAAGTTTGCAATTGTTTAATCAAGTTATTTTAAGGTTGATGTAGTGAATTTTTCAATTTATTTGTACGTGTTTTGTCGTTCGTAAATACAAAAGAGTCAGACGAGGAGTTCCCAAAAGTATCCAATCTGTAATCAAAATTTAACTTTCATAAAATACTTGCAGTTGGTTGAAATTTTATACGAAAATATATTACTACACGTTTCATATGCAATTATGAATTCCAATGTGATTATAATGCACACTACTATATGTAGAAGTATACATATACAACATATTCCTAAATGCTCATTAGACCATTAATATTATAGCAAACTAGGATTAGTGCAATTTGCACAGGAAATACAATGAAATTAAACATAGATATATCGAATATAAAGGCGATCAATTGTTAACATTGTAAAATATGTCTTACAAATAATTATGAGGATTTTTCTAAGAATTACATATATAATAAATAATTAATCAATGTGAGATTTATTTAAACCTTATATGGCAGATTAATATGATGTTATTTTTATCAATCTGTTCTCGATGATTCGATTGCTAAAGTAATCAATTAACAATTTTATTTTATATCTCCCCAGACATGTCACGCCTTGTGATCTCTACGGGGTGTCTCGTAACTATCTGAACATCGAAACACGGAGTGTTGCTGGCGTGACCCTGAACAACTTTTTCTTTTTTTAAATTGTTGATTGAAGCTTTGTTTCTGAATTATTAACAAGAAACACTGGTCAATCAGAGCGCCTTTCCCCAAACACGCGCTCTACGGGCGTTCTGATTGGTCAGTGGTTTTCGCTAATAATTCAAAAGCGAAGCTTCAACCAACATTTTGGTCAAGGAAAATGGTTTTCAGAATCAGCCCAGTAACCCTCCCAATTTCCCAATGTTCAGTTAGTTACGAGACACCCTGCATAATACATGTGTAATACATTGTTTATGCTATTTAAATGTACTTACAGTTTTGGTATAAGCTGCCTGCTATCTGCGAATTATACTATATAAATAAAACAGCATATTACTTTCTAGAAGCAGCATATTGCCTGTTACTTGAATTCCTTTGTACAGAATTGGAATTGAGAGACCCATGATAATATCGGGTACAAGAATAAGTAATACACTATTGCTTCATCAATTTAGTAACAAGTATGACGATTTTCCGTAAACAAAAATTAATGCTTCCATCCTGCTAAAATTCCTAGCGTACTAAATTAAAATAGAAAAAGGTCTGAAAAACGTTAATTCCTTTTACAAATGAAATGTTTCGCAATGCGTTGATAGCAAGCCATAAAAAGAATAAAGAGATAGTGGATTATTTATTAGTATGCCTAATATTGTCATGCAACGGGATACAAGCAACGAAAGCTTTATTATGCTGTAATAGTTATATTTTATTTTAGTATATGACATATGTTGTAACATATATGAGATATTCGAATGAAAAATAAAACAAAAGAGTGAACCAGTAAATAATTCGTACGGCAATTAGCTGCCAACATTTTGGTAATCAATGATCAATTCAGGCATTTTTTACTCTCTTGCGCCACTCTGAACAAGTTAAAATATTTTATTAAAAATAGCGTCGCCCGTTTCAAAGATTTATTAACAAAGAAGTATTGCATTACATACTTTGAAAGAAAAAATATGTACAATTTCATTGTTATCAATTTAATCTGGATTCATATAGGACATTCTTATAAATATATTCAATAATGTGTGTGTATATATATACACATGTATATAGTATATACATGGTGGTTGGTAACAGGTGGTACAAGCGGAAGGGGGGTGATTCTACGCGAAAAAAGAAGTCGAAAATATAGAATACAAATTTTTCGTTTGAGCCTTTGTTTTCGAGAAAATCGACTTTGAATTTTCGCTCGGTACGCGAATGGTCGTAGGACATTAATCATCAAGAGATTAGTCGGAACAATATATGTAGCTACTCATTAACCCCTTGCCGTATGATTAAGTTTGAGCCAGCGCGTGCATTATTCAAGCCCAGTGCCGCGGCGCGGCGGGACAACAAGCATTTGATGATATACTCGATATCCTTTAGCCGTTAGCCGATTGTATAGAAATCAACGCAACGCAAATGAACGGTTTTAAATGTACGGGTCTGGGCGAAAGAAAGAAACTCAGCTATGTGACAAAATATAACCAAAGGATAATAAATTGAAATTGTCGCTAATGACCCTGGTGTCGATGCGACATTAAACTTTAATGAAAAAAAAATGTAATGTGCACTAAACCAGTTAACCAGCTTTAAACCAGCGGCCCGCCAGACATGCGAGACGCGGGCCACGCGTGATTTTTTAACAACGTTTGACCAACGTTTGACCTAACCTAATATTGTATGCGGGTCGCAATATTAAATACTTAAATATTGAATTTGTTATTTATAATTCTATTTATAGATTTACAATGAAACGCTTTTTCTCAGTTTGATTCACTGTTTATTAGTAACATATGTATACAGCAACATGTACGTACATGTGGCTTTTTAATGAAATGGAATTAAATAACTATTAATATTTACTTATTCACAATGAGATATTATAATTTATACTGCTTTTCATCCACAAGCTTATCAAAAATATTAATATACCACACCTAGTATTGACAACACGGCCAAAATCAAGGATATTATTTCATTAATTAAATTTCAATAATTAGTTAACTCAATTTAATTGAAAAAATATGTAAACATATGCCATTTTACACTATAAGATGTACTGTATATTAGTATGTACATGTTACATGTATATGTTAAAAAACAAAAGAGGATTTTGCTATAAATCAAATAAGAAATGGCTAATTTGCGTCTTAAATTAAATTATTTGGTTAATATATCTGAGTATTTAATATTGCGGCCCGCGTAATGTAGTAGATTTCAACTGTTGGCCCATTGCGAGCTAAAGCTTGCTCACCATTGCTCTAAACAATGGAACAAGAATCAACGAACCACTTGCCCAATTTGTATTTCTTATATTCGGCCCGAAATCCGTCCCGCGTGTCTGACTCGACATTATAAGGCAAGGGGTTAATGCATTTACTTCTATGTAGTACGCTTTATAAAATAACGAATCTATATTTTTTCGGTACATATGTAACTAATGTAGTATTTTTCAAGTCATTTTTTTGTTTGTAGAGGTACTTTTTATTGTCTTATTAATCCGAATCATATTATTCGTTGTTCCAATCATAAATGCTTATCCAGAACTTAAGATTTATGCATAAAAGATAAAATTGATATTGTTCGAAAATTTTCAAGTATTTCAAGTTTTCAGGAGCGTATAAAGGTTAAGCGAATGGCGTGTTTTGTTTCTGAGCGTTCCGCTGTCAAAGGATGTAGACAAAATGAAAATTAATTTCAAAAAAGCTGATTAGGAAATACATCATCTACATTCTTGAATATACAGTAAATTCTCCTACATTGTCCCTCAGCTCGGAATCGAATTGGGACAACTTCATTCTTTAAATTTCAATTTTAAAAAAAAACGGTTCAAACTATCCTGAAATTTTTGTTGTTTTGTATCGACAATGTGTTCTAATACATTGCTATATAATTATTTTCTGCTACTACTCGCTACACTAAAAGTTATTGAATTTTTAAAGCGTCATAAGGCGGGTTTGCCTTTGCAAGAAACTGAATTTTAAACGCTTCCCCGTTTGAGAAAAGCAACAATCACTAAGCAAAGTAAAGATTTGGAAGGAATAGAACAATATTTAAATAATTTTAATAATTTAGAATCGAACGAGAGCGATAACTCTGGTGTAAGCCATGTATGTATAATAAAATTTTAGTAATTATTAATTATGTTAGCTATGTGCCGTTTATTCCACTGTGTATTGTTTTTTATTATAATATTCATGTTTTACATACATTTCTTTATGTAACAATTAATTTTTATTATTTGTTATTTTTTCTTGATATTGTTATAATGTTGTTATGTCATACAACTAGTTTGTCCTTTCAGTAAAAAAACTTTCATTATTTCTGCATTATAAGCATTTTTTGATTTCTGTCCCGAACGCCCAATGAAGTGCTGCACTGTGCGTCGGTTATAGACAAAAAACCACGTGGCGTATTATATTGCTTGGTAACTGACTCGAACAAAACGGCATAGACGTAGGCATGGCGCAAGGATCAACGTAGAAACAGTGATAGGGACAATGTGGGAGAATTTACTGTGCATGAATGAATATATGTTTCCAGTTAATTATAATCAGACAGATATCATATATTTCGTACATTAATAGTTTCAAAGAATATTGCACACAGCGTGCAACAAGTCAACCTATTATTTCTAATAGAATACGCGATAATTCCTAAATAAAAAATTCAACAATATTTCAATACCTACGAATCTTGTATAATCTTATATAAATACGAATATTATTAAAATTAAAACATCATTCCGAATGTATTTACACTTTTTATACTATGATTCCATGTTAACTTCTTATACCTGCCTTTTGGTTTAGTGTTCGTTCTGCTTTTAGAATTAGTTTATTATATTATGTAATTAATGCTTCGTTATTATGAAATGCTGGCACATCGTATATTATAACATTTTGTTCTCTTTGTTCTCTACTATTTATTATTATGCACCATGAAATAAATGCCTATTGTAAATTAATATACGAACAATTATGTGTCGTTTCAGTTCTATGTAGCAACCGGGTGAGCCAAATGACCAAGACTTATAATGACATAGAAGCAGTTACAAGGCTTCTAGAAGAGGTAAATGTACCCAATGATACGTATACGCAGCTGCATATGTATACATATACATCCTTTTTCTTGTTGTTGCACAGCGTTTAATATGACGATAGAACAAAGTCGAATATTTTCATACTTACAAAATTTTCACTGTTTAAGTAAAGAAGGGAGCCGAATGTTTACTTTATATAACAAAATATTTCGTAATTAGATTTAAAATCTGAAGCAAGTACACATTAACATCTAGAAGAAAGTTTTATGAATTTGAATGATCTAATTTCATTATATAATATATTCAATCATAAATTTTCATAATTTATAAAATTCCGCGTTCGCGATGCTGATAAAAAAAGTGCTGGAGAGGGAAGGGGGAGGGGTTAATGCTCTATGTATCGAAAGGTTAAATGAATTACCTGTTAACTTGCAGAAAGAAAAAGACTTGGAACTGACCGCACGTATCGGCAAAGAACTTCTATCGCACAACCAAAAACTCGAGACCACAGTCGCCAGCTTGGAGTCTGAACTGAAGGAAGCCAATGAAAGGATTATTCAATTTACGCACGAACTCGGAAAGAAGACAGAGTTGATACAAATACTAACGAACGATGCTGAAGAATCGAACTCTGAAACCGGTACGCCCACCGGACTTCGCGGAATTAGTCTTGACTTGATGCAGAGGAAAATCAGCACCCTCGAAGGCGAGAATAAACAGCTGAGGACCGAATTTACGAAATTGATGCACGATGCTGATCATTCGGAGGAACAGGAGGCAAAACTCGTAAAGGATATTGCCACTCAACTCGGTTCGGTTAAAGCTTTTACTTACAATTAGATACTTGCTAACAATTATGTTTTCGCTTTGCGGTTTTGATGATGAAAGTGAAATCGATAAAGCAGCTTGACGACATAGTACACGACACTAGTAGTTAGGGCTTATAATATATGTATATATATCTAAAAGGTGTATGCTTTTTGTATACAGCGAACGCAAACATGGAGGTGGACGGAATATCAGACGAGTTATTTAGGCAAAAAGAAGAAAATCGGCTGCAACACGAGCAGATAGTCAGTTTAACAGCCAAATTGGCCGAAGCGGAATTGAGATTGGCACAGTTAATGGTCGAACATGATGAAGTGGGAGCTACTTTGCTTATTACGAAAGATAATCAGAACACTCTTGCAAGTGAACTGGCCGAATTCAAAGATAGATACGCAGAGGTGAGAGACCCTAGACTGAAATTATTATAGTTACAACCATTCTGTTTCGCTGTTCCCCTTCTTGTTTTACTCAATTCTTTGCGAATCGTCAGGGGCAAATAGACATTTTAAGCTGAGTAATAGCTTTGGTTTGATTTAATGCCAAAACTATGACGGCCGGTTAAATTTTCAAGTTTTTCGTAAAAAAATCTGCATTCATTGTTATCACTCAAAAATTATAACCTTTATTTGAAGACCATTTGAGCGGCAGTAACAGATATTATATACAAAAATTGTCGGTAGGTTTAGTGTCCATTCTATTTAACATTAACTGAAATTAGAATACAATCGAGTAGAGCTAAACTATCATGTTATATCATGTTTTCAATGTCAATTGCATTTAAGGTGGTGAACTTACTGGCGGAAACTCAGGATCAATTACGAAAGCAAAGAAAAAAGGGAATGCCAACAGTGAGAGGAGGTTCCTTGTTTCCATCTCTGGGTGCTGCTCCACAGCCAGATTCAATTGCCTCGGAATTAGAATCGTCTCTTTACTCTGAGCTCAGCTTGGATTCCGGCATCAGTACTGACAGAATGTATGTTTTTGTTTTTTACAAGATGTGAATATTACTATTTGCTCAAGATTGTTACTACAAATCAACCACCAATTTATATTTTTAATGTCATACAGGCCAACATATAAGAAGGTATTCGAAACAGTGAGAAGCGCGTCAAGGAGTACGTCTTATATGGTCGACGCAAATCAGTTCCCAAGAATAGGTTCAATGACAACATCCACTTTATCTAGCGGTTCTACTGGACCACGTATGAGTTGTGGGCAAGTTCGACCATTGGCATCAGCATTTCCCAGTTTGGATTCCGCTGGGCACAGCGATTCAGAGGGCTCCCTTATTACAGATTCAGAAGATTATCCGTAAGTTGATATCTATGAAGCATTGTCACAATTAGAGAGAGGGTGTTTTGCATGTGATATCCGTCGTAGTGTCTTCATTATTTTTGCCGATACAAGCAATTCCCGAGAGCATAGTTGTTTCACTCGCAATCAGACGTTGAATATTCTACTATAAGCTGTTTCTCCCACGGTCATTTTGTTCGAGCATTCGAGACCATTTTTCGATAACAACGATATATTTTTATTAGCGAACTATATCTGATACAAAATGAATTTCAAATATGTACGATACCTTGAAATACTATTTCTGAGAAATATTTTGGTGTATCTGGCACATTAAATTTGTTAAATGTGCCATTTTCTGTAAATATTAACTGATAAACTGTATGGATAAACGTTTTTGTGGATTTTTCAGAGGTCCACAGCAAACAGGAGTACCAGGTGCTCCTGGTGCGGCAGATTTAGAAGCAGCTCTTCGCAGATTGACACCTGCAGAAGTTCTCACAAGGCGTGCTTGCCTTAGCACCGGTGCAGGATACAGTTATGATTACGATGCTGGAACTCGGTCACCTTCGACCTTTGTACCTCTTGGTTGTAGAACTCCGGACAGCATTATGTCCACAGGAAGCAGCGGCAATTTAAGCGGATACAGTGGGAATTCTTGGAGAATTCCTGAGAAATTGCAGATAGTGAAACCTATCGAAGGTTCTCAGACCCTGCACCAGTGGACACAATTGGCTACGCCTACTCTTGGTAATATTTTATAAACTTTTAGTAAATTCATCGAAAACTCAAGATAAATGGTTTATTATCCAAAATGTTTGAAACATTATTTCTTACGCAGTTTCTCTGAAACAAAACGTAGTAAATGCTTGAAGGTGCAGCTAAACTTCGGTAACTCGAAAACCCCTATAAGAATACAATTATGTTCATTCATTTCCGTTTTGCTGTTAAAGTCTAAAGCATACGGAAGTCCAATGTTACACGAAAAAACTGAGTCTTTTGCTATGTCAATAGGCTATAATGTATTTAGAGTTAGAATGGTGGGCTAGAAAAATTGAAATCCAACCCATCTGCAATGCCTCCGGAAATCAAATTTTCGTTCGTTGAAGAGCTTAATTGTGCTTCGACTTACCGAAGTCTGACTGTTTTATGAAATAATACAGCGATTTCTGATTGAATGTATCGTTTATTACTCAGGCGGTCTTTTGGAAGAACGACCTGGCGTGAAAACTCGAGGCGGGCGTGGCCTGGAGGATTTAGGCCTTGTCACTTTCAGTTTAAGTGACCTTGAAGAAGACGAAGAGTACGCCAACCCTGGCAAACTCTTTCAAGACACGGGTTCCGTGTACACCTTCACTAATAGCACCGTTCTTCATCCCGATGATCATACCAGTGTAACTCCAAGTATCGTCGGTAGTAGAGTAGCAACTGCACCTAGTAGTGCTTTAAATTCTGGTATGAGTACTCCGAGAACGTTAAGCAGAAGGAATTCGACTTCAACATTTTCAACAACCCTTGGCCTGGCAAAGATGTTAAACGAAAGAGGTAAGAATGATTCACCATTGGAGATGTACAGAGAGGGTGATCCATTTAAATAAGACCAATTAACAATCTCTTCCAATTGTATAATGTAGCAGCTATAGATAATAAACTCATAATGCATTTCTTTGTAAAAAAAAGAACCCCTGTTGCATGTAGTGAATTCAGATACATATTATAAGTCAGTTGTAATGAAAATGTTTGGTAAGCAAATCAATTAAAATAAGTCAATTGTTACGTAATATAGGCATAAAAGCTGTAACCCCATCTTCTCAACGAACTCCAAGTGGGGAAAGAAATTTTACACCTACCGCAACACCTTGTAATAGTCCTGATGCTAGTCCTCCAGAAAGTCGGTCTAGTTCTCCAACTCGAGAGAGTGGTTTATCTATGGGATTGTTATCCAGTGGTGCTGAATTATTAAAGCGAACGTTTGGCGGAGAGACAGATGTACGTAAGGTTTGTGTATAATTTTCTATTACCGTAACATGGTATTTCTTAGAACGCGTAGCTTTATTGCTCTTAATATTAATTACTAAGAAATGCACAATGTTACTCACGTGCAATGTACCTAAGTACGAAAATTATAATAAACGCTCCTATCGATATACAATCTGTGAACAGGTTTGCGTTGCTGATTCGTTGCTGTAGTTTATATTATTAAATAGTGAACCATTTACGTTTGTGGAAGCGTTTTTATTTGTTTAAAAGAATTTGAATTAGTAGTAATAATTGAATCGGTTACCACCTACATATATGCAGTGGGTGATTAAATTATTTCGGGCAGATACAAAAATTATACATTTTGTGTTTAGCTGAATAGACTCACAAAAAAGCAAAATTTAGTTAGACATCTGTATTTAGATATAACAGATATAGATATATATTTGTAATTTGTATGTATGACTTGATTTTACTGATTGATGTGCTCGTTTTCTCTGATTATTATTTACTTTAACATTGTTAAATGATAGCTTACGTGTACTTGTTACGGTATTTCAGATATATGTATGTGTACGAATTTCAATGTTATACAATTCGGCGAATACATTTAAATCATTGTCATATATCATTAAAGACACAGCAATATGCTTCGTAACAAAGAAGGTATCATTGTAAGTGTACTTTTAGTTCCATTCTTGATCAAACTTCAAATTAGTGATAATGTTGAAGTGTTCGTAATAATATGATCACCCCACTGTATGTAAAAGTGCATCCTGTGTATTGATAATCAAACAAATTTGCATGCGACAGTGTAAAAAATTTCCTTAGTTCTCATATTTATTCGACTTCTTAACAGACGAAAAGGAAGCGAACTGTTCTGTCCAGATCGGAGAAGAAAGCTCTTACCAGCATCCGTTTAGTAGAGAAACTCGAAAGAATAGGTATCGACACTATAATGGCGACAACAGCTGGCTCCTCTATCGCTCCATTGGCGTTACAAGGTTCTTTGTACAGCCGACGTTCCAACGAAAGTCCTATGAGCCAACTAATATTTTCGAAGAGTTCCTTGTCCTCGAGTGGAAGTCAAGACAAACTTTCACCTTCTTCTTCCACTGCTAGTGATTCCTCGTTGTCGAAACGGAGCATGTACGACAAGAAGAAAGGCGAATCCGTACCAAACAGGGAATCAAATAGACAAAAAAGAACTGGTGCTCGAGCTATGAGACCTGATCTTGGTCAGGTTACGCCAGCGATTCCTGTTACAGTTACGAAGGAATCTCCTGCGCAATCCGCTTTGGGAACTATTAGCTCGCTTCTGTTCGGACGAAAGGGTGGATTACTTTGAGACTATTATTTATTGAGCGCAAACTTAATTACGAACAGAAACTGGGACAAGTTTTTAACAGAACGTAACGAAAGATTCTCGGAGCGATGACAAAATTGAATCAACTCAATTCATTTCACTTCGACCAAATTTATTTTATACTGTACTTCGACGTGGATTATAAGTTATCTTTTCGGTTTTATAATCCCTGGATTTTATACATAAATACCTCGATAGATACATATATCAATCGGAGAGAAAATTACATATTCAACTTATCAAAAAAACAAGGTATCATAACACGTATTCACGTTGTAATATTTAGTAAGGGTGTAAGAAAATTTAATCTGTGCTATTATTTTGTACAATTTTTGTTGAAGTGTTCAATATTACGCGTCTTTACGTTACAAAGGCCCGATATTTTATACCATTTACAATATTTTTAGAATTTGATATTTCATCCTTTCTACAAGCTATACTATTATTGTCGATACATAAATTGATAATATTCACTTATTTACTATTTCTATGAAACATCGACATGAATGGCCACTACGATTTTAATATTAATTTAACATTCCTATTAGTTAGCAATCGTTTCTCTCCTCTTGTCTTAATTTTGAAGTTTCATCTGTACGATTGTTTCGCTCCTGCACGAATACTGATCGTGAAAAATGTTCCAAGTATGTATTACTTTTTTTTAAAAGTATTCATATATAACGATCCATTTCTTAGGCGTTTTACTATGGCGTGGAGAATGTTATAGAGGGGAGTAATCCATGTTATTCCAAAATTTACAGTATTACGTTCAACTATATCTATATACATATTTCATTAAAACTGTTTGAGCTGTCCATTTTCTCATCGCTCCGACGATCTATAATTACTAGAAGTCCCATTATTACTTGTTACTCTAAAAGCAGCTATTTCTCACCGATTAGTTTACTTTTAAAAGGATTTATTGTAAATAAGTGATTCGTATGTGAACAAAATGAGTAAAGGAACATTACACAGAATTACATAAGTGAAAAGCAAGACAAACATTTGTAAATGATTATTTTGAATGCTCTTCGATAAGTGAAGATCAATTTATAGGCGCGTGCAATGAATAATTTCGAAACAATTGATTTACACACGTATAAAAAGGAAATGTGAATTAGGAAAATGTATTATGTAATTTAATTTGCATTGTATAGAGAATACCATGATATAATAGTAGTTAATACTTAAAAATTACTTAGGATGTTGCAACCATGTAATTTGATCTGCTGCATTATTCATGCGATTTTTATTAGCGATTATCATGTTCCTTTTCATGTACAAAGTAGAAATACGTGTTGCGAGAAATCATTCAAATTATTTATCGCAAACATGCATTGTCTTCTGTCAATGAGAATAACTGTTTTTCCGAAAGTTTAAGGTGAATTTAGTACTACTACATCGATATATTTATTTTTACTCTAATTTGGTACGCGCTGATGTGGCTAAAAAGGATGGAAAAACATAATAAAAATATAATACAAAAAATGCAATGTTAATAATGCACGGAGCAGCATATAAATGACTTCACGTAATAGTAAAACATGATAAAAGTAAATGAATTTATAACGAAAAGGCAAGATTGCGAGAGATGATACGATCAAGTTGATTAGTAAAAACAGAAAATAAATGAATAAAAGTCGCAGCGAATTTTGTAGGTCGGAGCACAATTTCTAACTCCAACATTTTTAGGGTGCTTAAAAGTTTCTAGTTTTCCTTTAATTAATTTAAGAAATTTGCCGCGAATCGATTGATTATATTTTAAATTGATTAATTAAATGTGTTACTATTGTCGGTCTTTGTTGAAAGACTTCACACTTAGTATTGGTGATTAATTAATTGTCGACTAATTGTTGATCAGTAAGCAAAAATGTTTTTACTGCTCTGACCTATTCTTTATTCAACAAAGAAGCCTTGTAAATAATAAGTGAATTAATGGTTAGCTGATTCACAGCTTGTACACTCATACTGATTTTCGAGTATTACGATAGAAGGGTGAAATTAATCGTTTCAAAGTAGAACGTGAAAAATTAATTAAACGCATGATTGTACGTTTTTACTTTAAACCAATTAAACAATTTTAAATGAATTGACCAACAATTAAGCGATCGATGATTGATCTATTATATGTAACAAAATACTTTTGTAAATAGTAATCTATTACTATATTATTTCTTTTATTTCGCCTCTTTTTTCTAATCGATTACGATTAAAAAAATTGATTGCAATGTATACAATGATTTTTATGGAAAACTGCAGTTTTATTCGTAAATGGACCCGTGTCTTGTATCATAGGAAGGATGGTTTAGCAGGTGCAGCCTTGTACATAGACGAGTACAGATTAATAAATTAAATTGAAAAAAATCCACAGGTGTTATGGTTTCCCCTCAAAATGTATTACCGATCATTTTTTACTATAGTTGTAACTACTTTCTTGTAAAATATAAATTATGATATTATACATATGTACATAGTAGTAAATAGGTTTATTTTTTGCCTTGCAGCCTCGAAATGGGGTTACATATTCTGTTACATAATCTGTGTGTGAATGCTTTCTTCTTGGGATTCTTTTCTTCTGTTTTCCATGACCATTCGCATCCACTCCATCCCTTCTTCTCCTCCCTTTAATATCCCTCTTATCCCTCTTTTCAGCTCCTTGCACTTTTGAAGCATGTGACCCAGTCTCTCTGGCCCCTTACATACATAGTCTGCATACTGTCTCTTTTTCGTCTTCCAGTACTTGCTTCGCTGCTCTTCATTCCCACATCTGAATCTTGCGATCATGATATACATATACATACATGTATAGATAAGAAGTAGTTTTAGTTTATTTTATTTAATTATACAAGTATATTACTATATTTTTTTTACATAATTCTCTTATTATTATGTCTTTCGAATATTCTTGCAAACGCGAAACGCAAAATACATATTGTCCCGTTTTTCCGTAGCGATGTGTACCGCATCAACCTCATGATACAGAAGGGCCGTTGGATATTCATAAATTGTTTAATGTAATCATAATCATTATGAGAACGTAGTAACAATATAGTACATGTATTCAAGTCTACTTAATTATTTCAAAGTTCGATTAGCAGCCTTAAAAATATCTGAGCATTTACACTATTGTATTTTTACGTTAAAACTTGAAAGACCGCCGAGTACATTTTAAAGCATTTCAAATATGTAATACGGAAGCTTGGTTAAACGGTACACAGATAATTTATAGTAGTATTTATTATAGATCATGATTCTTAACGTGTATTAAAAATACATTTTTTAACATATTCATATTTTATTTAGTAAATTTAGGCAGATAATTTTGTAAAAGTATCGTGTATGTGATTTCGTAGATTGTAGATGAATATAGTAATACAAGTGCACCCGTGTATACATAGATATACACGTGAAATGGAGATCTCTATTATATAATATGTATAAGATAGGCGTGACATTTTAAAAACTTTAATTCACCAACATGTCAGGATGGCCGAGCGGTCTAAGGCGCCAGACTCAAGGTTTGAATACTTTGCCCGTTACACGGGTCTCTCTGGGGCTTCTGGTCCTCTCTGAGGGCGTGGGTTCGAATCCCACTTCTGACAAATTCTTTTTACTATCCTCCACAATACTATTTTTCATTTACGGTATATAATAATTTGATTTGACTTAATAAGTATAGTTGTTATATGTATGCGGCGTAAAATAAATTGGAAATTGTCAAAATTAATTACATGGTATGCGTAAATGGAGGAATACATAGATCATCTGTTCACGTAAAAATAAGTTTTATTGGAGTACGTAGTTCAGTAAATACGAACCCTTTTACCATAAGATATTAAGTAAATTTCCTTATATCTCCGTTTATTTTCAAATTGTTTGTATTAATAATTTCGTAATCTTGGAGAAGCAAGGTTACGATTCACGAACCAATCTTTAATACCGCTGTACATTGATTAAAACTCGTATATTTTCTAGCTCTGTTTTGAGAATAATGTATTATTAAATAATAATAACACAACTAATAATATTATTAAATATTAATATTTATTTTTCTGTAATATCTTTTCTAATCGACAGTTCGTACAGTGCGTCGCACTGTGGTGCCATTTCCTGAAAAGCTGGCCAAAATTCAAGTTTTGAAGTATATAGCAGCTTTTCTTTAGTATAGCAGATGTGTTGTTTATATACCAATGCATCAAATGCCGCTTGAATTTTTTAAATATATTGATTGGGTACTGAGATATAAGCCGTCAAAGTTGTCGAAATTTCAAGGTCCTTCGTATCTTGAAAATTGGTGCTTGTTTAATGCACCAGGGAAAGTTTATCTTAAAAAAATGATATATGAAACATTTTACCAGTACAGTAGGTGTTATAAATATAAATTTTCCATAGAAATGAAGTTATATATCTTTGAATTTATCCTTGTAATTCCGTTCTCAATATATCATTAATCTTAGCCATAACTTAATAAACCGGACGGAAAAGAAACATGTTATTCACTGAAATTCACGCTGCGACATATTCCTTGATATAAAGTTGCATGTTAACTATGATATCCAGTTGAGAAACCTTGCGCCTTTTTGCGCATTTTTAAGATATTCAAATTTAAAGTATCAAGTAGGGGTATTGAGGGACTGTCCCAGTAGAGCGTAGTGGCGATGTCTCGTGCAAAGGTTTGAATATGGATAATTGAATATGAGATAAAAAAAATCTACCCAAAACATGAATACAATAATATTAAATAATAATTAATAATAATAATGATGTGATAAGAATATCCATTTTTATGAAAATCGTGTGAAATTACGAATTTTGGCCAGCTTTTTCAGAAATGGCACCAGTGTGCGTCGCGTCGTCTAAATCTTCAAAGATCGTGGAACAAATTTTCACGAAATCGAATGTTACTTAAAAGGTGGCACCAAATTTGGTTAGATTCCGAATTTAAGATAGCACAATTCCGAGGGAGGGTCAAGGAACTCAGGAAAAGGAAGCAGAGGTGAAATGGAAAGAAGACGCCTCGCAGGATGGAACAACTTTGGCAAATCACTTTATAAAAGTATAAGTTGTGTTTGAATATGCCGTGCTTCTCCACAAGCAGAACGGTTCAGCGCTGCACGGGCAATCAAACCGACACAAAATCCGCATATATGTACCACCAATTATTCGAAACCGTATGGTATACATACGTATACACATAACTGTTGAGTTGTTACACACTTTTCGTGTCAGAAAAAAATTGCAGTTTTATAGCTGGTCAGGACACATATGATTCGCAGCATCTCGGATAACACGGAACCGCAGAGATTCGAATAACCGAGGTTCCACTGTATGTATACATACATATACATATCTAACAATAAGTAGTTTAGATTGATGTTTTTAAAACAATTTACGTAGTTTGTACAGCTAGGGGGGGCTCATAAAAGAGCATAAGTTTAAGATCAAAAAACTAAAACTATAGATAATAATCTGATATATACTATTTGCAATACATTTATTAAAAATACACAGTATCAATCGATTACAGAAATATTTGCAGACCCTCCATATTACTAAATTACTTTGAACTAATGCTTTAGTTAGTGGATACATTTCACACAAATAACTTGTTTGAAAGGTTTGAAATAAAGAAGTTTCTTCTATATATTACAGTTTTAACTGATCTTTTTCTTCTTTTCCTATTCATTCAACTTATTTTGTCTTATACAAATTTAAACTTTCGCCGATCGCATCCAATTTCTATCGAGATCATGATACTTATGTTATCAGTTGCTGATAACCAACACGCCATATTCAATATTTGTGCTGAATGTTCTTAAATATTAACTAATTAATAATTAACTATTATAGAAAAATGGAGACAGTACGACCTTGTGGTTGCAAAGGAATAAGATCCTGTCTACTATGTGAAGCTGAATATAACATTACAAAACCAAATCTTAAAGCCGATTTAGAGGTTAGAATTAAAACATCAATGATTATAATATTATTGTTTTGAAATCATACTTAATATTAACTTACATATTCTATGCAAAACTTTACTTTTATTACGATTTGTGTGTCTGCCAATATTGTTTCGACATATTCTGTGAATGTGTTAGGTTATAAAACTGTCATACGATTTGTCAATATTAAATAATACAATATGTATTACCGATAATATCATAATTAACAAAACTTTTACTTCACATATAACATGTTTTTAGTGTAAACTTATATTGTATGGCAACTAATATGTATATGATATTTATATTATACCATTAACAGGATTGTATTAACTGCGGTCTCGATTATCCAAGAAGTCGAATTTACTAATAATATATTTATAATCGCACCTTCTAACTCTAAAATTAATAATAAAAGAGAAATTCAATTTTTGTAAGCGGTCCCTTACAGTGTCTGGAAATAAATAATCCACTATTTCTCAAATAGTATTATTGTTTGATAACAAGACGTTATAATACAATTCATCTAATATAATAATTTCAGTCATTTCTGTGCATTTTTCTACATTTTTTCAACATTTCAACACTTTAGAAAAATTAAATTGTCAAAATGCTTAACTTTGATGTGCATAGGATGTCTTAAATTTATGCCAGTGCAATGTACCTGGTCCCATATATTTCATAAACATTGGAATAATAATAAAATCAATGTTTCCATTGATTTGAAATGTCTAGTATTCCAGAAACAATAGGGAAAGATCTAGAAGATTTAATGACAGTTAATGAAGTAATTACTCACAATTACTTATACAAATGGATTGTTTTGTAATGTTCTGTTAAAACATCGATTGTCATAAGTTTTATGTGTTGCAACTGCAATGTTGCAATGAAAATGAAACGTTTCAATATTCTACATTCTGTGAGAAATATGTGGCGTCAGGGGCCGGCCCTTTTCTTCTAATTTAGTAGCCGATGTGTTAATCATAGTCCTACCGTATCGTTAGTTCATATCAACATCTGACTCATACATTGTTATCACATAATATTGCAGAAATGCTCCACATATGTGTACTGTCCTCACTGCGATAAGTCGTGGCCTGGGTGGGATGTCGACCTTTACAAAAATCATCCACATCATGATGGAACCGCCATAGAGTTCCCTGGTGTTTATATTAAGGTAAACAGTTATTTTCATGATTATTTTGCAATATTACATTATTATTTTCAGTTCGAATTATTCATTAAATTAATTTATATTCAGCAATGGTGTTAATAAAAGCAAGCAAGTAATCGAAAAATGGAGATACAACTTTTTAAAATAATATTCTCTCCTAAAAATGATTGAAGATAGAACTCTTTTGTTTTCATGTACAGTAGAAAAAATGGATAAAATGATACTCTGTTTCCATGTAATATAATTATGTTTCATATAATTTAAATGTTATTTTATTTTTACTCGTATACAAACAGCTAGAATTTCTAGATACTTGTGAGATTAAGGCACTGGTTGAAGCGATTGAGGCAATACCTTGGGAAGCTTCTCAGAGTGGAAGAAGAAAACAGGTATGTACAGCACAACTGTTCATGTATTATCATTAGAAAACTTGTATTATCATTAGAAATAGTACAATAGAACTTCATTTATCCAAAGCCATTGGAGACAAACAGTTCATACTTTGCGAGTAGTTCATATAATAGGAGTTCACAGATTTCCCCCACTATCTATTATTTTTTGTTCACATAACACTTGCTTGTTATTCCTATTAATATCTTGAAATGTCATGCATACATTTGGATATGAAGTTGCGACCATAATAATATCGTAAGAAACAGTATTTGAGTTTCCATTGATGAATTTAATCTCCAGTTATTTTGTAACACAATTAAATTCGCTCAATTTAAATTCAATTAGTCTTCTACAAAAATATGAGACAATTAATAAGTTAATGACCAAATGATGTAACATTAAAAGTTAGGAATTGTATTAAAATGATTACTGCAAAATTTTGTAACAAGAATAAATGTATTTTTTACTAATTCCATAAGGAATTGAACCAGGATTGCATTTTAGCTATTGTGCCTGGTCATATAAATGGAGTTGCGAATGACAATAATACAGATAACGGATCGTTAACTAAAATTTTATTTCGGCAAATGGAATTCTACTCTAATGAATGTAAACATGAATTTAGAGCATTTGAGATTCTTTATCGTTCTAACAATAAATCATAAGCAATCACTAAATGAAGTAAACGATATAAATCATAATTTTAAAAATTCAGAATTTTGGTCCAAAGTGCAATTTCAAGAAAAGGAAACTGCGGTTGGGTTCCTTCAATGGTTTTCCAAAGTCGACTGAATTTGTGCAAGAAAAATTTTCTGAAATATCTATGCTCAACGATTACCAAACGGTAGAGCAATGTACTTTAGAGTATGATCCAACACGTGGAGCCTCGATAGATCCACATATCGATGATTGCTGGATTTGGGGCGAAAGAATAGTTACAGTAAATGTCATTGGCGACTCAGTTCTAACAGTGACTCCGTACTATGGTCCAGATACGAAATACAACTTGGAAAGCGTCGCTGAGTACTCCACGACATGTGGAAACTTAAAATCCGATATAAATTATAAGGATGAAAATGGCAAAGACATTGTTGTGAGACTACCAATGCCAGAGGGATCTCTCATGGTTCTATATGGCGCTGCAAGGTAATCATTCGATCCATATATTTATAGCGTGTAAACTTTGCAGAATTACTTGAGATATTTAATTGTATAAGCCTTTAACAAACCACTCCGTACACAAAAGTAAATAAATAAATAATACGAATGCAACATTTTCTATCCGAAAGATAATCTTACAGAAAATTGACTATAGGTGCCTGTTAACAATATACAGAACAAACAGTTTCCGACCCGATACAGTAACGTTTTTTTCTTAAAAATAAGTAAGACTTAAAAAGTTGTAAGATATTTGCGAGTAACTAGATTCAACAGAATACAAAACAGGATTTTGTCGATGTCTTATTTTATTCGTTAGAGAATTATTTGTATTTTATTCCCCACGTATTGCATTCCTACTGTTCATTTAATAAGTAGTAAGAATTATGCAAACGTTATGTACAAGCGTGATAAGAATTTTCATTCACATCAAAGAGTCTATACATATACTATAATATGTACATAATACATACTATATATGTATGCAGTGTATTCTCTGCATTCATTTTACGGAAATTTAAATGGCAAGAAAACAGACATATTGCACTTAAAAATTATTTTTTAGGAAGGGATCCTCAATCATGGTTGTATTACAATTCCAGCAGCACCATTGTTTATAGAATTATTTCAAATCTTGGATTAGAAAATAATTGTGTGCTGAAAGTAATAGAAACTTGCTTAATATCTTTTTACTAATTAAGATACAGTAGAACCTCGATCACACGAAACCTCTATAGCTCGAAGTTTTTTTCTCTTCCCTTGAGATTCGGGTTACCGAGGTTCGACTGTACTTAAACTAAACACAGAGCTTAGAGAAGCGTTCCTTAAAATATACAAACAAATATGCAAACGCAGACTTTTGATATTATTGCTGGAAAATATTTATTGCTGTATATACAATAATACATATACATCTAATTTTGCAGGTACAAATGGGAACATTGTGTTCTAAGAGAAGATGTAAAATCAAGACGGATTTGCTTAGCTTACCGCGAATTAACTCCTCCATATTTAATCAGCTCATCGAAAAATATGGAAGTCAAAGAAGTTTTGAAAAAGGCCTCAGTCTTTTGGTGAAACGTGACTAAAGTTTTAAAACAATTTGTATCAGTAATACACGTGTACTATTAAAATTGTATGAAATATTTCATTTTACATTTTATTATATAATACAGAAATATATTAAATCTCTTACGTATATTATCTACAATTGTAATTTTTAAAAACGTAAACGAAACCTCGTCTACTTCAAATTTAAAGTAGAAGCACATTAACATTTGGAACAATGAATACGAATGAATTTCACAAATGAAAAGAGAAATAACGAGGACATGTAGAAAAATAAATCCCCATAGAAAATAAGATTATCAACTTTCTGAACCTTCAAAAGCTGAAAGATATTGAAATATAAATTAAGATATTTTATTGTCAATTAGTGCAAAAAGAATACTAAGGTTTCTTTAACGGTTCAGAGGACATATAAACAACGGGAAATGTAGTGAATGGATCTGATTTTCCCAATGGCTGATAACCATTTACCAAACTTTCCCTCAATTCCCATTTACGTCTCTCCTTCTCTGTTTTCTGCCTCCTGATTGCTCGGCCCAACATGCATGCAAACATGATTCCAGTTAACTATAAATAAACAAAAACATGGTTATGTAATTCGATGTTTTTCTTTCGGATATCAAATATCGCGCGAAATAGTGTGGTCCTAAAATGTGCCAAGCAATTAATATTCAGGGTGTCCCATTTTAATCTATGAATTCTAATTATAATCTGGAGTAATTGGCTTTTTTGCAGGTGCACGCTTCGAAGTCACATAAAGATGGTCTACGTTTTTTTAAAATTAGAAGTGCATAATCTTACTAAATGTTAAGGCTTTCATGTGGAAAAAACTATTCATTAGTTAAGAAGATATTTTATGGTGATATTACGGGTTTCGAATATAGAGTAGCAATTTTATTTATTGAACCGAAAATTAAAATGTACTTAAAATAGCACCCTAAAAGGTAGCAAATTAACTGCCCAAGTATGTAATTGTAAGTTAGTTGACAGTGAATCTTTTTTTTCAACATTATTGAATGTATTTCTGAAACGATTATACATTTCTCATAAGCATATTTGAAATCCCGTTGGCATCTGATTTTTTTCAAAATTCTAGGAAACATACGATAAATACTAACCTGAATAAGAGCAATAGCCACAGCTCCAGTGCCAATATAAAGTGCACTCCTATGTATAATAACAGAAAGATGTTTGATACATCCAGTCACATAAGGGGCACATGCGATGTCATCAGTATCGGGTGTACATATAACTTTTTCGTTGACATCTGACCAAGGTCGGCAAGATCGAGGTAGTTCCATTCCGTGTTCCTTCATAATGTCTGCCCAGTCCTCGTATCCATTATATCCACAGCAATAAAGCTGATAAATAAGAAATATTATTGTATAAAGATTTAGTGACTCTAGAACTCTAGTAATCATCAAATACTCTTCTCCAATTTTACTGAAATGAAGATATGCATATCGAAGATCGTGCAAAGATAGTAGTATCCATTCTTAAACTGAAATTAGTTATTCTTATATGTTTCAGTAATACAAATATTACTCTCGATTGTAGAAAGTTGATAGCATCCGTAGCTTCCGGATTTTTTCCATATTCGTGCATGGTGACATTAATTTTGTCTGCAAGAAGGTTCTTTATTCCATCCTGAAGAGTGTAAGCTGCAATTGCCGCTGCTAATTCCAATACAAGAACTACCGAAAGAGACACTGCAAACTATAAACATAACATATTTCTTCTCATTATCATATTCGAACAATACAGACAACGAAATGAATAGGAAAGCTTCATTTTTCAGTTGTATTGAAAAACGTATTACTACATTTTACTTGTAGTTTACTACATTTAAAAACAGTAAACAAATGAAAGTTAATTTTAAAACACTTACCACCAGAACCATGCAGGTGCTTTCCTTGAAAGCTCCACAGCAACCCAAAAAGGCTATTACAAAGACCAATATTCCAACAACAATCAAAAGCGTTGCTGGGGAAAAGTAACTGGGATCCAGAAAATGAGAGAAATCTTCATAAACAGCATAAATCGTTGTGCCAACAGATATGATCATTACCCCCGTCAGCTGTAAATAAATAATTCATTCTATTAATTATATGAAATATCATATATTATATGAAATTAAGTTGCAAAAAGGAAGTTGAAAATGTAAACGCGAATAATGTATTTCTTTTTATATTTGAATCGTCTAAAACTAATTAGGGCGGTTCAACAATGACTTCTTTATTTTATTTCTTTATTTTACATCATTTATTTTTTGTTACCAAGTGGGATTGCACAGTGCACAATTATCTGCTCATTGTATGTATGATGAAAACTCGTACCTGGATTAGCTATAAAGCTCCTTTAATTTTATTATATGTAAATCATAATACTTTAATTACATAAATACTTTGCATAGTTTTACCGACATTACAAGCTCCCCGATAGTTAACATCGCTTAAGACTTAAGTAAACCCACCACCTGAATTAATATTGTCAAGGGAATGGATCCCAGTCAGCCAAACCTTCAATAGCAGATTCTGCCCAGATTCTGTTAGCAGGTTTTTTAAACAGAATGGCTGCAGATTTGATGCAGAACCTGCAGAACAGAATCTGATGGAAGATTGGCAGCAGAAACTGAACAGATCCTGCAACTTGGCCATCCAAATCGATTTGAATGGCTCCTACAAATGCGAAGTCATTTCTATTCAAACGCTAGTTTGTTTATAGTCTACATGAGTTTCGAATTTGTTCGAACAAAGGTTGTCGAACCCGTATCATTCGAAAGGTTCGTTCCTTCGCTATTAATACCTATGAGAGGAATACACGGGAATTCTCTTATCAATATCAGCCAGATTACGAGTTTATCTAAATTGATAAGACAAGCCATTTACGTTCCCGGGAGAACAGTTTTCAACTTCGATACTGATCGCAGAAAGCGACAATTTTCATGCATTTTAGGAAGCACAAAATCTTCGCCAACTCTTCTATTATTCTTTACCAGTGGAGAAATAAATGTGTTTAGGTCCTAAATAAATATATGTCGCTAAGTTAAATAAAAATAGGTTGTTTAAAAGCTGTTTAAATAATTTATGACATTTACTATTTTTAGTCTCAATGTAAAAGATAGATTTGAAGATTACATCATCAAAGGTGGCATAATGTTCCTCGTATTCCCCCTCCTTTTAGAAGTAATTACCACCCCACATCAAAATATTCACCGTTCTTGAAAATGCGAAATTAGCAGCGGTCGAGAATGGAATTTATTATTCCACGAATTACTAAACCTTATCTCTGCGAATTTATTACTCTGCTGTGGAACTTACTGTGCTAAATATCGCAGGTCTATTCCCACATTATATCGCACTCGCTGCAATTCGATTACTGTTCCCCTTTGTATGTCCTATTTTTGTCGCAACTTTTTAGTCAAGTTTTAAAACATCTACGATTATACAGCATTCTGTTCTTATTTATACCCATAGAATATACTGAGAAAGAATGACCGCTGCGAACCAAGGACACCATGCATAAATACACGTTCGTTTGGTAGTTCGATAATAATCTAGCGCATAATCGTTTGCGATTGTTTCAACGATGTTTACAGGTACACTCCCCACATACCTCGACCCAAAAATTTGGAGCATCTTTTTCTTTATGGCCGAAAGAAATCTTTTTGTATACATATGCAGACGGGTTTGATCAGAAATATTGTGTTTGCTACTGTTTCAATCTTACAGAAAAGCAATATCATGATTGAAAAACCGTCGGATCTCGGTAACCGAAGTTCAAGGGAGGAGAAGAAAATCTTCGAACGGTGGAGGTTTCGTCTTATCGAAGTTTTCGACTAAGAGAACTTTGACGAACGAAAATTCGCCTCAGCGATTTAGCAAAAACCTCAGCTGCTTGGTGTAACATTCGATTTTCTATGCTAAGAATTTTAATTCTACGCCGTTTAAACCACACCAATAAACCCTCATCAACGGCAGGAAGTCGGTGCTTCTTTTTCGCTAGTTATCTAAATTAGGATCGGTACCTCGAATTCTGGAGGCAGCTGGAAGAAAACTTTGATTTATAGATGCAAACTTCGACTGGCAGATAACTGCAGAGGTAAAACAACGCGCCTAATAAACGTGTAGCCAATCATTCAAATTATGGGGGATTTATATTTCGAGGTGCAGAGGCCCTTTTACAGCGGAGTCGAGGGAAATGAACAAAAGGTTAGTCTTGAAAAGTATTATAAAGGTTTTCGAATTGTAGAAGTCTCATTGCATTTGCTTACTCAAGGAAGACATTATTTCTTTTGAAATAATCCTAACATGCTCCAAATTTTCGAGGGGGAATATAATACGAATGCGTGCAAGAGTTTGAATGAATTCACAATAGATTTTCTCGGCTTTTTCTCGCAAAGAGCAATGGTCAATCTATTGAAGTTTTTTGCTTGTATGGCAACATAGTAGTGCCAGTTGTTATTTGCAACCGAAATTGGCAGCTTCGAAGCTCGATAGCTATACGTATACGATTTCCCTGTTACTACATACAATGAACAGGTTCCGTAGAGGAACCAGTATTAAAAATTGAAACAAAAGACCGGGGGCGGCTAACTATATTTATTAATTTATTTACATTTGCTTGCAATATTTAATTCTATCACCAAGAATACTACCTATTCGCATCTCTTATTTTGTATTTTATCCAAACACGTGCACACGGTATTTGCAGTGTGCACGTATACATATTTCGTAAGCTGCAGCAACTCCTGTAGGAGTTTTATTCTACATATGTATGTACAAGCATTCTACTATCAGAACTACTATCGGAAGTACTATCCGACGATCTAACAGATTAATAAATTATACTCTGAAAATAACGCAATCTATTCATATTCATTTATACGTATGTATGGAAATTTCGTGAAAACTGTTGCACGCACTCAACGCGACCGGTAACAGTAATTCATTCCCCACCAGAAGAGGAAAATGATATTTCCCATTTTCTTTCTTTCTCGTGAGAAATCTACGGAATAAGGGTGAGGACAGTGCAAAGAGGTGGACATCGATAGCCTCTCGCGTTGCAAGCTTTCTTCGCAGTAATAATTCATCGGGGTCGACCTCGCCCGGCCGATATCGATCCCTCTGTTCGTTCGAACGAAGCGTACAACTGCTGTACGATCCCCGTCCATGTCGAGGGTTGACCTAACTTGTTGAATCTCAGGGCTGAGTATGGTTATTCTCGTTACATTTTCTCTCGTCGGGGAAAATCGCGGCCGTTGCAGTTATCGTTGTCGTCAGCCTCGACCCCATTTATCGTTCTCGTTTCCTCTTGCAGCTCGATTAACTTGTGCCCGATATTTATTCATTTCATCACACTTTTCTGTCCTGACATTCCACGTATGTACGTATGTACGCACGCTTTTCGTACTCCCTCTTCCAATTCGTAACGATTCGTACGAATAAAATATTGCAGTTCCATTTCGAAATCCAAAGTTAACGTTTATATCTCTGAGAAAAATGAAGGTAAGAAAGTTACGATTAAAGCAAGGCATATGGATTGAAGTACAGGTGCCAGTTCGTTTAATACGATTTCCTGTTAAATTTAAGGTAGAGAAAGGTTAGGCCTCTCTTTAGGTTAAATTTTAGCGATGACACTATACATGAGACAGCCTGTACATGTCTACATGATTTTTTGCTTATTTCGTTCCATTAATTATTTGCGATGAATAGCTGATACGTTTTGACGATATGCGCCGCGTTACGTGTCGACCAAGCATTATGTTACTTTTCGATCGTCGCGCGAGTCTTTACGTTACATTGTACAATAATGGAAAATTCATGGGTCTCCCCGCAGCCAATGAATACATATGTGTGCTTCTGTCGTTCCTTATTGTATACAGATATGTGGCTACGTCAGTGCGTTGGAGGTAGATTTATCTTCTCGCAATCGGAATTATTGACTATCTACTTCTTATCGAAATTTGTCATCTCTTCGGGCGATGTGTTTAATTCGTTTTCATCTTGATTCGAATTGCTGCTTTCACGGTTGCTTCCATATTATTCATACGCCTATATTCATGTGCATGAAATAACAGCACCGTGCCCCGCGGCAACGTTCGGCGAGCTGCCATTGATTGTGCCATAATTTATTGGTACTGGAACACTCACCGAGTAAGCTATCGTTATAGTCCCGATAAAAAAGCTACCGATAACGCGTTCAAAGGCGAAAGGAAACGATCATACTCGTTCGCACGGTTACCAGCGTAAAATATTAACGAAAAAATTCATTTTTCGCAAAAGACAACAACATACGAACGAGACGGACGAAATGGATATCGCTTCGATGCGCGTAGAACATTTTCCATCGATCGATCGTTCGTATAGAGACGAAGGCTACACGGCAAACGTAATGATCTATGATGGACAGGTAAGAAGAAGATGAAAGAATGTGGTTACTGACCACGAAGAGGGAGTTGACTGCGCAAAGCAGGTACTTGATGCAACGTAGGCCGACGTCGAGGTGTGTGGCAGCCATTTTGGTGTCCTCCGAGAATCCTCTTTCACGCAGGTGCACAACGGAACTGAACGTGGAAACACCTAAACTCAATCCGATGTGTCGCATTATCTACTGATAAAGCCGTATACGTACCGATGACATACGTAGCGCTACTTGCCAGTGTGCTTCTACAAACATCTTTTCGTTTTCCTCCTTGTACTTCTATCTTGTCTTTTTCTCTTGTCTTTCCATTTATATTAACATCCGTGAAAATGAAACTCGATTATCGAGGTTATAGCGCGTAGATACTGCAAAATCTTCTGTGTCGTTTTTCAGATAAATATACGTCCGATGCGAGCTTTGAAAAAGATGTTGCCCAATGATTTTTGTATGCAAATTACAATTGTAAGCATAATGAAGTAAATATAATATAAAACTGATTAGAGTAGAGTCGAGTCACTTATCATTGATGACCGAGATATGTACATATATGGAGAAACAGATCGCAAAGCTGAAAAGCCTTTTTAAAAAAGAACGAACTACAGCATGAAACGAATGAAGCGGTAACCAAGGAAGAAATTGAAACTGCTAAAAAGGAAACAGGGCGAAACAAATGGTGGGATATAGATTGTACAGTAAAACCTCGATTGTTGCACGAAAGCGTCGAGGTTTGTGCAAGGAATGAGGTAACTAATTAGCTGCTAGAAACCTCCTACTTTGCACCACATTTCCCACTAGTGATAAATCTATGGTTTTTATTGCGGATGACGGAAAACTAAACTTAAAGTGCCATATACCCATTCCTTTCTTCCAACTACGCGAGCATCCCTGCCACGTGCTAACGAATTGCGTCAATCGAGGTTCACTTGCAAGTATCGAGTTTGCTTTAACCCTGTGCACGCGGATGTCCTCTCTGAGTGAGGGGACATCGTAAGTCTAGCATATCACTCGATTCCTAGATCCACATTTTCGCCTAAAAGTCAGCGTATCGGAATCACTAAACACGCAGAACTTCTGCTGTGTTCTGGAGAAAAACGGTTCCCAGATTCGTATTCAGCTCATTAAAATCTACAAGAAATGCCCATTGGAGGCTACAAAATCAGACCCGTCTTGAACAGTGTAATTCATAGAAAGAATTCAATTAAAATTCTATTAAATAATTAAACACACTGTTCATTTAACAGACACATAGATGTTATAATATTTGACAATGAAAATAAAATAAAAGCTTTACTACACGATATTTATTTACATAATATATCATATATGTATACAAAATTTGATATTACGATATTGTGAAGTCAGTACTTCAGCGTCCTTCGTTTAACTCATTATCCGTAATAGTAAGCATAGTATGCGTTACGCAAAGACGCTATGTTTGTTTATGTAAAAATACGAGCAAGACGTTACACGCACAAGATAGCGATTGGAAAGCAATTGCTTTATTTATGCAACGACACAGTTTTTATTCGAAATTCGAATATTAACAATTCGAATACATCAGAAAACGGTAGAAAATGCATTTTAACGCAAAATAAATGTTTAAAATAAACTATCGACGAAACTTCGATCATATACATACATTTAACTGTAAATTCAAAATAGTATATTTAGTAATGAAAATACGATTTTCTTAACAAGAAACAGGTTGACAGAGTTGCATGGTATAGTGTATAGTTTATACAATAGAATTCCTAGGTACTAATCGTCCACAACATTTTGAACTGGATTTCCAAGCATCGAATGGTCCAAGAATCGTGCCCTTCTGCTCCGAGAAAAACATTATGTCTCCAGGTGTTTTACCCTCTACGTCTAAAAGGTTTACATACGTATGTAAGTTCTACGTATAATCAGATTCTTTAAATTAAGAATTTTAGTCGAATCAGGACAACGTTTTGCAATAGTATTGCTTCGACCTAAACAATTACTTCCACAATGGAAATATGTAAAGAAAATCGATAAATATATGTAAACGAAACAAAGTTTGTAGGTGGATTTGAAATATTGATATGTCACATCATGGAAATTTAAGCAATGGAATCGAACAAATAAAATGAAAAGCAACGAAAGTGTTCAAGTGTGGAATAACAAATGTTGCATTATTTCTTTATCAAGTTTATTATTTAGTAGCAGTATATATGTAATATGTTCCTGAAGCAGCTCACTCGTTACAGTAATCGTCGTAATCCATTGCACTTCTCCTCATTTCTTCATTAAAATTTTCGCTTGGAAATGGCCGGCTGCGACAAAATTATCAAACATTTTTTAGTCCATAATGTACGGTATAACCACTATAAAAAAAAGCATCGCATTGTCACTGTACTTACAATATGCATATGCGAATGTAACGACTTCTATTCGACACATATTTTACGAACATCTATACAATAATAAAAAAGTCTGATCACAGATCACAGAAGACTAAAATTAACGATTCCACCCAGCTAAAATTCGTAACACTAATCAAGAAAAAATAGTAAAATGTTGGGGAAAAAATGGCGGCAATTAGTTTGACGAACGAATTGTTTTTACAGTGCTTTGATAATAAGACTTTAAAGTGACGAAGCAATAATGGATTACTTATTCATACGCCGTATGCTTGCACATTTGCACATGTATTTAACGTAAAGAGCTTGAAAGTAGTCGGCACTGGAAAATCGACCGGCCACTACGCCCATACATGAAAATACAGACCATGACTCATGCGTACCATCGCATCGTGTGGACAATTCAGAACACGTTCATTATTCATACACGGAAAAGTATTATAGGACGGTGGTAAACTTCATTTCGAAACAAGAACGCTTACGGCTTACACCATTAAAATGATACAATAGATACTCGACATTTCTGTCTGCATTTACTCAGCAAAAATATTATCTCATATATTCATAAAAAGGATATATTAGTAAGAAGAAGAAGGAGAAGAACATTATTTTCCTTCCACGTTTTTCAAGAAAACTTTTGCAATTTCGCAGACCCCTCCATACTATTACACATCTTACCTATTTCTCTATATCAAATAGTGAAGGTAAAGTAAAGTAAAAGTAAACTATTGTATTTCAATGTCCAGCCGATATCATTGCCGATTACATTGAAATATCTATTGTACTGCTTACTAATTATACAAAAAAATAGAAAAAATTGGAGAGACTTATTAGAAACACCGGTTTTTAATACTTTATTTGACGCTTCATGTCAGCTGTATTTTAATGCACCAACAAGTATGTCAAAATCATTGCAAAAAACTAACAAATGAAAAATACAAAAAACAAAATTATCGTATTTATTAAAAATGAATAAAATTATCTTATAGTGGAGATAAATCACAATAGCTATTAAATTACCTACATTATTTGTTATTTATCAGCATTATAAAATTTCGCATATTTTATGGTAACAAATAGATATAGCGATACATTTAATTGTACTAGAGGAAATTTAAGCATCAATTATGTACTTCGGTACTAAAATACGAAAAATCTAAAAGTTAATCAGTTTAAATTCTGGCTTATATACTTATGTATATTGCACCACAAATTTTAATAAAGCAACAAAGAGCGCACATAACATTGCACCTGAAGAACATCTGCAATCTATAAATTATGCATAATAAACCTGCATGAAATATTTGTTAATCGGTAAGTTGTTATTAGTCGGCTACTTGTAATTCCCTCTTAACGAACCGTAATCAGGATTACCAATTCAATTCATCAATTTACTCGATTGAATTGAATGCAATTTAAAGCAAATAATACATTTTAATTGTGCAATACGTTAATAACAGAGAGGAAAAATTTACTACTTCGCATTAATTATACAAACGTATTTTCTATGCTAAATTTCGTTTCTTGAAAATAAACCATATTTTAAAAATATATATACATGTATACACATATGTATTTTTTTTTGTAATACATACTGTTACTACGGTTAAATGATATAGGTATACGTGTATACGTATAAGAACATACAGTTATCTTAAGCGTGCGGTTTAAAAGTACGTTTATATACATATGTATATTATAAGATAATTGTCGCGGAGCAAACACGTAAATAGTGTAGTATGTTAGAAAAGTTATTCTTCAATTTAACTGCAAATCACATCATGCGAATTTGAAGCATATGCCCAGATGCCCATGCAATTATGAATATTTGTATTGTTCGAAATACAATTTCAAAAGGAGTTTGAAAAGAAATCTTCTAACAATAGCATTGCTATTGACCCTTGCTTTGAAGCAAGCAAAACAGCTAAAGATATTCAAAAATAAAATGCCCAAGTTTAATGTACATAAATTGAAACCTACTGAGAGTATTAAAATATTGAAGAAACGATAAAAAAAAAGGGGCAAATCCTATAGAAAAATTCATTTCGTTTCTAATGAATAAGTATTCAATCTTTATATGGAATTTACAAAATTTATCGCGGCTAAAATATAGTAAAAAATAAACTATTTGAAATATTCGGTTTAATATTTTAGAAATATGATTGAAGTCTCTACAACAGAATTCTAGCATTATTTATTGATTGTATACCAATTGAAAAGATTGCATACCGAGATAGCAGTCGATTTTTTTTCTATATTCCAATTGGAGTCGCAGTGATCGATTTGTCAAAATTCCAAATGTAATAATTACCAAGCTTCTAAAAGGAGCCATGTCTATATTCGACTCGAGTGTAATAAGAATATTGCCGACAAAGCTTAGCAATGAATAACAAGCATAACGTTTTATCAATAACGCTGCATGGATACTAATTCAGCTCTTACAAACCTATTGATTGAAATGAGTTGTGCATGGAGTGGCTTCGAGCTGATGGTAGAAGCCGGAAAGAGGTGGTTCCATATAAAATAGTAAATTGAAAGTTATTTTGAAAGTCATTGTTCATTTTTGTTTGTTTTCCCAAGTATCTCTGAATAAGTCGATGGTGAAGTTTATATTTATTAATTTATTTATTTCTTGACTTAACGCAATTCGTCATAATAGGTCCCGCAATAAATTTCGTGCCTTTAAACATTTACAATTTCACTTGTTTCATGGACTCTTTTTTATCTGACAAATTAAACCCAAACAATATCATAGATAGTTCATCTATGTGCACATGCACGTGAACTATCATCCTTGATTTATTGACAAACGACATTTTTTATTTCAAAAAAATTAATGACAGTTTTACTTTATGTCTTACTCTCCAGCTACCACGGTTAGTTTAGAGGCACCCTGTATATCACGATTTTTGTCCAGAACATTATATCTACCTCCATTAACCGGATTGCGATTATTCACGGCCTCGATCATTACATAGCAACAACTTCCCAATTATGTAAATTATAATCCCAATTATTAAATATAAAGACTTCAGGTTAATCTGTCTCTCTGTTTTATCTGGTTTTCGCAATCTTAACTAAGTATACAGAACGATATTTAAAACCGCAATTATTTTATTCATATTTTTAAATGTAAAGCGGTAAAGACAATAGACTATTGTGATATAGAACGGCTATAGCCGGCGTCCGTCTCTGCGACTCACCATGTGGCCGCCGGATAGGATCGTCGTTAGAAGCGGAATGGTTAAGCAACATTATGTATGAGAAATGTCATAGGAACTACAAAAATTTAATTTAAAATCTTCTAATTATATTTACTAACTAAAGGATCCTTCTTCTTATCCTTTCTTTATTAAATGTTAGGAAACATAGTCTGATACTCTTTTATTTTATACAAATCTTATTGAATACATACAGTTGTTCTTCCTTTCATGTAGAAATCTCAAAACTTCCACATATTGTATTACTGGAAGTATACATATAACATTAATATACACACATATACGGTGCTATATGCCATCATATTCTAGAGATCATCCTTAAATCTCAGGAGGTTTCGAAAATACAATTTATTATATTTGTATTGAATATTACTGAATAACGTCCAGATTGTTGTAATGTTTACGATCTTTCGTTTAGATCGTCTTTCGATTAAAATTATCTGTCTCATATGTAACAGTCCCTCGTATTGTTAGAAACAATTTATACACTTTCGTAACTGTTTTTAATTGATCGTGCTAAGTACGTTGAAAACCATATTCCTATTGCCTGCAACAAATAATACATTCATGAAAATAAAGCTTGAATCACTGATTCTCCTCCACGCTTTAAAAACTTATCATTAACCTTATCAAAACGTAAAACAGTAATAAAATTATGGTTCTGTAGCACTTATTTGAATTTCTTATTACTTTTTCAGTTTTTCCATTTGCTTATCTTATGAAAAGATAAGTTAATAAAACATTGTTGCAGCTCAATGCCCTACTCATTTTCTTAAACGATTAAATATATTTTAACTACCTGAACAAAAGCAATGCCAATGCCGAAGCCACCAAGTTGCAAGGCGTGGGATTTGATGAAGGAAACGAACTTTAAGTAGCATCCATCATGATGCAAGGTTTGCGATGAAATGGTACAATTTCCCGTTTCTGTAGCTCCCACTTGAACATCACAGCACGAAGAAGGAATTTCTTGTATTTCTGGATTATTTAGCCAATCGGTTGCGTTATTTGTCCCACAACAATCGAACTAAAACAATTCATAATCACGTGGACTCGTGGTTTTTACATGGCCGTGAGGCCGAAACTTAGTAAAATTCTATTCTATTCCTTTGTTCATCAACACTTTTGTATTTATTATGAATTTCCACTTTGTAAAATATTCATAAAATACTTTTTCTAAAGTTCAAATACTAGCGGAAGTATATAATCGATGAGTGTATATTAATCAAATACAAAAGAATAAATGCCTAATGCTAGAGTTAGAAAATTTGCAGAACACATGAAACTTTACATCGTGCTGAAGTTTGTTCCATACAAATTCAATTTCTGGATTGCTTTTATACACGTGCATTGTATCTTTCATTCTCTCTTGTATTATCGTCGATGCTCGAGCCCTCAAAACGTATCCAGATATACCACCTGAGAGTTCCATAATAAAGACGACGACCAACAATGATGTAAACTAGAAACAATAAATTAAATGACTGGTACATTCGGTAGGAACTTATTTTTTTGCTGATCGTGATCAAATTTCAAGGAATTAGTTGTACAGCGTTCATCCCAAATAAACAAAAAATATATCTTAGGACAAAAATATTATCCTGTATAATTCTATTATATAATAAATTTTGCTATCACATATATATGCAAGTTCATACAAAATGGAGAAAAGATATAACTATGTGAAGTTGTAAGGATATAATAAATAAGAATAAAAATATTACCCCATATATGTTTGTTAAAAAATTATTTGTAATGACGCTAACTGTAAGTTTTCCTTGCCATTAACATAATGGGTGGTAATAAATAACAAATTACCGTAACTATCATGCAATAATTCTCACGAACAGCGCCGCAACAACCGAAAAAGGCAATTAGAAAGATAATTGCACCGATCGCAATCAGCAGCGAAGGAACTGATAAAAATTTATTGTCCAAGAAATGTTGATAACTATGATAAACTCCATGGATTACAACGCCGATGGACAGTAAAATAACTCCTGTAAGCTGAAAACAACAAGATCTTATTTAACATATTTCTATTACAAATTAATTAACAGTTTACGATTTTTAATTCTAACGTAAATGCACGGTAATGAAACAGCGCTGGAAATATTATTCCGTGCTTAATCCTTTAAATCCCAGTGCTGTACCACGGTTGCGAAAGTGTGTCAAATTTTGTCAGCAAAGATCCGCAATTTCACGCATTGTAAATAGAATAGAAAATCAAAATAGCAAGGTACAATGTATAAGGGTCTTCCACCTAACTTGTACAGTCAAAATATCTCGGTTGCTTCTCGTGACATGAGACAAAATTTTCCGAAAGTAAATTAATGATATGCAGAACTTTTTTTTCCAAAAAAACATATCCATCCATCCATCCAACAAAAACAAAAAACAATTTCAACTGTACATATACATATATGTTGACATTCACGTTACCTCGAACAAGATGTTTACTGCGTGATGCCCCGTTACCCTCGCGGAACAGTCAAATGAATCGTCAATTAAACATCCGAACATACAACGTTACCGAACACACAAAACACGGACGCAATGAAATTGAAACTCAATATCCATTTCTATTTTCAAACAAGTGTTGAAATTAGTGTCCTGATTCACGGTCGTGTGAAGATCAAGAATCAGGATTTTGATTTGCTTTATACTCTGATTACAACTAACCAAAACACACGCGATCACAGTTTCAAATTAATCACTTTTCCCCATTCAAGTACAGATACCGATTGTATACACAGAGCTAAATCGAGTTATATCGAAAAACTGTCAAATCACAAGTTGCAAATAGGAAGAAACTGCAATACGGAAATATGATATACGAAGATCGTGCCGATTATCCTGGAAATTCTTAATTTTTGTAAACATATAATTTCAGTTGATTTCTTTCGGTTTCTGCCCCTTTCAATTGAAATTAACAATAAAAACACTTAAGAAACATTACTGAAAATATATTTCCAATAGTTAACGAATGGTATAAGAATATGTACATGTACTGATAAATTACTGTACATGTATTATTGAAGTCCCTGAGAGGCTCCACCCTTGGGATGCTAAGTGTTGAAGGGATAAAAACACTCCGGATTTCGATGGATTTTAGTTTTTCTTCAATAATTTTCAATAATATTTGACTATTACTATGATGATTCGTCGAAACGCCTTACTACATTATTCTAAAGTGCTGCTCAAATCAGTGCCTAGCCCTATTTACATTGCAAATTGGATCAATAGAAAATAAGATTAAAAGTTAGTCACATCCAATTACCGAGTAACTGAAGAAACGAGGGTAACACGAAGCCATGATTTAGGAAAACAGGGTTACTTCGGGATAATTATTTAACTTAACTGCAATAACGATCTACTTTCATTATTACTAATTAACATTCAGTGACTTTATGAGTATCCGTTCAAAACACTATAAACCCTCAATATTCAAGCCATATTTGTTTACGAGATATTGAAAGCGTAAATTCATGCGAAATGTATTTGATTCAAATAAATAATAAATACGAACGTAAAATAATCATATATATAATCAATATTATAATAATGAAATAAGAGTACAAGTACTATTTTAAGCTTATTATAGGAGTAATTATACTATACCTACTATACTCTCATAATACTGTAAGATTTTTGTAATATATTACAATAAATACAATAAGAATATACATATTATTTTACGCTTATTATAAAAAACAGATTTATATAATCAGATGTAATTAAGTTCGAAATTAATTAAATGAAATTATCAAGTGTGCAGTCATGTATCACAAGACGCAATTAATTTTTCTATTTTTATATTCCGTTTGATTTAATAACGACAGCAATTGTTATTATTCAGCGTGTAGTGGTATCAACAGCAGTATCATATCAAATTTTAGATATTTATATAAAGCTTCAATTATACGTGGACCGTATATGATATGAAATACAAGTGTTTCCTAACTGCTGCGGTGTCCGAGCGGTTAAGGAGATGGACTTGAAATCCATTGGGTTCTACCCGCACAGGTTCGAATCCTGTCCGCAGCGAGATTATTTTTTTTATCGTTTATCCGCTTTTCCTTCGCTTTAAATATTTCAATGTAATATTTACACCTATGGAAGAACTTTTATTTCTGTTTATTATTTGTTATGTTTTTATATTTATGTAGCCGAACCTACGATTCAATGAAATTTTAATATTATACATTATGATAGCGTGTTAAATATTGATATTAGTAGTATAATACATAATCAAAATATTATAAAATGGATAAATATTTACAGTTTAAGTATAAACATATTGTATACATGCGATTTTAGGTAATACGCAATTTTCGGAATGTTCAATGAACAAACCATTAAATGAAAATAATTGGAAAAAGACTAATAATGCATTTATCATTTACAATAGCATTAATATATGTCTACCTCATGGAAATATATCCGTAACTTAAGAACGGAAAAACAAGACGCAAATGCATATGCATACATATACAAATGTATACATACACAGATTGAATATCGATGCATCGGGCAACGTATGACGCATAAAATGATCTACAGAAAAACAGATCATTTCGCTTCGACAAACATGTCTCATCCACGGGATTTTCACATTGAAATCTAATATTGGTCATTACCTTATTATATTATCTATTCTAGCACTATTCCTAAATGTCCACGATATTTGTAAGGACATATTTAGGTTATACCTAGGTTAGTATGAAATTGAACCAAAATTGAATTTCTTCTCCAAATATCTTATCTACCTACTCGTGAAATAAAATTATTTAAAATATTCCTAGTAATACATTCGCCTAACAGGATGTTCATAACGTAAAAAGTAAAAAGAGCACAGGAGAGTCATATGGAACTGGCTAGAAATGACAAGTTCTGGAATCATAAAATAGTTTCAATATGGTGCTTCGAGAGGAAGATGTTTAAAACCAAAATTTAATTGCTTACTAATGCACTCAAATGGACATAACATAACAAATAATTCAATTTTTTCAAAAGATTTCTTACTGTTATTTTAAAAACTAAATCAACAAAATCGAGGGGTCATGCAAAAACTATATATTATTGGAAAAAGAAACAAGAATTACTCACAACGAAGAGTAGATTGAAGACGAACATCAAATATTTAACACATCTCGAGCCAAGAGATAATTTCATGGCGTTAACCATTTTTCACTTATAATTAAGGGACACGTAGTTTGTTAATTATAGAAAATAATAGTGTCACAACTGCGTCAAATTTTCTACGCTTTTCCAACGTTAAAAAAAGGCGCACGAGCCGGCCAAGAACATTGCAGCGACGATTCCACTACTTTTAGACAGTTATCGCGTGGCTGTGACCAGGCGCATGCGCGATTTTGCTTCTCTGAACCAAGGTTACGAAACTTCAAAGGTTACCAACCACAAATCGTTCTTACTTTTTTTATTATTATTTAAATTGTATTAATACTGGCCATTTGAATCAACTATGATCCCGTTACAAATGAAGATTAAAATTGTTTAATTAGCATTAGTTCAATGCAGAAGCGCAGCATCAAACACTGATTTAAAAAGTGATGAAATTAGTATCCAAGTTTTGTTTGTACCTATATAATTACATATGTTTACTTTGGAATCACTTATATGTAGAAATGTTAAAATTTAAATATTTCATTGAAATTTAACATTATTTCTTATCAATGATAAACGTAGCGCCTCGGCAAATATCTTGTGTAAGATTCAGTAATGCATTCGTTTTATTCATGTACAATTGTAGCACGTAAACTTAAATAATGTAAACAGCATTATAATGTGGAATATGTATAAATTTTAGGACGTTTTTCAATCGACCAAAAATAATTACATTAATAACATATAATTACCCGAACAAATAGGAAATATTAAAATACTCAATATCATATGGTAACATATTATTACAATTTTAAATAATTTATTACTGGTACAACAGGATACATCCATTAAACAAATTAAATGTCTAATTACATTTTGCAAATAGCATTTTGGTTAAGGTTAACAAAACATACAAAATGAAAGAATAAATGTAACAGCATGTGGTACGCGGCTCATGAAAGAACAAAGATCAAAATAATTTTACGACTGAAAAATACGAAGCAACCGTTATATCGAACTAGAACAGGTGATGTACAGTGCATCGTACCTATTGTAATGCAAAGAATCAATGTTAAGGGATTATAAGAACAGACCCAACTACGAATGGTATACCATATAGCTAACACTTCTAAGTATGTATGCATTTTTTATCGTGCTTCATTGTAGAATGGAAGAAAATAATTCAATTTTCTTTCACAAAATAGTACCTATTCGAAACAAGATTTCCTTCACGAGCAAGGCGGACATACATATATATATCTAAACAAATGCATAACTGCATGTTTAGAAAATTTTAATAAGAAAAAAGCAAAAGTTAAAAATTATATACAGCGTTTAAAAATAGACGAAATATGTTCCAGCCCAAGTATTTGCGACCTGGGACAGCAAAATAATTAGTAAAATAATTGTATTATAAGAATAATAACGTGTGTGAAAATTGAAATGAAAGAATATCAGCTTTTCACGAGCTTTTAATAAAACAAAAAATTGTATTTCACGGTCTGAATGATTTTGTTTTACGTAGAAATATGACACAAAGCTAAAGCTTATAAATTTGTGTATAATATAACGAATAATTAAGTTTCAGGGCATAAGAAAAATAGAAATAATGGTAAAATGATCAATAATAATATTACACCGTCACCGCCATAATGCAACAGCAAGGTGTATACGGTATGCAGCAGTCGTCGGACGAAGCATCGGCTCAGGGCCGTCTTATTAATTTTGAAATGACTATTTAACAATGGATAGGATATCTAAATATTCTTCCAATCTGCAAATATGTTTTTTGCCTACTGATTAAACAAATCTTATACAATTTACGACCTATAAAGTTGAATGTAACGTGTAAAATTTGTTTATAAATACTTATAATAATTACACTTAAAAAGTTCAGAGAGTCAGCATCATAAAATATATCTCCGTCAAAGTGAATAGAGTAAAGTAAAACAGTATTGGCCAACGATTTTTTTTCTATATATATATATGTTTCAATAAACGGTATGTGAACAACTAAAATTATACTTATAAGGCATGGTATAATCGGCAAAGGTATAAATCGCGATTGTTTAACAGAAACTTTGTGCATGTTAAATTAAATAAACAAGGTAGGAAATTATAGGAAATAGTATCTTATAGTACATGAAGTGCTGTAAATGATGAGAAACGAGTAAATAAAGTAAGAAACTACATGTAAAGTTATTTATTATTAAATTGATCTTATCGTGATATTAAACAAATGTTTTAAAATTGCTTCAATGATTTTCAATAATATACCGACAAATATGTCATGTTTATTTTAAGGCATGTGTATAGATAATGGATACTTCTGAGATTCGCGAAAAAAGATTGGTTACCCATGGTTCTGTGACAAATATCGTCGGCTGTGAGTAAATTACCGGGAAGGTGCGCGCGCATCCAAGTTAGCCAGGGTTTACCGATGAAAATACGGCTATTCCTCAGTGAGCTCTCGAAGTGTGTGAGACTGGTGTGTTACTACGGAATAATTTTTCGAACGACGCAACAACGCTTGCAACAATATTGACACTTTTTCTATCTTTTCGACCTTGTATTTCTGAAAGTGAACAGTGAGTGTTAACAAAATGGTTTCCGGCGGAATGGCTTGCATCAAATACCTGACGTTCCTCTTCAATTTGATATTCGCCGTGAGTACATACATCCATGTTGCGTGCGTGACTTCTATTTTCGTCCACGAGCTTCAACGGTGTTTGATATCGCCCTTTTAATTTTTCATGTTCGAAAACTCTTTAACTACGATTCCAAACAAGATTCTAAACGATTCATACGAAGTTGATTCATTGTTATGCATATGTGATTACAAAGTATAGTTCCCATAACTATCGGCAAGCAACAACTCCTTCGTTTGAATATATTATTTTTACTTCTCTCATTGCCGTAACCAATATTTTCGAATGTAATATGAGTACTTTTCTCTAATGTCTAATTTGAATTATTCAATTTCGAAATTTCTAATAGACTTATGCGATAGAAAATATTTATTTAACAAATTAGACTTTTCGTATTAGCATTATTACACAACGAGAGCTATTAAATAGTCTATGCTTCTGTATATGAATTATGTTTGCATGTGAGTATTTATGTCCTCACGTTTGCTCTCGCATGCATACATATATGTACATATGTACTTAAATATGTATGTGTAACCGCCTACACTTCGTAAATTATTACAGGCGCGTAAATTGCAATTGAATTCTTCCTTTGTCGCTCTATTCGACCTGTATATCTTGTAACGTTATTTTATGTACGTAGAATTTTTAAAAGCGTACAAATACCCTAAGACACGTTTTTGCTTGAACAAATAACTTTGTGTTATTCCGACAAAGAGCTTGTAACTTGTAAACTACTTGTATACATATTTTATATATTATTTTTATTCTTCGTAATCTTCTTTTTGAGTTGAACGCTAAAATGTTGTCCTTTACAAGTAATTTATTCACTTACATATTTTTGCCAAATTTATGGGATATAATGTTTACTTAGTATTTTTAATCTTTTCTATAGCATTCTTTTTCTAACTTTATATTGTAGTTAATTAAAATGGTTATGGATCATTTAAAAATTAGGATTAAAGTAAACTATTTTTTGTTATAAATAATAGTTAAATGTTAGTATTCTGCAACCACAGTTATATGAAGTTGTATTATACATATGTTATTCATTTTATTAGTATGGAAAGTCAGATTCAGATTCAAATGTTACCTATCATATTTGTATATACAGTGGATTCCGGGTAATTGGGACCGGACTAATTAGTCCCAATTAAGCAGCTGTCCCAAAAAAGCAATTTCAACAGGCAGGCAGAATCAGTAGATTTGTTTCCGTTCTTCAGCATCGGTTCCAAATAAACGTCGGTCCCTCATAATCAGAATACACTGTCTATATATACATAGACACAAAGAAAAATCAATTTGCAATTAGTTATGTTGTATGAATTTAACTTGGTTAACACTATTGACTTGGTACTTTTACTATAAACTTTAATATATTACCAGAGACATTTTCATAAAATAAAAGAAAACTTTGATTGTTTCAACGAGAGGCTATATAGTAATTTTCTACATCATTGTATTTAGGTACTTTCTTGCTAGTGCTGACTAATTTTCAAGTGTATACATCTCCATCATTTCTAATATTACCAAAATTATAAATATTATTGTTTAAAGAAAGTGTTAAACTTTTCTGATTGCAGATCACAGGCATTGTATTCATCGCAGTTGGTACTGTGATACTAGTGGTTTACAGTGGCTACAATAATTTTATGGACAGTTGGTTCTTTGCAGCACCAGTATTAATGATTGTCATAGGTGTTATTGTGTTTATTGTGTCCTTCTTTGGCTGCTGCGGTGCTGTGAAAGAAAATCATTGTATGATAATAACGGTAATGTGTAATTATAATTTATATCATAAACCTGTATATATATTTTTTGAATTTCGTTAAACGAGTTTTTCTTATAATTATAAGTAATTACTTAGTTATAGGAGTTGAAAATATAACAATTATATTGTTATATCATATGATAGAAGCAATAATCAAATTGTTTTCTATGAAATTTATATTTCTTTTGTCCAGTTTTCTGTATTGCTTTTATTAATCTTCGCAATGGAACTTGGTTCTGGTATTGCTGGATACATGATGCGTGGAGAAGTGCATACTATGGTTCAGAATCGATTGAACAGTACTATGGAACAATATTCAACCAATCCTGACATTCGCAGATCCTGGAACATTATGCAGCACGATGTGAGTTTAAATAATTATATTTTCTTATTAGTTATGTTTAAAGTATGGAAAGAGCAAATTTATATTATTCTATAAGTAACATTACAAATATATATGTATACATATAGATTATACTATTGTAATACATAATTACAAGTATATTCTTGTTTTCTGAACGATACAAAAATTCATATCACAGCTTTAGCACTAAAGTTATCATGCTTAGGTTTGCCCTCATCTCGGTAGGTTTAACCTTAAAGTATTTTTATTGCCAAGAAAAATCGAGTGGTTTACTTTGTTAATATTGATAATGTTAATCACGATACAATTTGATGCAATTTTTCATTGCGTGTAAAATTATAAAATTTTAGTTACAATGTTGCGGAATGAATGGTGCATCCGATTGGACTCGTGTTGGATTTGTAGATAATACTGTACCAAATTCTTGCTGCAACGAAGTACCAGCAGAGACCAACTGTGACTTGAATTCAATTCATATACATGAAAATGGGTGTATGAGTAGCCTTCAGTCTGCCATTGAACACAATGCTTTGATTCTGGGCGGCGTGGGCATTGGCATCGCTATTATTCAGGTAACTTTTATGGTCTCTTGTTTAAGTCTGCAATAGTCTACAATTATAGAAATAATTTTACAAAAATATGCAGATAATATTAATGGTATATTAAAAGGAAGGAGTACATATTAAACACCTTTTAGGAACAAAGCCCCATTAAAACTGTATACATATTCCATGATAAAAAACAGCAAAAGAATTTCAAAGCTTTTTAAAATAAGTCTGATCTTCATAAGAGTATTGATTATTTTACATAATTGATACTCGTTCTGCACTAAAATCTGTTACCTTTGTTATGTGAAAAATCGGGGAAAAATTGAAGAAATCATGCCAAATCTAATTACTGTATGTTTTGTGGCTTGGTGTTGTCACAGAAAATGCTTTACATAAATGTAAGTAACTTAAACAAAGTTAATAGAATGGATATTTGCATTTCAGTTAATCGGTGTGATCTTCGCATGCTGTCTGGCGCGTTCAATTCGTCGCGAGTACGAGACTGTGTAAGCAGACAGATACCTACAACTTTAATGCCTAAAACTTGCACTCAGTCTCTACAATACGCTCTTCTTTGTTCACACTTACACACTTGTACGTCAATCCTTTCTGTATTCTGTTTAAGTAACAGAATATTGCACAAATTGCACATTGTGTATCTTTCCGATCGTACTGCACAAAAGAACGTATGAAAATTCACTTGAATACAAGTAATCAACTAATGTTGTTAATATAGTGATAATGTTGTTTTATATTTTATATCCGTGTAAATAACCACTTACAATTTCGATACTATCACCGTTCACCGATATTACCGCTGATCCTACTGCTGCAGCTACTGCTATTATTATCATTGTTATAATTACGATAACAATAGTAATTATTATTAACTCTAATAATGGTGGTGGTGAAAGTAGTGCAGCAATGGTTACTTCAAATTTTGCATTTTGTACGAAACAAGTGTTTTTGTGCAGTATCATGTTTTATGACTGTTTCCTTAAGACTGATAAGTTTTATTATATGTTAATAAAAGGAAGATTTTTGTACCTTGTTTACAAAGTTTAAGCGAAAATTTAAGAATTATAAATCAAACATAAATATATTTATGTTACAATTTCAATGTTGGATACTTGAATATTCATACATTTTTATACTATAACTGATTCATAGTTTTGTCGTGGAAAATAGATATATATATATATAGCAATGTATGTTATTTCATTTTCTGTTTTAATCATAAACACGATAACTATTATAATTGTTTAGAGGTACCAAGCTTTCGATGTCAAAGAGTTTTAGTTTTCATTCTCGAATCTAAGTTTCACCCACAGTTTTCTTCGATATAATCTACATATATTCTTATAATTTTGTATAACTTTGTATGGTATTTTTTAATGTGCTTTCTAAATTACAAATAGAATTTTTGTAAAAAATACCAAACAGAGGCTAAGAAACTGATGCTAATAGTTGTTAATTACACAATTGTATTCGAACAGACAAATATTTATTTAAAAGGCATTATGGTCAACTCAGCAAGTATATGTATATAAACATGTTGTATAGTACTGCTAATTAAATTTCTATTATTGTTTGTTTTCAATTCGATATTTAATACCATTATGCCTTTTACGCAAGTAAACGAATTTATTTAAAACTATAGATAAAATGAGAGATACCTTATTGTTCCAAAACAATGCTCTCAGAAAGTCTCTATTTATTAATAAATAAGGGGCGTTGGTCATATAAAGTTTACATTTTGTTGGTAGAATAAATTATCATTTAAACAGGAAACTTAGTTATGTGTTTGCAAATTTGTATGTACGTACGTTGAAGAAACTTTGAAGCATCTTCCATATTTTGAATGGAACGATATGTCTTCTGCACTGACACTAGTTCGATGCTGTTAACAGAAAAAAACAAAACAAAAAACAACGGTTGATATTGAGACTGTACAATTCTTCATGATCTTAATTTCAATGCAAACGCTTTCCACAATTTGGATGCTATATAAAATGAAGATATTTCAAGTAAAAATAAAAAATGAGATAATTAGAGTTTTCTATATAGTGTATTCTAATTAAGTACTTCAATGGTTTTATTAGAAACATCTGGAGAAATACTTTCATTTGTATAACGTAGTACTAGAAACCAATAACTTGCAGACTAATATGAATTACAATAATGGAAACGAGTACTACGTGTTACTTGTTTATATTTAGATCGAGTCACAAGAACTGTTTTGCTGATTACAACATATTTGCAAATAAACATTTTAGATTGATTACATTTAAAATTACTTACAAGGAAAGAAAAGTACATATGTGCGAACAATGATTAAGATTTTTAATCCATTTGGTTATTAAATTTTCATTCAACTATAATCAATAATACGTATGTTCTTCTTCATTTCACTGCCAAAAATGAAATTGGCTGTATCATTTTGTGTTTCTAATAAAACATCAATAATCTCTTAAGTAATATTTTTTGGTAGTTTTAGTCGTAATACGTGAAGTATTCAAAATAAGTAAAAGTTATACGTCCAAATTTAAATGTAAAGCCTAATTTATTATCTTTAATATTGTCGACTTGAATTCGATGTAATTTTAAATTAGCGTTATAACGAACAGTCTGTAACATAATATTAAATATTCTAAAGATCCAGCGGAATTCCTTATTTTGGGAAGCGTAATCTGTGCACTTTCTCGCTTTCTCACGTTAGGTATTTAATATAATCTATTTAAAGCTTGCCTTTAACAACAGTAACAGGCCATTTAATTAATTTCTACTTCCAGCGAGACCGCAGCGCACTGATTCAACATCCATTAGGAGGCATTATAGATAAATATTGTTCGTCGTGCATTCATTATGAGAATAATTCTAGAGTTGTCGCAAAACCAATTGCATAGAGCTTGGCCGTAGACTAACTAATATTCATCTGAAGCCTAGCTTTGGGAAGAAAGCAAACTATTGGAAACTATGATTCAATATACTGCCATTATCTGCCAAATGGTTCAAACCAAACATCTCTTTCTTCTATCGCGCTGCATGCAGTACTAAAGCTTGTGGCATAAGAACGTTTAAACAGAAAAAAGATACTGAGGTTGAAAGGTTATTTTGTATTTTCCTCGATGTTTGATGCTATCTAAAATGTTTGAGATAAAAATTGTCTTTCAAATTTTAATTAATTCTGTGTGGTATTGCAAATTTGCTTTAACTGGCGTATTTTTATAAAATACATTTTTAATTGGCACCTGGAGCTGGGAAAATATCTTCTCGCGAGAAAATATCTATCTTACTAATGTTCTTTGAAAGGAACTAGTTTTGCAATAATGTAAAAGAATTTGAAAAATAATTGCCTCTGTATTGGCTGATTTTTCAAATCTTGAAATCTACCCCTCTCAAAAAAAGAAAACTAATTGATACAGTAGAAAATTTTATAAAGGAATATAATAGGTGGAAGGTACGACTCGTATTAAGGCTTATATTATGAATCAATTACATTTCCGATATTTATTGCAAATTGAAATAGAGCAAATGTTTCCCCAGCTCTCTACGTACAAAAAGTGAGACTAAGAGTCATGATCTATAAAGTAAGGTTCATTTTAATTTAATTGATATTCCCTTTCAGAGAAAATAAATTTATCATAAATCAAACCAACGTATTTCCGAATGGTTTTACAACAAAGTGCAAATTTATTTAATTGCACTCTTCTGGGTAATTTCAGTTTGCTGATTCGGTATCATACAAAACATAGTGCTTGCATTCTGCAACAATATTTTAAATGCAGAAATAGGAAAAACAGTTTTAAAGATTGGAAATTCTGGAAGACAGGTTAATTAGATTTATTTCAGAACGATGTATCGTAAAATGTCTTTGTAGCTAAGTATATATACGTTGGGGCCAGGGATATAATTCTCGAAACGATGCGAGTTTGAATGCGAATTTAAATAAGTGCAAGTTAAAATATTCAATGAATAACAATTCGGTACAAAAGATTGAACATTTCTGCGCCGACAAATTTTCTTTCTCGTTCATGCAAAACAGCTTCCAAAAATAATAATAGATTTGTGCAATAAAGTTACGACCTTGTGGCATTACGTCGATTTAAAATTTTTTATTGTAATTATTACAATTGTACTTGCAACTCTTGACTGTTTTGCTTGAAATCTCGCATATTTTGATAAACAAAAAACAGAACAACTAAATATATAATGATGTAATGAAATGCTTGTTCGACTAGAAAATAATTTAAACTTTTGATAAAAACAAATATTTCTGTTCTTCTCAAGGTACGTCATAAAAATCAAACAGTACCAAATTATTAAGTAAGTAATTTTTGTTGTCGCTTACAGTAGTATATTATTATTATTGAACGATGTTAAGTGTAAGTGAAGTTCAATCGCAATTATATAGCGCAGCCTCGTCCGAAGAGATTACAAATGTGGGTGGTAGCATTCCTTCCGGTCATGCGGATGGGATGTAAGTGCTATTATATATGATTTATTTATTTAATTCACTAAGTGATGACCATGTGATTCAATTAATTCCAAATTTATCTCTGAATCAATAGAAATGATAGAAACAAGCAACTAAATGTTACTTGTAACTTAACTTGTATGTCCTGACGTGAAAGTTAGACTTAGTTTACAAGATAAACATGAATAGAAACGAAATAATATTGAAAAAATAAGCGAGATTTCAATCAATTTGAAACGATAAGCCATAAAAGAAAAGTACTTCTTCTCAAAAAGTACTATCGAAAGATAAAACTGTGCCTAATTTTTTGCGATGTGTAAATCGTTAATCAATATATTTGATTTGTTCGGAGCAATTAGTTCAAATATAGTTATCAGTCGTTTTAATGGAAACTAAGCACTCAACATATTGCGTCTTTAGGTTAACGATTAAGTATACATATAATAATCGTTTGCTGCTATTTGTCTCCTGTTTTTTAGTTACAAAAGGTACATATTGCAATAATTTTATTTGAAATAGTCCTTGCATTGAATTTGCAGCGTGTATATTTGCTTTAAAATATGTTCATTAATTCGTAGCTTGATTATTTAAACCAGATCTAATTTATAGTAACACCCCCCCCCCCTAAATTTATATGTAATAATAATTATATACTTTACTCCGTAGTTTAAGTTTTATAAATGTGTAGGTGTGTAAAATGTTCGTGTAACTTAATTTCAATGTACATGCATTTAATTTTTAAATTGTATTAGATTTTTACACGTAAGGATACATTAGATGTTAACGATAAGATTTTTATATTCAAATACGAAAGATTCTCATTTAATGATAATATTTGTCTATGTAGTTTCGTAAAAAAAATTCCTAAACTAATATAATCGAAACAGAACCGATATTTGAACGTAACGTTATATGATTGGCTGATAAAAAAAGTGAAAAGACTGATGAATATCGTACTGGAAATGAAGAACAGAATCAGTATTAAATGAGAAAATAAATCATTGTTTTTGTGGTATTTAGTCGCTTACAATATTTTTCTACTTGTAATTTACTTAATCAATTAATATATTTATATTATTAACGTTCTTTAAGAGCTGACCACTTTAGCACATCTTGTTCATATAGCTTTTATCAATATAAATAAAATATACTAAGTAATCATAGCATTTTTCCTTTTGATTCTAAGCCCCTTCTCCCATTACTTTTCAAGCGCGTTTGCAATGTTAATTATAAAACAATGATTACATTAATTTAGAGACTACTTCAATATTTGCATTTCTTTTAAATAAAGGAACTTCAAAGGCGATTGATAAAAACTTCTTTACAAGCAGGGGTTTTTTCCTTTTATTTTATTCTATATTCACTGATAAGATTAGCAGACTAACATTTATTACCATACAGTATGCTCTTTCGTGACGACGTATTACAAGTGTTTGTCGAAAAGAAATAAATGAAATAAATTCATAGGGAAGAGTAAGATAGGACTCCATTTAAACGATTTGTTTGTATCATAACCTTCTCTTTAAAACATTATTATCTCCAATTAATTATAGTTTTACGTGCTACACTTTACTACAGACAATTTGAAATAAGTTTAAAATAATTAAAGTATGACTCTTCCCAGATTCTTCTATGCATTTTATGAATCGTTTAAACTATTTCCTTTACATCATTTTGTCTGATGAAATTTTTCTCGTTAAAAATGTCTTTACCTTTTCCCTGCTTTTTTGTTTAACATTTAAATTACAAAAGAGCAAGTTCTACGTGCCATATATATATATACAATTTCAGGGGTCCAAAAGATCTATTAGATCATTTTATCAAGTACCTCTCACAGAATATATTTACAAGAATCTTTGCGACAGCAATTTCAGTCAAATCAAAAAATGATATTCCTTTGGGCGACACAAACTGTACAATTATTAATTAAAATGGTGGATTCTGATTTCCGCAACATTCTCGGGTTTTAAATGTTCTACGCCGTAGGAATTCGTAATGGTTCGATTGCGAGGTTCTACGGCATTCGTAACAAATATGATTGCGACGTAATATCTAAACCATTCTTTTTAAATTTATTTTTCATGAAAGTTAACAATACTAACGAACATAGAAATCGTTTAGCTTTATCACTCGAACAACTAGTTAATATCCACTTCGATTAGTTAGTCCATTTAAACAACACTTTTGCAAGGATATTCCCTGAATATTATTGTTCATTCTTAAGTATTTAATTGTGAGAATTTATTGGCAAATCGGTAGAAAATAGTGTGGTGGAAACAATGGATTGCTATTTATTATCGTTAACATATAGGAAATTATGTTTATTTACAGTTACAGCGATTCAAATTTTACGGGCCCGATCAAAATATAATTTTACGAGGCATCTCAGTCGAAAATTAAGTAAACCGTTGCATTGAATTCATTACAATCGTTATTCAAATAATATATTGAATACTAAATTTATTATAGATTAGTCAACATTCATCTGTTCGCTTTATTTCATTTCCTATGGTGACTATTAATGATCGAACACATTGTAATTGAAATAAATAATTTTCGCAAAGTACACATTCCTCTTCCCATCGTCTTATCTTGCCTTGGGTGACGCCACGGGACAACGTCAGAATTTGCATTTCATTGTAGAAAGAATCCAAACGAAGTAGAGTAAAATATCCAAAATTCTAGAGGGCCCCTTAAGATAACTACCAGCCTAATTAATTACAAATCGGATTATTCGTACTGTTTATAATATTGCCTAGCCTATTCATATTAATAGGTACGGTCAATGGACGTACCACTTTAAATACTATCTCATCGCGAAATTTATGAACGAGCAGATAAACAAATCAAACGGAGGACCAAAGAAAAGAGTGAGAACTTCTCACTTTCACCCTTTTACTCTTGAGTCATGCTTTTGGGAAAATTTTCATAATTCAAAAGTCTTCGCTATAATTATCAAAATAATTGACATGTATATGAATTCACAATTTCATTTCGTTGCCCTACAAAGGCAGATAAATCACTTCTATTCTTATTTTCTTTGGAAGACACCGATACATTAAGAAATATTACTTTTCTTACAATTTCCGCAAACAATTTAGCGATTTGAGTAGCATTTTGCTATAAAAATAATTTTGCAAGTTGGATGTATTTTCGAAATCAATCAAGATCAATCTTTTTTGTTGCGATAATTTATTGTTGAAATACGTTTTAGATGCTATCGTAAAGCTTTAGCCAGTCAATATTTATTATACTTTTTTCAAAGAAGATGAATCGATTATAATCTTTTTCGTAAATATTTCTGCCCTGATCTAAAGAATAGGTCTGGCAAATAAACAGAAAAACGGGGACTAAAAGTTTGCGTTAAATATATACCTGTGTGGTTAATCAAGTGAATTCGCGAATCTACATTCTGGAAGATGCAAAGTTCGTTCTAAGAGTTTCAGGGTGAAAAGGAGAGTAGTAAAGTTACAGATGCACGCACATTCATTCATCTTAGGCACATTTACATACTCGATATAAAAGCACATCACAATGATCGTATTGACGATCTCAAAGAGTCTTTCATTTAAAGCAAACCTTCGATAGATATACATATACATACGATAAATTGTCGAAGGTGCGGAGAGCCTGAACTGTGATTATTCGAACGATCATTTGTAATCACTAATTACGTTTGCTATAAAACGCAGCTTATAAACATAAAAAAGGAATATCAAAGATTGGGAACTTCTTTCGTTTCTTAATACTTTTTTCGAACAATCGAACATACTTTTGATTTTCAACTTTTGTTATTAGCGTAAGGTAATTCTCTTTAACACGTCCATTGCAGTTCATACAAATTATTTCACGAGACCCCCATATGCGACCAATACGTAGTTAGCATGATCTACAGTGAATGTGTTAATCTTCTTGTACTTATAAATCGATGGTGGAATAAGTATCTGCAAATAATTTAGCAATGAATAATTTTTACAAATTTTAATCACCGCGTAGTATCAATTTAGATATGTACAAATTTCATCGATCGATTTTTTTTGTTAAATATTATTAATCAAACAAATGGTAATCTGAGATATTTTTCAGACGAATATAGTTAGAGAAATGCCTAGCACTATATTTAAATAAGTTTAAACCGATAAGTAACATTCGATTTATCTAAATGAGTGAATCTTTTGATTAACTTTTATGACAAGCAATTGATCGATCCGAATAATCAAATTATTAATATAATTAAAGCCGGCTCCCTTAAGTGGCAGTTCTTCGTTTTGAAGGAACGAGAATGACAACTTGTTTCAGAAAATCCTTCATGTGGCATAACGCTTTGTCCAAAGCCGTGCTATGCGATCATGTTCTTCTCTATTTTGTAGATACTGCGTTGCTATACTTCCCACTAGAGGGTCCGCTGTAACATGTAGCAATATATGTCTTAGATCTTTTCCTTCTTAGATTTTCCAATCTTAGATGTACTTGTACAGTCGAACTTCGGTAACTCAAAAATCTCTATAAGATTAGAATTTTCTTCGTTTCCTTCCGCTTTGCTATAAAAACCTCCTATGACTCCAATTGTTTGCTACGTTTAGATGCGTTACTTTATCTCTGTAAATCGAATTCAGAGAAGATCGATCTTTACGTGCCACAGTTCACTTCGGTAAATCGAAATTTTGCAACAGTTGCCTCCAGAGCACGAAGTATCCCGACTAAGATAGGTCGCAGGAGAAAAGGAATTGCTGAATTTCGTACCGCTGAGGAACGTTTCTTGAAATGATTTAAACGGTGCAGAAATAATAATGTTAGAATAAAAAGTCTAAATGTTGCACGTGAAAGCTGAGGCTTTTGTTAAGTGACTAGGCCGTAATAACTTTAAAGCTAGCAACGAATGGCTAGACAAATTTAATGCTGACCTGCGTACAAAGCGTCTATAAGCTGAGCTTTCATTCGTTAACGCTCTCTTACCCGGAAACTTCGAGAGGACGAAACCTCCATAATTTGGAGATTATTGCTCTTCCCTTGCGATTCGAGCTACCAAGGTTCGACTGAATGATAGATAGCGCTGAAGTTGCAAAATACCACTAGAAAGAATATTCTCCATGTAAACATATACAGAGTGTGACAGTATCGATGATGTCTAAATACATTTGTGCTAACTTTTCTGGTAAAAGGGGGGCCGAAATTGTGAAACCGTGTCAACATTTCATGGAGTATGCGTACATTCGTCGATTGAGGAAACAGAGATAGGGATAACGTTCATTATGCTCCAAGACAGATCGACTCCAGCACTTTCGACACTCACAAGCTCTACCTAACAAAAGTTGAGGTATATGTATACTACCGAGTTGCGCCGGGGCCAATACTGACGAAATATGGTAGATACAAAGAGATAGCAGATTTGAAATATAAGATATCTTCGAACAGGACTATAGTATTTGGGCCCACGCCTGCTGGAGTATATAGTACACTGTCGGAAAAAGGTGTCCAACATGGGTAATTTCGGTTATCGTAAATGTTCCATGTAGAAAATATAGATTGAAATGTGTAGATCCAAGATAGCATAATATACCAAAATCAATACAAATTTGACAGAAGGTTGAGTTAGTTGAGTTAGCCCCCCTCCCATGCAGCCGGCGATCAAAATATTATAGACCTGCTCGAAAATTTGTATATTCCTGATCTGCCATCTCATCCCACGATACTCACCAAATTTTATCCTAATCGCTCACCGGTGCTTTCGTAAACTACAGCCGCGTCGAATATGTAGTAATTTACATTTTTCTATTTAAGATAACATGATTGTAAAAGATATTTGTTAAGTGTTGTAAAAAAAAGTACTACTGTTATAGATATATCATCTCTACTTTTTCGTTTCTAACGCAACATTTATCTGCCTCTCCTTCTGCAATGTATGTATATATGTAATAGGTTTATCTTTCAATAGGGCTAACCAGCCAATACATTTGGCCCAATGGATGAGTATGTACATACTCTCGATTGCTGCACATATCCATCGAGATATCTAGAGAAATGTTGTTTCACAAACACAGCTGTTTGCTTTGCGAATTTGCCATTCTAATTAAGTGCACATGTGGGAAAGCAAATTTTAAACGAGGAAACTTATTTTTACAATCTCGACTTGCTTTTGTACGAAGATACATATCGTATGCATTTGTACTATCGACAATGTCACACTCTGCTTAGCATCTTTGTGCTATCTTTAAAAAGAAAGTACATGTTTATAATCATATCGATATAACTGTAACAATTATGAATTTGAATCTACCTGGATTACAATCTGTTAACAGAGAACAGATGGATAATAGAACCTTCGAAATCGTAAGCGCTGGAGACCAATTGTCCTTTAATATGTCCAAGCAAATTACACCCTGACTGTTTATGTTACAATGGTAGATGCGTGTTCGGAATGTAACCTAGAAACATTATTGTTAATAATTAATTACATGTTGGTAGTTTGAAAGGACTATACTTTTTCGGTACTATCGGATCATCCGTGACTCGGAATGGCCCTTTATTTGTATCACGTTTTGTACCGAATTTTGAAAATATGCACAGTAGTAGTGCCTCTCGAAATGCAGCTTTGAAAAAGAGATTTCAAGTTTGACGAAATATAGCTTCGTCGATCCAACAAATTTCTTCACACTTCGCGCACTCCATAATGCCAGTTCATACACGTCCAGTAATTTAGTCGAGTAGTGGCCACTCGCTATATAGAATAGCAAGTAGTCACAACCAACCAGAAGTGTTGGTTGGACGGTTCTATGATTTGGTCATTTTACTTCGAAATTGAAGTTATTCTAGCACGGAACGAATTTCTTGGGATTGCTACATACATCACTGATATGTAAACCTTATACCTCTCTAGTCTTATATTCTACGTAAATTAGATTTCTATATTCCTATGCGTCGCCCTAGAAATGTCACTCCATTTACACTCGGAAGCTCACAATATACTTTATGCTAAATACAACTGTACCAACCACTAGTGCAGAGTGAGTCAGGAAGGACTGCTATCTAAAATAATTCGGTTATTATTGAGGCTCTTAAAAAATGTTTACAAACGAACAAATAAAATATATTTCATTCGGAGAGGCTAACTAGAAGCATGCATTTTAAGTTTTGTATATTGTTTGATTATTGAGATATAAAGGCCATTTTGAGGTTTTTCAATGGCAAGGCATTACTTCAGTATTACTATATTGTATCCAACGCCTAAAGATTCAACGTCCTAAACGATTTTAAGCTGACTAACAATAAGTCTTAAGATTAGGCGCAATGTTAGCGTTTGGTGGTGCAATGTGAGATCTTCCGGAAAACCGTTAGGATCTGATAGGAGCATGCCTGCCCCTACGATCTCTTCGGGCACTTTTTGGAATAAAAAAGACACGAAACTACCCTCATCGACTCAGTACTTTTCTTATGTCAGGAGCTATTTTGCTATTTTGGTCCCCCCCCCCCAATTTTCTTTAATTTAATCTGCAACAGGTAATACCACCACAATTTCCATGTACCACCGGTAAGGGGACATTAAACGCTTTCTGGAACGGCTTAATCCGCACAAGAAATATATGCAGTGGACTACGGTTAATTGGGATGCTGGTTAAGCGGGACCGCCGTTTATTTGGGACAGATAAACTGAGTTTGCGATTCTGTGGATTTCTTTTACAATTCCATTCTATCTTTCAAACTGTCTTGTAACTCTGCCTACTACATCCTTCAAAGTTCCTACCTTGTAATTGATGAACGCAATCAAGGGTCTTTTTCCACCAATTATGATCAAATTATTATTGTCATTATTAATATTATTATATATTATAATTTCTTGAAACTAACTCTCCAAGCAGAAAGTCTGGGTCAATACTAGACACTTGGGTTTACAAATGTTGTGTTATGACTATAGTCTATGAAAAATAACATATGCATGGATAATTTGTATTTAATTATAGCGTAAAGATTACTAATTAATCAGTTGCATTTCGTAATCAAAATGAGTTAAAACTAGGGATGGGTTTCTCGAAACGTCTCGAGAAACGCAAAGTGCAAACATTGCATTATTATCGTGATTCGAAACTTTTGAAGCTCAAATAAGAAAGGGTATAAAATTAACGAACGAAGAATTGTTCATAGCGTGCACCGAGATTGTTCGATTCGTGTGTATCCCAAGTATTGGATGCAAGATTTCGAGATCGCGAATTCTCGGCAATCAGTTTTTCTCTTTTGGAATGTAAATAGATTGGCGATCGATCGTGAAAGATATATTGTTGGCTGCAAAAATGTCGATACAATTCTTAAAACAAAAAATTCCCCTTACAAAATAAAATCAGCACTTCAAATTTCGAGAGTGTCGAAACCTTACAAAGTTTCGAATTCGAGTTTCGAGAATTTAAAAATTAGTTTTCACCCATCCCCAGTTTAAACCCAGTGCAAATCGGAATATTTTTGGAATCACTGATAGTAAAAGAAAACCTATTGTGTATCTCAAAAAGCGACTTGATCCAAGTCGAAGCATTACACTATAGTTTGCAAAGTGGTATGGGCCACAGATTGATACTAATTTTCATTATCGAATATATCGAAAAAATTTACTTTATCGTTGCATTGCATAATGCAAGTAAGTATGCATTTTTATCATTTATAAGTAGTCCTGATTAAAAAATCTGCGCAGTTTATTATGGTACTTCTCAAAACGTAGAGAAGCAAGAAGTAAATAATTTATTTTCAAGAACGCCTGATAGTACTGTGTCCTTGTGCTTATACTTCTATCCTAATTCACTTCCATTTCATTAGGTATTGTACATATGTACCTATCTAACCAGCAATATTTATAAAAGAATCCAATTTATCCCTTGCTTGGATTTATTTCGATTAGAAACATATGGCCCACTCCCCAAAGAAAATAAACATTAATCGCAACACATGTAACCATTAATTACAGATAACAATACGCCTCAGAACAATGCAACGCTTGGATTTATTTAAGTTGAGTTTCAAGGCGTAATACTGTATACCACCAAACAGTTATGCACAGCTATTATCCAAAATATAATTATGTACATAACAATATTTTCTATTTTTCAAATGATAGAAAAAATACTAGACCTAATTACGACATTGTTTTTACTCCCTTCACTTCTAAAGAATATAGCGTTCATTATGCAGTATGCCCCTTTTAAGTGTCTATACTAGGGTGGCTCTCATTTTCGACTTTTCGAAAACGTGCCCCCTGGCCCTTAAACAATAAAATAATCTATTAACGCCACACAAAATGTTTTTTTCCGATTATCTTTTAAATTATTGATTATATCAAAAAATGTTTAAGTTCCACATATTACTTTTTTCGTGCGACGCACGTGTGTCGTCTTATGGACAAAAATAGAAAATCAACTTCTTTGCCGATAAAAAAAATATGCGCGTGATAAGAAATAGACGGTAAATTAGGGTAAAAGCTGTGTTGCTAAGCAATGGTTGTTTTTGATCATCTCATTATACCTGAACTGTAGATCATAATCAAGTTACTTCATTTTCATTTCGTATTTGATAGGAAATGCAGTTTACTTTTTTTTCTTTTATTGAAGCCAAAGAAATTCTTTTCTTTATTCTTGGCTCATTTGATTGGTAATGAATTCTACTATTATGGGTATGTGTACTTCAAAGCTATGTTGTCTTCATATAACCTTACTGATCATTCAAAAGTTTCGTATTCGCGAGAACCAATGATTGATTTCAACCGACTTTTAAAAAATATGTAAAATGCATGTATCCAAGTTTTTTTTACATTTGGTTCGTTTAACTTAATGATTCATAAGAATAAAGTTCTTTTCTGCTACTACTTGCTAATATTTGAGACATAGATGTTTTTAAGAAGAGTTGTAGAAATCAAGAATTTTAAAATTCTTGAATCATGGATTTCTGTAGAGCACGATAACAAAGTTGGCGGAATTTATGATTATATTTTTACACTTTTAAATATAAATGACTGTCTCGAACCAATGAATAAAGAACTGATGGATAATTGTATATATTTTCATTTACAAAGGGGCATCAAGTATGGCTAGATTCCGAATTTAAATACCAGAAAGGATTAAGAATTTGTCAGAAAAGTTTGCTGTTTGTAGTCATTGGAGACGTCCAAAATCATTCGGAGAATCGAGACTCTTGTTCAGTCAAGGCAACCAGAGGGACTTAATTATACTGCAAAAATTGGCTGGTAAAAACATCACAGAACGTAAGCACGCGGTGACCTACAAGAACAATTAAGCAAAACTGAATCCGTTTTCTGTGTTACGAAGCACGAACAAATGAAAAAAAAAGGGAAATATTATTTTTGTCCACAAAAAGTTTGACAAAAATTAAAACTGAAAAAAATTAAAGTGCGTTTTGATTAATTTTCATTAATGAAAACTACAGAAAATGTGAATTTTTATTTTCGAACTTAAAGTCAATTTTCTGGAAACTAGAGTTTTTCTTGAAATTATTGTAATTAAAGTTTATATATTACGCATAATAAGGTTAAATGGAAAATAAATTGCTTCTCAAATTTTGTATTCTTCATTCCACTTATTCCAAAATATTGGCTTTCAGTCAGTCTCTTTTTTGTATTCGTAAATTTTGGTAAATAATATATTGATTTCATCCTTCAATTTGATTCTTTTCGCTCTCTGCTAATGCTCTCTGCATTTGCTACTGGTAGTTTATTTATAACTTCAAAACCTTTATTAAAACCTATATTTTTGGACCAACTTGAAGCATCGGATTGCAAAAATTGGTCTATTAAATCAAATTTGGTAAAGAATGCTTCAGTTCTGTTCGAAACAAATTGTTAAATTTCGTTTTCAAAAATGTCATGCATGTTTCCAGTTGGTAATTGGATTCGCTTTATATTTCTGTTTAGCGATTGTGGTATGCGATTTAAAGCATCACCATTCTCCTCTTTAAATCGAGTGCCAAACTCGAATCCAAACACGCCAAATGCCACAGCTTCGGGACTTCAGTACCATAAGTGATTTTGAAATTTTTGTAAAGCCACGCGAGAAATATCACAATCGACTAGTGGGTATTTTAAAAGTTTATGCAATACTCTAAAAATCAAGATATAGTACGTTAGCAGCAGAAGGTGCACAAAACCATGCTTCAACGAATACGGTGACAAAAAAATTGTGGATATCGCTTATCACAGTTTGTCCCTCCGGTGCTAATTGAAATTCACCCTGAACAAAAAAATTTGGAAACTATAAATAACTTTCGCCATCCAGCTAGCACGAAGAACTACTTCAAAAAATGAAGATTTTATAACTTAAGCAAAAATTTTTAAATCGCGTTCCGGTTAGCTTTAATGCCAAATGTGCGACGTACGGACTGTTAAACATTTTCAAACACTTAAAGTTGTTTAACGACTTATTCTAAAGGACCCTTCGGAAAGTTCCTTTATACCCTTGCCACAATTTTTAACTTCTAATAATGAAATCTATGAAATTTGTTAAAAATAATATGCAAGTAAAAGAAGTAAGTTCCAAAAACAAATCTAAACAAAGAAAGACACATTTTTAGCCTCTATTCATGTAAAGAATAATTAAAAGAAAATTATAATTTTCCAAATTGAGAAACCAAAAAAAAATAATTTCTTTCGAAAACCGTTCATTGTACGAAAAATGTAATAATACATAAAAGACGCGTCGTACCTAGGTTTACAAGTATTGTGTGACATATTTTTTGATAAAATCAATAATTTAGAAGATGATCGAAAAAAATGAAGTTCGAGACCCTTTATTAATTATTTCAATGTTTGAACCTTTGACTACGAAAGGCGTAAGCTCTTACAAGTCCATTAATATATGTATACGAAGGACGTAAATATACGCCAATTAATTTTTTCTTAGGAAGAAGTAGAGTTTCCGAATAAAACATTTTAATATAGAAGAAGTGTATTGTTTTGTGGGTATCGTGTTGTTAATGTCAAGCGTAAAAAAAAGTTTGGTCAGTGGACAACCAGTCGCGACGAGTGGCATGCGAATATCGCGCCGTCTGTATTGAAGGTTCTCTCCGAGAGTTCGCCGTTGTCAAAGGTTTAAGGGCTGGGGGGCTTGAGCGCGCGCTCTAGGGGCGCTCTCATTGTTCAGTGTTTTTCGTTAATAACTCAAAAACAAAGCTTCAAACCACATTTTGGTCAAGGAAAAAGTCGTTCTGAATCACCCCAGCTACCCCCCATTTCCGGGAAGTATGCCCCCATGCCTTCAACCCCCGGCCTTATATTAACCCTCCGACAGCGATGTCGGGGTCTCTGGTTTGAGACCGATACACACACACAGTGACGAAGTTGGTCGAGTTAGTGGCGAAGTAAAAAGTGGCGATCTCCAGAATACTGCGACCGCAGCGAAAAGCATAGAAACAAACGATGCGAGGGATTATTCTTGCGACGACCAGCGACTACTAGCGACCTGAGCAAACTTCTCTTCGAACACGATTTTGTGTTCTTAGCTATTTGTGTTAGTAGTTCGGTCGCATATGTGTTAGTAAAATATCGATGGGGGTCAAATAAACTCCGGTCGGTGAGTTAAAATATCTCATTAAACATTAGGTTTGGGATCAACATAGGTCTATACTTTTCCATTTAAAATTTAATATTCATTCGATCCGCGGTAAGAAAATATACCCTTTCATTTAACAAACAAAGTTGATCTTCAAATCTCCTAAAGCCTCCACTTATAAAAAAAAGTCACGTACACCACGCGATACCGCCCGCGATGCCCTGCAACTTTTGTACTTAACAATTTTTGATTAGATGTATAATTTAAAAGTTATTTGAGGTGTGCAAGTTATGTGATTCACTCGATATAGTCTGTCCCACGAACTCTGCCCACCTGAAGTATCTCCGTTATTTTAAGCAATAAGCGAAAATGTTTCAAATAAAAGTTGTAGGATTTACCCCAGTTAATGATGTAGTTTTTTTGAAAAATGGACATGTAGAAGGGATATGAAGCTCATTTTCGTTTTCTTAGATGGAGCGACTTATTTTTCATACATGATTTGAATAGAATGGTGAATTCTGAATAAAAAAAATACAAAGGAACATTTGTCCCAAAACTTACCGTTTCTCAGATATTTAACCCTGTTCATCGTGTTACTTTCACGTATGAAAGTATCGACGATAGGATAACACGTACGTAGTTTTGAATATGATTCATAATGCGCATAATAGGATCGACGAGGCATAACTTTCATTTAAAACGTTTTCGCGTATTGTTAAAAAAAAAACGAAAATATTTCAGGTGGACAAAATTCGTGGGACATTCGTGTATACATATGTATACAGCTTGCCTGCATTTTTTAATATGGCGTAACTGGAGAATTACAATTGTAACTTACAATGGAAGTTCGGCAATTCAAAAATTCCGAAAAATGTGGCACTTTGCACAAATGTAGTTCATATTATGCTAACAACGGAGCAATTATTCTTTTTTTTCTTTTATTTAAAATCTACCCCCACCACCCCTCATTTTTTGAAGTTCTGGTTTTTCCTGTAAAATACATAGATAACCTTGGAAAAGCTCTTTACAAGCTCACAAATGGATTGATACAAGAAAATGTTATAAAGATGTTAAACATAACATTTCAAATCGCTAGTATAGTGTCCACTCCTGTAATCCATCGTGATATGGATATAGAAGCTGATTTAATTAAAAGTGCTGTGGAGGAGGAATTTGAAGTAGACCACGATTGGGGCTTGATTTTGATAATCGTTCAGACCCACACGATGTACATTTCGTGGACGTATATGATCCTGGAGCAGAAGGGGATAATTCTGAGGCTGATCTAGTTTTTACGCTGGATCCAGAGGGTACTGACGTAAATCTAGACTATACAATGAATTCGCTTGAGTAATGGAGAAGTGAAATCTCTCTCACAGTTGTTAGATGGAACGAACTTGTAATGCGTGATGGTTCTGATAGGGACAAATTTATATTAGTAACAGAATATGTTTTGATAAAATTTCAAGAATCTCTACATAGAAAATGTATCATTCATGACATAGATCTGCGAAAGGGGACCCTAGAAGTAAAGGGAGAAGCCAACTTTCCATCATTTAGAGCAAGGAAATGGTGCATATCGAATTTAGGACTTTTTAGAAGGCCATTGCATTTCATCACGTGAAATAACAACATTTCTAACAAGATCTTCCACTACAACTAACGATAAAGAGAATAGGCGTTAAATTGCCGGTTGAATTCTTTGCATTCGTGAAACCACACTTCGTTACAATTGGCGAAGAATTCATTTACAATGCAGACGAAAGCGGCTCCAATTTGGAAATGCAGACTGGTCGTACATTATAGAATCTAGTGGAGCATTTGGACCACGTGTAGAGAAAACTCTTTTTAGATCCGCTAACGTTTATGTTACAGCTTCAAAATCAGGAAAACTAACAGCTCAACACATTAGAACAAGGTTCCTATAATGACGTATGTTATAGATATATTATATGGCTAATGGTGTATATCATATTTAACTTATTTTTAGACGCGACTCAATCTCCCTACTTATTGTTTGGTGAATATTAGCGAGAAAGAAACATCTATTATATCTGATTTATTTCACGACATGAAAGATAGAAGAAATTATTTATATACTGTAATATAATTGTTATAATTTAATTAATATAAATACACTCCTCGATTTCGTCTGTTCAAAAATTTTGTTTTATCAAGTCATTTATATGTTTGTAGAGAGCTCTTCGAAGGTTAATTTTTAAGAAAAAAAAGTTGACAATTTCTCACATCTGTATTATAGGCCATAAAGAGCCATCCAACTTTTAATTTATCTTTGGTTCCTGTATCTTAAACAGTTTCTAAAATATTCACGATAATATGTAAAGTTCAGATTTCTTTGGTGGGGTGTTTTCACCTCCAGCACCGTTTTTTTCACCCCCAAGACTACATTTGTGAAGTGTTCAGATTTTTCTGAATTTTCGAGTTGCCGAATTTCCCTAGTTAGTTACGCCATGTATCAATCCATCGATCTTCAAGCGGTAAGTTAAACGAAAAAGTATTCCGTCTCCAGTGATCGCGACAGTGATCTGCGTGCCATCCATACGGAGCATTTCGATTGGGAGTATGCAGCACTTAAAAGGTTAAATGAATAAGCTAAATCATTATTATAAAAGAATAAATAAAATAAAGCACTACGCCATAGAAGAAAATACGCAACTGTAAAAGGTAAATTTCGTTTTCGTTTCATATACAATATAGATCATGGACAAATTTTAAACTTTATCTGCTTATACTGAAACATTTTTTTAAATTGAAATAGTTGCTTCTCTAATTAATTAGTTGAACATATTGTCATTTGTAATTATGAATCTTAAATGCTACATATACTAACAGCCACAAGTTTGGAATCACTTCTGTATATTTACAAATGTAACGATTCAATCTTTTGCTAATCTCCATTAATTCAGTATCACATTGTTGAAATTAATAGTTATTTACGTCTTAAATTTGTAACTCTTTGGATGGATAACTTGGTTGATTAAGTAACATTTAGGCGATATTTAGTAACCAGTTTGTTAAAAAATAGTTGCAACACCAATTATGAACACTGCGTACTGTGCTATACCAAGGGCATACACCAAGATGTACTTCGTTGATAGGATAATACAAAGACGGCATAACATGGTTAAACTACACTATTCCGGCCCCTTGAAAGTTTCTGGAATTACTTGATTCCAACGAGTGATTAGTAGTATATGTTGTAAACTTAAAATAATGCGAGCAATTAATATAACTGAAATTCTACATAACACGAACACACTTATTTGAAATAATTGATCATGAATATTACTGACATACCTTTGGAGGTTTAAAGGGATATTCTGGCGAAAAGTGTATGTCTAGGAAAAATACTCCTCCCTCGTAAACTGAGCCAGGAGGACCAAGTATTGTTGACACCCATTCATATAAATTATCTCCCTTAGGTCCTGCGCTATAAGATAAATACAGATTTATTTAATAGCTTATAAAGGGGCGATAATAAAAGATCACAATTTGAACATAAAATGAATACTGTAGTTAAAAATAAGAACAAAGTTCCTCTAATTACGCAAAGAAATGTGAAGCATAAATTATTACTTTTACAATTAAGAAATAAGTATTAAGATAAGAATCGGAGAAAAAAAAGTCAGACCTGCAATTTGGCGGTGGGTCTAATGTGATTTCTGCCAATTCTTTTTGTATCCTGCGACAAGAAGATTAGTTTAAGCTCTTGTTAAGTCTCCATGGCAGAGTCTTTTTAATTTTGGATGATGGATGTGCTACCTTTTGGCGGATGTTCCCAAAGCTTTAGACATCTTTGGATTTGGCTTTGCTTCCTTGGTTTCTGGCTTATTGTCTGCCAGCGATGAACCACGCCCCCGGCCAGTTCCACTGGAACCTGCGCCCGATGACATGGCTCTGCAATAATTAAATGACATCATAGAAAGCATATTACAAATGTTTTTCTTATGATCGCACTTGTAGATTAAACTTAAGTACAATAGAATTTTCTGTCATTCACCAGTTTCCACAAACATATAAATTCAGATGATTAGATTAAAAAAGATGTCTTTAAATGTGATGTAAAAATGTAATAATTAATGAGATACATTTTCAAATGCATACAAAAAATGTAAGTATATAAGGCTATGTGGCTAATAAATGTCTTAAAAATGTTGAAGCATGACGAAAGAAAAACAAAAAGTATCTTCCTTATATCATATCCAATTATAAAACCTCTAATGGCATAGATAGATAGATAATAACATGTAGCATGTACGGTAGCCAGAAACACGTACAGCCAGAAAGGAATAGTCGTTTGGACTATCTATTATAATTTTATAAATCTAAATACTAGTCACTTATAATACATATCTCTTTAAGCATTGGATTTCAATACCATCTATGTAGGATTTTTCTCCATTTTATGCTCTCGATCATATTCTTCATAGAAACTAGTGAGTGACTACAGTGGATTCCAGTTAATTGAGATACATTGAGACCGGATTAATTTTGCCCAATTAAGGGGCGGTCCCAAAAAAGCGAATTTCAGCAGAATTACAGTTATATTATAGCTATTGTTTCCATTCTTCAGTATCTGTTCCAAATAAACAGCTGTCCCGTTTAATCAACGTTCCTATTGACCAGAAGCCACTGTATAAGCTGTTGAATGAATCAAGTCATCTGCTGTAAACAAACGCACGTGTACGTATTTAATTAATACAAGAGTGTATTCATAGTCTTCAGATATTGTAATGCTTTTAATGCAAACTTCTTGAACTGGCTATAATCGTCGTAGAAGTTTGATCAGATTTATGTAAACTTCTTGATATCTTGTTTCTTCTTGATATCGATAACTGACTAGCATTTAATAATTAACTTTAGTTAATAGTGTGGCTGCTGCCTCTCTCGTACATTTTGACACATATATGTTTTGTTTATAGCTGACTACTTGACTCGTTAAAAGGAATTTAAATATCCCATACAAATTGTAATATACTTATGCACATAGTGCATAAGAATGAATTAAACAAATGACTGAACAATGTAAATTATCAACTGAGTATTAAAACAAACCTGGTCTGCAGACGTCGAGAACTTTTAAGGGTAAGAGACACTCAATGGGAACAATGTTACTATTAATGACAGACTGTCCACACTGAAAATCAACAAATGGATAGTTCAGTCCTGAAATATACGTAAAGTACAGTAATTAATTTTTGATAAAAGTATTTATAAAGTGACATTTCCAAATATTTTATTTGCTTCCAATCAAATTTTGTATTACGAGGTTATTAAAAAAAGGACCCTCTTTTGTTTAAATGGTCAATCACATATTCCATTTCCATATATATATATATATTTCAATATAAGCTGCATAACAATTACAAAAAAATTTCGAACATATTTCAGCAGCTAGGTTTGTATTATTATAATGTTAGGTTATGTATTTAATTGTTACGATTTCGACTACCGAATAAAATACAATGAATTACACAAACAGTATATTATTGCGAAAAATAAAATTAATGAAACTGAATACAACAATTAAATTGATTTAGAGGAATGCGAATTATATTACGTCTAAATACAATTACAAATGAATTATATGCTTTTATAAATTGTCAAAGAAATTCGGCACAAGTATTGATACTTTGTTGGTACAGAATATACACAACAAAGTTATGCACAAAAAAATCAGTTAAAATTTATCTTTCCAGTGATGTTACAGGACATGGAATTATACCCTTCAAGCAACAAATATGACAAATAATTGTCAAGACGCGAAATTTATACAAAGCATACGAATCTGTACAGAAGCAGTGAAAAATGTATTAATTTTTTGTCTGCAGTTAATTAACCTATCCAAAAGATTCATGAAACACATTACTGCCGTTAACTAGGAGAATTTGCTGACTAAATGACAAAATATTTTATAGTAATTATCGCGAATTTCTGTTTTAAAAAGAGGATAATAGAACGATTCATGATTTAGAGGAAGAGGTGTGTTACCTCGTTGGCAGAAAGGGTAGCTCCCGAACGTTTTGAGGACGAACTTTAGGACCGAGGGTCGAACCTATATAAATCTCAAGTGAACCGGCCGAATTCCTTGTAGAACGTACTCTTGGGAGCAAGCGTGTTTCTCAGGTGCTGCTATGCAAGCTGGCGGGCTTCATCGTCGCTCTCATGTCCCGAAGTCACGATCGCGGCGTCTCTTTTCCCTCGGCGAGCGCCGAAACGTGCGCATCTCTGCGTCGCCGGATGTTGACTCTATCGCCGCCACGGCGATCATCGGTAGCCGACGCTCCTAGATGGATGCACTGTCGATACGATTATTTAGGAATATGCAATACCAATTATGCGCTAGAAATTCCCTACTTTACTATTCTTTATCATTTTATCATCTGCGGAGGTTATGTTACTGTCATATCTATATTAATGTATGCAAAACATTTTTAACTAAAAATATATATTGCGTTGATCAAACAAATACATATCCTCTTATTATTTGTCCTGGTAACAATCACTAGACACCAATTACAATTTCATTATAATGCGCAGCTATTCTTGCAGATGCACATATTTAAAAAACAAATTTGAAATTTCGCTCTGCACGGTCATCTCAAATCTGTAATTTAAGGCAATACATTTACCAATTTAAGAAATTGTAACATATGTTTTTTCTAAGTGAATGACCAACGATTATTACATACGGAAATAAATATTGAGATATAATTGAAGGTGAAATATTGAAATTCACAATAAATGGCGATCGATAGATATATCGATACGTACACGAGTATTTAAAATCGACGCATACATTTTAGAATTACATATGTACGTTTTTTCGTTTTCAAATACAACTTAATCAATCGTTTTATTATAGTAACTACTGTGCAAAATTGTAGTTTTAATCTATTTGCTCTTACTGAAATTATTTGACCAATTTCTCATTTTCATAAAATAGAAGGCATAAAATAAAATGCAAACGCAAGTACGATCTTGTGATTTGCGTGACCTTTAGTCATAAGAGATATCTGTTAATCGTGAGCATTTACAACAGTTGAATGTTTTCATTCATCTTTCAATCCGAAATATCGAAGCATCGAAGTATTATACGTGTTTAATTTTAGAAGCAGTTGCATAAATTTCCAGTTAATATTTACAAAAATGGAAAAATCAGTTTTTGTATTCGTCTTTCTTTTGTTTCGCGTGTGTTTTGCTGGTAAGTTATCACCTACAAAACTTGCTCCACTTGTAATCGTTTTTAACTACAAAGTGTCTCTATAAAATCTAAGAAGCTTATACAGTATAAGTTTTAAATTAGATATTTATAACTTCAAATTCTTAGGTCCTTTTTTATCTTTTTGATACATTTCTAGCAAAAATAATTAAAAAAATGGCATGCAAATATCAGAATCATTTATACATATTATATTTAGAATTATATACAGGGAGGGACGCATAAAAGCATAAAGCACAAATGAACAATGCTGATGTACTTGAAATAACACTCATACGCGAAAAGTCAAGGACATTTCAAAGTCGTCAATTTTTGTATTGAAACTGCATATTCTACAGTATGTATAAGTGTAAGTGTATAACGCACAGTCGATTAAATAATTACTGCTCTTTACGTAGTTATTCCCAACTTATTATTATACTAGTGTCGAGTTTTCTTGAATTTTCTTTTTCGACCGGCATTTTAATTTCGTTTTTTTGCTTCGTTCCTGTAGTTTTAATTGATAAATCCATAACCCAAGATTATTATAGTTGTCATTTTTAAATAATACCTGTTACAATTTATTTTAATTTTTAATAAATAATAGTTTATTTTATTATGTACTAAATCTTTACTCGAAAGCATTGTAACATGAAGAATTCAAGTTTAAAGCGTACATGAGTCCAATTTCGGAGAAAGGCCTTTCAACAAATTTTGTCGCAAAATATCATAAATCCTTAGTTAATAAATACCTACATATAAATTATTCCCGATCGTTAAAAGCAGAATTTTTAATGAAGAGAACGTTGATTATTAATAACAAATAAATGCCATTACATTAAATTGGAATCGATTAAGATTATAAAATAAAAATATGAAAGAAATTGTTTTATTAATTGAAGAAAGCACGAATACCTTTCTTTTAGATAGAGAACAAACTTGATGTACCTCATTGACCTTTGACATTTGCCATTTTAGATGCAGATGAAAATTGTCCTAACATTATTAAACGAAGCCAGTGGACTAGTGTGGGTGGCAAGAATGTGAATTACTTGATCCTTCCTATTCTCTATGTCATAATTCAACATACAGTTACTCCAGAATGTAGTACCGAAAGTCAATGCATGTCATCTGCTGAAAGTATTCGCTCCCACCATATGGATGTCAACGGATGGAGCGACATCGGATACTCTTAAGTATTTTTATTACTTAATAATGTTTCAATGTTTCTAATCTTGTTTTTCATCGGAGTAAATTTAAATAGTAATGTTTTTTTAAAGAATATCCATATAAATTGGGAAATACAAATAATAACAGTATTTCTCGATCTGTTTTCTTATCTATTGTTTCTTATCCAATACTTTTCACGTCTCACAGATTCTTAATCGGCGGTGATGGGAACATATACGAAGGTTGTGGGTGGAATCGAGAAGGAGCACATACGTATGGATATAATAAAAAATCCATCGGTATTGGTTTTATAGGAAATTTTCAAGGTATTAATTTTATAACATTCTCGAAACACTGTCCCTCGAAACACTGTCCCCTACTTTTGTTCTTCATTAGAATTGACATACTATAACAGTAATAATTTTCTGTCCAGCTAAATGTGCAAGCGATAAAATGCTGGAAGCTGCGCATAAACTAATTCTTTGTGGGAAAGCGCAAGGGATGCTTAGAGAAAATGTTCGCGTAATTGGAGGTAAACAAGTTTCAAACACTGCAAGTCCTGGATCAGAACTTTATGGACAAATACAAAATTGGCCAGAATGGGTTTCGAACCCATAATTATGATTTTGCACATAATATTCTAAACACAGGGTTTATCGATATCATACCGATTGAATTCTATAATTAAGGGCAAGGTACATACTTAGTTAACATTGTATACTTAAATTTATAATGAGAGTAGCGAAAAAATAGTGAAACAATTAACGTAAAATAATAAAATATCAAATCCCTCTTTGCATCCTCAATTTTATTATCCTTAATAAAATGAAATAAAAAATAATGCGGATAAAGAATCTAGCCTTACAGCATTTACCTATGTTAATATTGACATTAAGTTACTCGAGTACTTATTTCATTATGGTTCTGTTTAATATTCTGTTTACGAACGAGGTAGAATAAATTTTTGTAACAATATTTCTATTTCATTTGTTGTATCGAAATTCACAAGTTTCCTTTATCTTTCAGCTTCTTATTCTTTCCTTTTTAACTAATTGGGACTTTTTCATTGATCAATAATTCATTTTACAGTTGGAACCATTGCTAGCTTATTTTTCATTCACTTTCAGAGTCAAAATTGAACGCTATATTTCAAACTATAATTTGCTATATTTATTAATTATGCTACATTTACTACATTCTACATCTTTTCATTAACTCATTTTCTACTTATTATACACAGTGCCCTTTCGTAACAGTATCACGAATGTACGATTCGAGAAATTATGACAGATCTACATTTTCTAGATTTTCATTCAAATATCAGTTTCTACTTCAGATTTTCATTCTCTTAAATCTCCTGAGATTCAAATGTAGCTACATAATAATTCCTAATTCAAACAGGCGTTCAACTCATTCCTTTATAAAAAAGTAAATATTTATAAATTCATGGTTTTGAGATAAGGGAACGATGTATCCTTATAATGTATGTAGATTCTTCTTTTTCTTTCTTACATTTCAATTATTCCGTATCAGTGTCCTTTTGGCATTGGGTACCTCAGCTAATATGATTTTTGAAAGCATCTCTTGTATTGAACAATGCGAGGATAGCATTACAGAAAATGGTGCAGGTTTTATTGTTTATGATTACCGCAATCAATTTTATTTTATACATTTCTCGTTCCTTTTCTGACTGTCACAGTCAATAGTAAGCAAATATTTTACATTTTAGCATTCCACAGGATGGCCCAGAACTCGCGCAGTATCCGGAAATGGGGGGTAGCTGGGGTGATTCTGAACAACTTTTTCCTTGACCAAAATATTATTTGAAGCTTTGTTTTTAAGTTATTAACGAAAAACAATGGCGAATGAGAGCGCCCGTATATCGCGCGCTCGGGTACAACTGTACGCGGTCGTAATAACAATGTAATTAACAAGTCGTTTAATAACCTTTCCATACTTTTATTCGTTATCCGAAACGAATAAAGTGTTTATTATTTATTTTATTATTTTATTTATTTTTTTAGTCCGTGCCTTTCGGCTTTGGACGAACTTCCGCCTACCTTCTACATAGTCTTATAATCTTATATCTGGCGCTCTTATACACTTACACTTACTCTTACTTTTCTACTCTTATATTCCTACTCTTACTCTAAAATAAACAATTATACCTATTTAAACAATATCTTTTGTTTTGATAATTGGCTTTTATTGCACTTGGCTTTCCACTTTATTCGCCTCCGCCCTTTCCCTCTCTATTCTCTTCAACACCTCCATCCCTCTCACGCCACCTTCCAGCACCATTCTCATGTCCACGTCCGTTTTTGTCCTCTCGCACTCCTCCAGCACATGTTGTACTGTCCCTTTATTCTCCCCGCAGATCCTACACTTCCTTTCCTCAGCCTCCTTCCAGTGTTCCCTTGCTCTGACTTCGTTTCCGCACCTGTACCTCGCCAGTAATCTCCTGTCTCTGTTCTTCTTTCCTCCTTCTAAATATTTGCCTACTTCCTTTCCGTCCTGTCCTGGTCCCCACTCTCTGTCCTTCTCCCTTATGCACTCTCTCACCAGGACATACTAGAGTTTCTTGCCTTCTCCCCGTACCTCACTGCCCTTCCCAGCGCTTTCATTCTCATGTCCTCCCGTTTACTTTCCTCCGAAATTATATAGTTTGGTGTCGTTACATCCAACCCTAGCACCCATTTTATACATGTATAATCATGTATACATATTTCCTTGTCACCCAGTCCAACGCCTCATCCCTACTCCACCCCCATATTTCGGCTCCAAACAACGCCACGCTCTCTACCAGTGCCGTATACATGCTCATCCTTCTCTCGTAATCCCAACTAAATATTCTTTCCCCAATACTCCACGTATTCTTCATAGCCACCATGGCTTTCCTCTTCCTTTCCTTCATCATATGTCTCACCGCCTCGCCATTCTTCTGGAGTTTATAACCTAAATATCTTATTTCCTTTACTTCTTCGATATGTCCTACACCCCACTTCCATTCCCTCTCTTTCCCTCTCCCCTTACCCTTCTCGAAAACCATCACCTTTGTTTTTTCCAGACACAAGTCTGGTTCACAAGTCTGGTTCTTCCTTCCTATATACTTTTTAAATCTCCCAAGCATCTCCTTCAACTCGTTCTCCCTTTCCGCCAGCAACACTATGTCATCTGCATACGTGATGGTCCATATTTTCATTTTCCCTACTGTCACTCCCCCCGCTTGCCCTTTTATCATGTGCTCTTCCAAGTCTGCGAGGTATACATTGAAGAGAGATGGGCTCATTGGGCATCCCTGCCTCAGCCCCTTCGTGGTCCGAAATACCTCCGAATCCTTCCCTGCGACCCTCACCACGTTCCTTGACTCCTTGTACGTTTCCATTATTCTTTCTCTTAGTCTCGCACTCACTCCCATTTCCTTCATGCTCTCTCTCAACAGACTCCTTTCCATCCTATCGAACGCTTCCTTTAGGTCTGTGAAGCAGGCGAAAACCTTTGCTCTTCTCTGGCTTAATCGCTTGTCTACCTGATTAATCACGAAAATCGCGTCTATCACGCCCCTTCCCTTCCTGAACCGAAATTGGCACTCCTCCAGCCTTCCTTCTGTCTCTAGTTTCAATTTCTCGTTCAATATTCCTGCATATATTTTACACGCTGTATTCATGAGTGTTATCCCCCTATAGTTCTTTACCTTCTCTCTCTCTCCCCTTTTGTAAATTGGTATTATAACACCCTTTCTCCACGAATCCGGGACTCCTCCATCTCTCCACAATTTCCTCATCAGTCTCAAAACCACTTCCCCTACTTCTACTGACATATGTCTCCACACTTCGTTCTCTATATTGTCCTCTCCCGGTGCCTTACCAAATTTTAACTTGCTCAGCTATGTTATCAGTTCCTCCTTGCTTATTTCGGTCTCCGTGCTCTCTTCTCCTTCTTGTTCTTCATGCTCCTCCAGCCCGTTACCTTCACCCCTTCCCTCTAGTTTCTCCTTAAAATGTTCCCACCACTTCTCCATTTTTTGTTGTGCTTGCCTCCCGAACCTTTTTCTTGACCTCCTTCCATAATCCTTCTGTACTATCCTCCATACACTCCCATCCCTTGCATTTCTGGTGATACTTGAGGATGCCTTCTTCTGACCAGTCTCCTCTCTCTTGACTTTCCTCTTCTTTCTTTCTCTTATCCCTCCTTGCATCCGCCGACCATAACAATTCCAGTTCTAGTGGTAAATGATCCGTGTCTGTGTTCTGCCCAACTTTTAGAAACTTTATTTTTCCTATTGCTTCCCGATTGCCTATCACGTAGTCCATCACTGTAGCTCCGTTCTCTCCAATATATGTGTAATCCCATTCTTCTCCTTTGCTTCCATTTACGATAAACCATCCCCTTTCCTCCAGTATGTTTATTAGCCTGGTCCCTTCCATATTTAGTACCATGTCCTTTGACTTTCTTTCGTCTTCCTTCTCCTCCACTTCCGTTATTATGCCTCACTCCTTCCCTGTCCTGGCGTTCCCGTCTCCTCCCATCAGCAGTACACCTTCTGTCGACTCTTCCATACTTTCCGTTATTCCTTCCATTGTGTCCCTTATATCTTGGCTGTTCCCTCTCCACTACGTTCCTGCTCACTTCCCTGTATCCTTTCTCTATTATCCCCTTCCTTACTCCTGTGATAACCCCCACCCCTCGGCTCTTCCCCTTCTACTATCCCTTATTGCAGGGCAACATCTCCATTCAAAGTTCTTTGGCAATCCTGTTTTTAATCATTTCCACCCCTTTTCCTCGATCCATGTCTCAACCAAATCCACAATGTCGAACCCTTCTAAAAAATCCCATGTTTCCTCATCCTTGTTTCCCTTCCCGCCATATTCCAAAAACACATTCTTACCCCCACTCCTCCCTCCCCTTCTTGCCCTACATTCTGCTACGCTTTTCTGTTCCTTCTTATTTCCTCCCTGAAGTCTTCCTCTCCTTCGTTCCACGTTAACCACTTTTCTCCCACTTTTATTTTCCTGTAACCAACTCTTGCTTCCTTCCTTTTTCTCTTTCCTCCTTTACTCTTCTTCTTGCCAGCCTTAGTTGCTCCTTTCCTTCTCGGTCAGGTCCTCGTCTATATATGTATATTCCTCTTTTCAATCCTCTGTTCCCGCTCATTACCTGTCTTCTCATATCCCAATTCTTCAATTTTACCACTACTACCTTCCCTTTCTTTCCTTCGCCTCCTCCTTTTACTATATATGCTTTCTCCACTCCTATTTCTATATTTAGATTTTTCCGGACAAATTCCTCCACCTTTTCCCCGATATTTCCCTCCTCGAACTCTTCTCCTTTTATTACAATGTTTGTCCCTCTTTCCTCCCCTTTCTTTCTCTCCCTCTCCCATTCCAGGCCTTTTATCCTTCCTAACATCTGATCCTTCTCCTTGTTCCATATTTGCCACTCCGCCCTCCATTCTTCCTCCCTTAACTCCCACTTCTCATGTATCTCTTTCATTGCCGCCTCCACCTATATTTCCAGTTGTCTTTCTATTGTCTTTTCTACCTGCTCGAACCTCTTTTTAAATTCTTCTCCTAGCTACTTCTCCTAATTTTGTTTCTGCTTACTGAAGGTCTCCCGGCCATAATCTCTCTCCCTTCTCTCCTCTTTATCCTTTTATCTTTCTCTCTACTTCACCTCGCTGGCGATTCCTGCCTTACCTACCCACTTCTGCTACGACCCTTCGTTGATCCTGCTACTTTCGGTAATTATTTAGAAAAGGGGGGTCTCACCGATTTCGATGATTTTCGAGTATGTTATAGAAATCAACATTTTGAACAACTTTTTCCCATACATATAACCGCCGCTCGGTCTTAGTTTCCGAGATTTTTCCCAAAAAAGATCGGTACTTCGACATTGAATTCTGTCCATACGTCCGCGTCCGTGACAGTGTATACGTATGCGTTTGATCGGCAATTGTCCATCATTTCTATGTACAATATAACAGCGTAGAGTCCAGCGACGAACATTATACAATGTGTAATGCCAATTTTGATCTGCATTGATCTCCTTATTAAATGCAACAATGAATGTGTGGCATGAATACACTAACCCAAACCTAAACCGAACTTAATCCATTAAAATAGTTACTAGGTAGAAAAGTTCGATTTGAGTAAGGTTCGGTTGGGATTTTTATTCCGCTAAACATAAGCCAAATCGAGTTCGCACCCGTTATACGCGTCCATTGCCGGCTGTCCGATGTGTTTGAAGAAACCGTGAACGATCGCTGATCGAACGCTTAGGCATACGCTAGAACGGACGCGTACGTATAGACAGAATGCTATGTAGTAGTACCGATGTTTTTTGGGAAAAATCTCGGAAACTAAGGCCGAGAGGCGGTTATATGTATGTATAGGAAAAAGTTACTCAAAATGTTGATTTCTATATCATATTTAAAAATCATTAAAATCGGTGAGATTTCTAAATAATTACCCTACTTTCTTGTATTACCCTTGTATTACCCTTAATTGTATTAATTGTGTAAGATAATCGCTCGAGGGGGTATTCGTAGCCTCCTCTCTATCGCGATTAGGTATTACTAATTACAATGATTCTGTAGGCGTGTATATACATATGTTAAAAGGTGTTCTGTTTATTAAAACTGTGCTCTCTCGACCGTAGTCTATACAAGAATGCCTTCCATTGGCAAAAGCGTCCGTCGTGAGGACGCCTACGTCACCATGGCCCTTTTTTAACCATTTTAGGGTTCGCCCCAAATGAAAGCTATGCTAGACAAAGACAGCGTGCATCTTCAAAATGCACATGGCCCGCCTCGGCCGTTCCTGTACCTCGAATATTCTTACAATTGTATTACCCTTTTCTAAATAATTACCCTACTTTCTTCCACGCTTTCTGCCTAACCTCCAAATTCTTCCCACGCTTTCTTCCTTCTGTGTCCGCTTTCCTTGAGATTCTCCTCTTACTTTCTCTTATTTCTACTTCCCACCCACTCTCACTTACGCTTCAACTCTTTTCCTTCTTCCACACTTTCCACTACTATCTGTGTTAATTCACTTCTCTTCACCCTCTTCAATTTCACGTTGTTACGTGGTGGGTTGATTAGTTGAAAAGAAAAGACTGATGTTGGTGTTCCTCTCCTTTTTAATCTCCACACACGATATTTTATATGGTTATACAGCACTTATAGTCGACGCACGAGTGCAATCCTCGAATTGCACTTTACAGGAAGATGTTACAGACTAATGTAAGAAGCAACTACCAGCGTGGCAGTTCGTAAATAGAATAGCTGACCACCCTTGCTTGTTCCTTTCTTATATATCTAACCCTTGTTTTCGCGGGCTCCGGTGGCGTCGGCTGGGTGACCCTTAGGTCCTTGGGCCTGGACGGGGGAGAGGCGGTATGACTCGTCGCTGGGTCATACGGTCGGCCCGTTCCCTTACTCATGTTTGTGCCTCATACTTTACTTTCAAAAACAAAAACAATGAGTCGTCTCTGACACGTAACAACGTGGGCTCACCACCCTTTCTCAACCGGAAGTCCCGAATAAAGTGTTTTATTAATAATGAAAAAAGCGTTTGAAAACTGGGCTTGTTCCCCTTCCAGAGACATATCGCGCTAAGGGCGTCATGGAAAGGAAGAGGCGAGCCTTTATAAAACAAGATTTTAAAAATAAGATTTGTAAATATATATAAAATTCTCAATTCTGCGGGATCCCACGGAATGAGGTTGGTTCGTAAGGTTGGCTCGTTTCTCATGTCGCTTGATAGCAAGCCGCGTAGAAAAGGCCGGATAATGTGATGTCTCGAGTAATACAGTATGGTCTCCATATAAGGGAAAATGTGATATCTGATATAAACGAACAGTTTATCCCCTCTACTGGGGGGTATACCTCTTGAGACGTCCAGAAGTGCGATTATCAATTAATGTCACGTTATCCTGGATCGGGTATATCGGTGAACTAATAACAATTCAACGCTGAAACTTAGCTATTCCTCATTATTTTCGTATGAAACTTTTACTGTATTTACTGGCTTAATTAACGGTACTAAGTTTCGACCGCAGCAAAGGATAGCTAGTGAAATGAAAAGAAAAGCTGTGATCGTGACAATTGGCACGGATAAAATGCCTAGTACACTGTTTAACATGCCAATGTAATACTAACATTTTTATTTTCGGTTCATTTTTTATATAACTTTTACCGATGAATTTGTGACATTTTTTGGAGTAAAATGAGACCAAACACTACATAATTCTTATTATCTTTCATTATCGTTCCTAATAAGTTAGAGAAACAAATTGTTACCCACATCTAGAATAATACTATGGCTAGAATATTACAAATTACAGTAGTATAAAGTATATAAAGCTTATAATTTCCATTATATAAATTCTTCGTTATTTTTGCTTACAAGAATATCATATATTATTTAAAACATATATATAATTTAATAATATAATATCTTATGCTGTAAAATATCCGCGTAGAATGAAGTTAAGTAACAAATAACATACAGAAATTAGCCGCGATACCTGGTTCGAAAAAATGTTGGTGCTGACAATGAGTACGACCATCATGAAGCGTCGCGACGTAACAATATATAATCAAACTAAATCTAACTGCATAAAAAATAAACTAAGAAAGGTTAAATCTAACTGACATGAATTATGAACAGAACAAGTCCACGACTGTAGGTATACTAAACAGGGTGTTCCGAAACTACGGGACATTTCGGAAATGAGGGGTAGCTGGGGTGATTCTGAATAACTTTTTCCTCGATCGAAATGTTGCTTGCAGCTTCGTTTGTTAGTTATTAACGAAAAACACTGGCCAATGAGAACGCTCGCTGGGCGCGCACTCGGGCGCGCACCTCTCAGCTGTGCTCGGTCGTGATAGGGGCAACGAGGGTACATCGTCTTAATTAAGAGTAATATGGAATTATTCATTACTCACGAATAAGAAATAAAATAATAAGTCGTTTAATGACCGTCTTCGATACGTTTATTCATTATCCGAAGGGAATAAAGTGTTTTATTACTTATGAAAAAAATAGTTTTTTAATAGTACGTTTTCAAGTGGATATGTTTTGTTGCGTAGGAAGGATTGTTTTCTTCGCTTCGTCTATTATGCCCTTATTTGGAAATCGAAAATGCATGCAGTCGGTTGTGCCCCTTCCGCGACGGCGCGATGACGCAGCCCTTGAAAGGAGCCTTTCGCTTTCCTAGGAGGATTTCGTGCCCCTACCATCTCTTTAGACCGATTTGCCGGGTATAAAAAGGGCACGAAATCTGCCCGCAGTGACTCAGTTTTGAGTAATTAAGCTACGAGTTACTTCGTGATTGTTCTACTAAGTTCTACTAAGCTCAACGAGATCGGGTTCAAGTCCCCTTCAAGCAATTCATATTTATTATATTCGTCACTATATGGTGTTAGACACCTCTGTACCGACTTTGTAGTACGTAAAAGACGGAACACGTGGATCTCAGATCCGCGACTTTATAGACTGTAATAACCAAAGAGTAATTTGGATATAGATTTCATTATTGAACATAGACGAATTTATCATAGTTTCATTTCTTCCCATTCCAATCATTAGCTGTATCAATCCACCAAATAGATCCCTCTTAACCACTCGAGGTGTATCGAATATAAGTTACGGGGTTACATTTACTAACATTCCTAGTGGTTCCCAGTTCTGAAATACGTTCTGGTTCGTCCACGACAACCGTCCTAGTGGCTCGTCCACGCATTTTCCTATCTAAAACGGCACCCGGTAATGAAATAAGCAGCGGTACATCAGTTAACTAATAAACTCTTAAATAACCGATCCTCGGCTTCGCAGCCGTGCCTCTTAGTCCTCGGCTCGTAACAGTTTTAAGAAAAACGATGTGCATAACTAATGTTAGAAAAAGCTAGTTAAACTTACCCATTCGTTCACGAATTAACCTGCTTAACATTGTGAACATTGATTTTTTTCTACGTGAGGGAAATTTTCAACAAGACACCCCGGTCAAGGACAGGGGTAGACCGGAATAGTATCGAATTCTTACCGAATAAAACCCTTTTTTTGCGACGTGCGAATCTTCCCAAGCCACTTCCTGCCCTGGGGGAGAGCAGGGGGTAGTGCCGGAGTTTTACCGGGTAAAACAACCTCGGTCACAGTCCTCGGGCGCTGCGGAGAAGGCTCCGTGACCTCCGCAGATATCTTCCGGTATCACCCCGCGCCCTCCGGTTCTCCTAGATGTAAGGGCGTACCAGGGGTGACACCCGGGCCCCTAACCGAGCCACTCGCGCTTCTCTGACGGCCCTGCGGGGAATGGGAGGACGTGATCCTCCCCAGCAGGGCAGCGCCCGAAGGGGGAGTAGGGTTACTCCTCCACGCTCTTCGGCCTGCCGCCGCTTTTACACCACGGGTGAGAGGGATCTCGCCAGCGGTCTCGGCCGGCGACCCCAACCCCTCCGTCTTTCACGTTGGGCGGGATCGGCTATTTCCGATCCCGCTCCGACGACTCCTTCTGGCGAAGAACACCTTCGCAGAAGGAGGCCATTGCTTTCCAAGACCTCTCGCTGTCCAGCATTTTTCTAACGATGCTCGACAGCAAGAGGTCTACCCTCACGGCCGCCGTCAGGACACGATGCTCGTCTGTCCACACTGGGCACATCCGTCGCACAATCGCCTGAGGGTACGATCAGCGTGGCTCCGTTTTCCGTCCGTCCGACAGACGACCGGCATTTCGGGCAAAGTCGTCCAATGCGTGCATTCGTGTTAGGCATGTGTGTGAGCCATAGATTGCCCTCCGACGCGCGGTGGAGTACAATTTGCCTGTGAAAGGCGCAAAGAACTATTTTCTGACTCATCTCATATATTCAACCCTTATTTATTTCAACTTATATTTTGAACTGATTGTAACAATTTCAGATTCTGTGTTAATTTTTTGTTACTTCATTTTAATTTTAAAACTTAATTGAGAATCGTCTTTGGACTCATTTTAATCGGAATAATATCACAAATATGTTGACCAAAATTGTATAAAAAAAGGACTGAAAATAAAAAAGATTGCAATGCATTGGTATCTTGATCAGTACAAAAACGCATCTGGTCTTTGCCGATTGTCACAGTCGCAGCTTCTCTTTCTTTTTCACGCGCCATCCTTTTCTGCGTCCGAAACATATTACCATCAATTAAACCAGTAAATGTAGTCCAAATTATATCGTGTTTGGGGTCATTGTAATCAGAAAAATGTCACTAATGTCTGGGTATAAGTTTCATAACAAAAGAATGAACAATAGTAAAGTTTCATTGTTGTTATCAGCGGGCCCATAGTTCAAGTGTTTACGTGCGGGCCCTCGAGAACCCCAACGTCTATCGATCTGGCCGTCGAAAGGTTTGTTTTTGTAGTAACGTGAACCAGGAGGCGTCTGAAGTGTATCTACGACAAAACTAAAAATAATTTGAGTTTGTCCGGCTTTCGATTTGCCCGACAAAAACGGCTACACCGATAGATCACACACATGCTTCTCAATACATCGAAACGCTCACGCATGTAGCTGACGTCACATCGCCCGATTTCGGTGCCACTCTAACCACGAATTCGGATGAAAAGACACACACACATGCATCCCAAGGCATCGTGCATGTGAGCTATTTGCCGGTCGTCTGTCGAACGGACGGAAAACGGAGCCACGCTGATCGTACCCTGAGACGGAGCCCGAGCCTCTAACCTAACCTACCCTTTATTTTTACGAGGTGAAAATCTTCCAAAGACACCCCCTGTCCTGGGGGAGAGCAGGAGGTAGTGTCGGATTCTTAACGACTAAAACCACCCCGGTTACCTATCCTCGGCGCTTGTAGGGGAGGCCCCGTGACCTCCGAAGACAACTTCCGGTGCCTCCCCTCGCCCGGCCATTGCGGGCCCATCCTCGGGAGGGTCAGGAGGACCCTCCGAAAAACTCCTCTGTATTGTATTGCACTTGGCCACTTGGTACCACCCAGCGCAGCCTGCCTTCTCCAGGCCGTGACAAGGAAGACTCGGGCCCCCACCCGAGCCGCCCACGGCTCTCCGACGGCCCTGCGGGAATTGGAAGGATAGTTCCTCCCGGCAGGGCCGCCCGCATTCGGGACACTGGCGACCGTCGTTCAACAGGGGGTTGAGGGGGAATACCTCAACGCCCCTCGGGCCCGTCAGCCACTCACACGACGGGAGGGGGGACCTCGCCAGCGGAAACGGCTAGCGGGGCATGGCGGTGTCACATATCGCCGACATTGCTCACCAGAACCACGCCGCTTTCCTCTCGATGTCCACGACCGGCCCAGCCTGTGTTTCAGGCCAGGCCACTGTGAGGAACGCGGCCATCAGCGCGTCCTCACCCAAGCGCATCAGCGCCCACCTCTTTTTCGTGTCAGGGGGGAAAAGGGTCCTGTCCCCTGTCCCCCCAACCCCGAACCCTCTCTCCGGCGCCCCTCGGCTCAGGACAATCACCGGACGGTGGCGACAACATGAGATGAGAGACAACAGAAAAACTCCTCGAAAGACCCGAGGTCCCACCGGGTCCATAGACAACTATGACCACCAGGTCTCCCCACGGGGCCGCAACTTAGCCCCGACAGCTTTCCAGAAGAGAGAACGGCAAGGGTATCGAGGCTCCTCCAAGGATGACCGCTACGGAGCCGCGCAGGACCCCGAGCCAGTTAGGATGGTCGAGAACTCTGTAGGGCTCCGCAGACAAACACATCCTGTGCCCTGGCCGAGTGGTTGGGTTAGTCTGACGCAGCCGGACCATAGCCTCTTCACTACTCTAGATCCATGGCCCCTTTCTCCACAGGCTTCGTGACTTCAGCTGCGGCGGGTGTTGCCGCCGTTGCTTCTGTCGCTGCAGCCGTGTCCGTCCTCTTATTCTCTGCATGCATCTTATACTCTCAAAGCGGCCAGTTTAGATGCCAGCTGCGACTGCTGGACCGGCTTGGCGCCCGAGTTCCTTCTTCTGTTGGTAGGCACGCACCCCTTGGTCCCCATACGATAGCCAGAGGGTTTTCCAATGCCAGAGCACCGGGGGCACTTCGGTAGGTTTGTGCATTGAGCCACCTCAGGACTACCACAATTGTGGCAGCGCTCGCTGCGATCCACGGTGCTGGTGCACTGCTGCCTCAGGGGCCCCGTCTCCAGGCAGCGTAAACACTGCAACGGGTGGTCCGCCAGGGCCTCCACCTGGGCAGTGTTTGAGCCAACTCTAATTTTCTTGGCCGCGACCACTTTCCTGGCCACTACTAGAGGGTACCTCACCCATATGGTGCCCAAGCCCATTGGGGGCGACCAAATGTCCCCTGTCTGTACATCCCCCAGGGGGCATCCCTTGGCAGCTCCTATGGCTGCAGCAACATGACCCATTGTCAGCGGCCGAGCCACCACCACACCTCCCGCTTCTCCGAGGAAGGCCCTCATCTTTATGGCCTGGGCATCCGCCCCGCAGTCCCTCCGATCCCAGAATTTCCAGCAGAAGACCTTCCTCGGTTTCGCCTTAGTCGCCGAAGATGCCGGCGCCGAGGCTTTGGGGCGCCCGTCGCCTTCTTTCTAAGCTTCTCTGCCTGCACCGGGACAGTCCTGGAAGTCGCCAGCGCTATCCTGAGTTCCGTCACCTCGCTGCATAGCTACAAGTTCTCTTCTTCCAGCTACTGCGCGTCTTTCGCAGCTGATAGTTTGGCCAGATCCGTGGCCATCACGCCAACCGTTCGCGGCCTCTTCCTCCCCGTCACTATGGCAGCGCTTGAATCGGAGCTATAGTCCTCGCTGCTCACGGTGCAAGGTGATCCAGGGATTGCTCCTCCTCTGCCACCGCTGGTTCCAAGCTGTCCTGGTGTTGCGGTTCTCCCCACCGGACTCGCGCTGTGTACTTAGCGTCCAGGAGGGCCGTCACTTTCTCGGCAAGACCTCTCCGACGGTGCTTCGCCTGCGAGTACTTGCGTCGCGCTCGGACACAGGCCTTACGCAGGTCTGCTATGTTCCGCGACCATCAGTACATGGCGCTTCTGCGTACGGGGCTGGGGCATGACGGAATCGGAGACCGCCTTCATAGCATCTCGGAACCACTGGACTCGCCTTCTGCCGTAACAGGCCCGGGCGCTAGGCCACGCGATGGCGTGGAGTGCCGCTGCCAGAGCATGTTCGTTGATGCAGCCCAGCGCCCACTGCAGCGGTAGTGCACTGGCTCCACCCCCAGGCTAGCGGGAACCGGCAGATCTAAGAGCGGTAGCCACCTCCATAAATATATAGAGTGTGCCCTAAGTCAGGTCCACGATGGACGTTTCCTCCCGCCGCATGCACGCCAGCACCAATCTCCGGTTCACCAGTTTGAGCTCGCCCGCCCTGCTTAGCAGCAATATCTCTCCTGGCATTCATCCTGGGGGAACTCCACGCATTAGCGTGGCCGTTGAAGTCGCCCAGGACAACGGGGGAGGAATTGCGTAATACACGCCCTAAGCCTGTCCAGGAAGTCGCCGAACGCCAGCTGAACGAGGCATAAACGCCAACCACTGCTACGTCTCCCCACTGTACAACAACGAATCCGTCGCCGCACTCCAGTTGGGAGATTATCGGTGACCCATACCCTCCTCCCACTACGATCGCCAACGAGCCACACGCATCCCCCGTCTAAGACAGCATGAAGCTTAGTTTTTGAGTTATTAAAGGAAAACACTGGCCAATCAGGGCGCCGTAGCGCGCGGGCTCAAGCACGTGACTCTCAAACGCGCTTGCTCGTGGCGTGAGCCAACGCGTCTCTTCGTGACCACGACCGAGCGCGGAGGAGAGCCACTGGCCCGAGCGCTCTGATTGGCCAGTGTTTTTCGTTAATAACTCAAAAACGAAGCTTCAACCAACATTTTGGTAAAGGAAAAAATTGTTCAAAATCACCCCTGTAACCCCCCGTTGAAAGCGGGGTCAGAGCCTCCGCCGGACCCTGTATATATGTAGGGTCGAAATGATGTTCCCTACTACCACAGTTATATTAAGAGTTCTTTATGTGTCGTAGACTGTCGTCTTCGCGAGCTCTCTCAAGCTGCCCCGGCGACGCTCCGGTCACGGTTTGCCGAAGTGTGCCGATGTCTGTTGAATTTGAATGTGGCTACTGCCACATATACAGGGTGCTCCAAAACTATAGGAACTCCGGGAAATCAGGGGTAGCTGAAGTGATTCTGAACTACTTTCCCATTGACAACAATGTTTTTGAAGCTTCGTTTTTGAATTATTAACGAAAAACACTGGCCACTGAGAGTGCCCGTAAACCGCGGGTTCAGGCGCGTATCCTCTCAGCTGTGCTCGGCCGTGATGGGGGGCTACGAGGGTAGCGCGGGAAGCGTGCGGCAAATGTTACATTTTTCCCATCTGCCCTTCAAATTGTGGATGCCTTTTAAAAAAAAAAGGTTCACATTTTGAGGCGAACTAGTCATGTAGCCATTTTTCGACATCTTCGTAATTTTTGAAGTGTTCCTGGGAAAGTGCGAGACCCATCGATGAAAACAAGTGGTAGTCCGAAGGGGCCAAGTCTGGGGAGTATAGCGGGTGGGGCAAGAGTTCCCCGCCAAGTGCAGAAATTGCGTCTTTGACCGTTTTCGCAGTGTGTGATGGGGCGTTGTCGTGTTGCAAAATCACCTTTCCGTGTCTTCTAGCCCAATCTCGGCGCTTTTCGATCAATGCATCGTTCAAATTGATCATTTGTTGACAGTACCGATCGGTGTTGACTGTTTCGCCTCGTTTCAGAAGCTCATGATACACGACACCCTTCTGATCACACCGAATGCATAGCATTGTCTTCCTTCCGAAGCGATTCGGTCTTGCGGTCGATGTTGGTCGTTGTCCTGGGTCAACCCACGACTTTTTACGTTTTCGATTCTCAAAGTAGATCCATTTTTCGTCTCCAATCACGATCCGATGAAAGAAAGACTAGATACGACGGCTTTCACTCGCGTTTTTCTTTTGACTGAACAAGAAAAGCAGTACGTGCCGCAAATGCTCTTTGTTTGGTTTGAAACTAGACATGTTTACGACAAAAATACAATATGACGCCAACTCGAAATCGTTTCAACATGGATGGCGTTTTGAAAGGTATTTATATAGCAACAAAATAACATAAAAGTTTAGACTGTGAACAAGCCCTTGTGTCCAGTGCCATCCGGCGCAGAAATTAAGAAATACTAACCGGTACACCTGATACATGTTTTTTAATGTGGATGACATTGTAGAGCCAACACGCATGGTGCGACGCAATCAACTCAAGGGCCGATGCAGCCCTGTGTGATCGGTTTTTGCCACCGATTTCCACTAAATTTGGAGGCAGTGTGTGTGTAAGTGGCAGTGTTTTTAAAAATCCCCACATTTCACAGTGGCAAGTGCAAGTGACCGTGAAGTGAAATGATCTTGAAGTGAAGTGACCGTGCGAGGATACTAACCCAGACGTAACATCAGCTGTTGAGCGTTGCAATGTTGAGCAGGCTAATTCGTGGACGAATGAGTAAGTTTAATTAGCTTTTTCTAACATTAGTTATGCAAATCGTTTTTCTCAAAACATAATTTATCCACCTGAAAACGTGCTATTAAACAAAATATTTCTTTCATAAGTAATAAAACACTTTATTCCTTTCGGGTAATAAATAAACGTATCGAACACGGTTATTAGACGACTTATTAGTCTATTTGTTATTCACGAATAACGAATAATTCCAAATTATTGTTAATTAAGACGATGTAACATTTGCCGCACGCTTCCCGCGGTACCCTCGTAGCCCCCATTACATCGAGTACAGCTGAGAGGTTACGCGCCTGAGGCCGCGGTTTACGGGCGCTCTCAGTGGCCAGTGTTTTCTGTTAATAACTCAAAAACTAAGCTTCAAGCAACATTGCTGTCAATGGGAAAGTAGTTCAGAATCACCTCAGCTACTCCCCATCCCCCGGAGATAGATACAGAACTCCCTGTGTACTGTACAGTGTATATCATAGGGCAGGTACAGCCAACTGGCGGGCCACGGTCCACCCGTGGCCCCTTCCTCTACCCAGATATGTATTCCACATCTTGCGAGCTGGTCGCTCGCAAAATACAGGTGTCACTTTACAAATAAATGACGCCCCTCACACCCATGCGTCTTACAATTAGTTGCAATATCAACTTCACATTGTTTAGAATAACAATGTTTCGGGAATTCAATATCCTTTTAAGGGGGTAGACACGGGTAATGCAGAGAGCTGTATATCGACATAATGTGGCCCAAAACATGGGTGTCGAAGGTTAGGTTTTTCTCCTGATCTGAGAATATTATGAGCTGGGTGAGGGCTCATTCGAAAGAGGAAGGTTGAACGTGGAGCGCTGCAGAGAAGTTTTAATGAAATTGTGTTGATATCTAATAATATGAGTGTTCAAAGTGTAAAAAAAATCGACAAAATACACCCGCAGAATACAAGCATTTTTCGGTCACTAAAAGTGTTCCGCAGCGTACCTGCGGAACCAACACATTTCTTACAACGATACCCCCTTAAAAAGGCGTCTAGGCATCTGCACAAGGAACGACCTTCAACGTGCACATGGCTAGGGCGTTTATGACGCGCATGTAATATAACTGTTTTTGAGTAAGTCGTTTTACTCTCTAATCTGCCAAGGTAGCAGAAATTAGGCATGCACGACCTCAGCAGTTCATTGCATGCGTCATAAACGTGAGTTTCCAAAGGGGCCACGCAGCTGGGCCCCAGATGATACGGCCAGGTCAAGCTCTAGGTCCCTGAGGGAAATTCCGCTACAGCATTCAAATACACCCCCCCCCCCCTCTATCATGCAACGCGCCACGGGCGCAAAGGAAGGGTGTGGTGACACCTCCAAAACACGCTGATTGGAAACTAGTCATTTTTGCAAATGTCCAATCAGCGTGTCTCAAAAAGGCTTCTAAGTCGACGTGCTGAGAAGCACTCGAGGAGGAAAGCAGTCTAGCAACATCAGTCGTAACAGCAAGTCTTGCAAAATCAGTCATACAATACAGTCTTACAAATACAGTCTTAACAAGTCAGTCGCATAAGCCAGTCTTTAACATCCAGTCTTAATAAATCACTCTCAAATAGTCAGTCTTATACAGCAAGTCTTAAAAGTTTAGTCTTCAAGTGCAGTCTTACACACTCGCACGAAGTTAAAGTACTTATTGTAAAGGAGAGTACCTCCAAAACGACTCCGGAGTATCCGTATACACGAGAGGTGCGAACATCGCGATTCCACCCGATACTTCGTCATCAAACACCACGTCGAACACTCACTTATTTGTTTTATAAATATATCGCATCGTTACCTGAAGAATTCGTTACTTCATTGATATCCTCCACTTTCATCAATAATTATCCTATTCGAAACAAGAATAGGAACTGCCTAACACCTCGCGACGCGACCCTAGTCGGAACGGAGATTTACGACCTTCGTTTTACCTGCTTGGCCCTGTCCACACGATACGTCGCGGGTGCGCGGCGAAACAAAAAGAGTTTTGTGACACAATCGGGCTCTGCAGCGCTCCTCGTTGAACATTCTCTTTCGAATGAGCCCTCACCCAGCTCAAAATATTCTCATATAAAGAAGAAAAGCTAACCTTTCTGACTGCACTCCCACAGACGAGTTTCGCCGTCCGCTGTAATATTGCCGTTAAAACAGAGCACGTGACGTCACAAATTTAGTTCAGCTAGTTGTGATGAGGTGGTGCCTACTCAGGAGGACTGGCAGCGAGAAATCATAGCAAAACTGAAGCGTTGACGTGTGACATGTGCTACAGTAAAAGCGTGATGCAGTCAATGTACGCATTTTCGTACGATTATAGGGTAAGCCATGCATTTTAGGCATACAGATACGTAGCTATCTGACCCTACTTTCACTCTCTGTCCCTTTCGACGGTCGTCGATGTCGGTGTCGAATTTCTAAACAGCCAAAGTTATCCCATTCTCTCCAAGTGCGCGCGACCGGCCCGATCCGCGCTCGCTGTTCGAGAAATTACTGTATTCCCCTTTATTATTGTGAGATTATGAATTTGGAAAAATTATAATTCGATGTCTAATTACACTAAATTGTTGTTGGGGAACATACCGCCCGCCGCGGTATCGCGGAGAACGATTTGCATGGTGCGAGTTAGAAATATAGCTTAGGGACTAACGTAAATAATAAGGTCCTTAAGAGCTAGAGAGTACTAGTAATTAAATTAAAATGCATGGGCGTCGCACCGCCCGCCATAAAGTATATGCATAGAGGCGAAATCGTCACTTACGATTACGCGTGGGTTGGGTGGGCATCGTCGGAAGGCAACGGAAGGGGGCAGAGCTTTACGATTGGTCGAGTGGTCGTTCCTCGAGCGGTGCGAATAGTTACCACTCTAACCTGGCCGTCCGCTCCCGGGTGGAGGGCCTCGATACGACCCATTGACCATTTTGCAGGGGGTTGTAACTCGTCTCGAATAAGCACGAGTCTGCCGACCTTCAGGTTGTCCTTCCGGCGACGCCACCTTGAGAGTTGTTGCAAGTGATGAAGGTATTCTCGGTGCCAACGGTCCCAGAAATGCGAGCGCATATGCGTGAGTAGCCGCCACCGAGAGGTTAGGGACAACTTAGTGTCGTCCGGTTCGGGTTCTGGGAGGTTGCACGTAGCTTCCCCGATTAAAAAGTGTCCGGGAGTTAGTGCTACGAGGTCCGATGGATCGTCAGACAGCGGGTGCAATGGCCGAGAGTTGACACAGGCTTCGATCTGGCACAGCAGCGTGGACATCTCCTCGAAGGTAAGTGTGGTGTCCCCGATGACCCTCCGCAAGTGGTGTTTTACGGTTTTTACACCTGCTTCCCACAGGCCTCCAAAATGAGGAGCGCGTGGGGGGATGAAACTCCATTCCGTGCCGTCTGCAGCGAGTGAAGTGGCAGCTTCGTTGTAAAAGGTGGACGCGCTGTTGAACATGGCTCGAAGCTCCCGATCGGCTCCATGAAAGACAGTCCCGTTGTCACTGGTCATGGTCCTGCATCGTCCTCGGCGTCCGATGAACCTGCGAAAGGCCGTCAGAAACGCGGCCGTAGTAAGGTCAGAGACAACTTCTAAATGGATCGCCCGTGTGACCAGACAGACGATGAGGGCGACGTAACCCTTGTACGCCTTGTGGCCGCGTCCTGGGGAGGTCCGCAGCAGAATTGGCCCCGCATAGTCAACTCCAGTGCTGAGGAAGGCCCTCTGAGGTCGGACGCGGTCCCGAGGTAGTGGAGCCATGACCTGCGTGGGTGGAGTTCTGTTGTATCGAGCACACACCGTGCAATCTCGAATTACGGCACGCACGAGCGAGCGCCCGTGGATGATCCAAAATTTCCTTGAAAGGAGGCATCTGGTCAGCTGTGGTCCACCATGGAGTGTCCGAAGATGTGCGTCTCGGATGAGAAGGATGGCCATTGAAGATGTCTTCGCGACGACGTACGGATGACGCTCGTTGAAGGGTATCGCAGCGTTGGAGAGGCGACCGCCCACTCGCAGGAATCCCGCGTCGTCCAGCCACGGCCTCAAGGAGGGGAGTGTAGAGGTCCTTGGAAGGTCGAGTCCCCGTTGAAGTGCGTCGATGTCCTTCCTGAAGCTGCACCTCTGTGAGATACGGAGTACGGCTCGTAGCGCTGACTCCAGTTCGGCAGCTCGAAGAAATCCTGTCTCGCAAGCGCGCTTTCTACTAAGATCTCCGAACCTAAGGCAGTAGGCAGTCACCGACAATAGTCGTGAAAGCGAAGAGAACCTCGTTAGAATTTCTTCAGTATCCGTTTCTTTGGATATGAAGACTCGCGCGCGGTCTCTCTCCTGCTCCGCGTCCCCGCTTCCCTCCGGAAGGGAGGCTGGCCATTGGTGAGGGTGATCCGCCAGCCACGAGGGCCCTCTCCACCACAGTTTCGAGTCCAACAGCTCGGCTGGAGAGATACCTCGCGTGGCCAGATCCGCCGGATTGCTGGAGGAGGCGACGTGACGCCAATGTTGGGATGGCACGTTCGATTGGACCGTTGCAACCCGGTGGGCCACGAACGGTTTCCAAAGAGACGCATGCCCCCGGATCCAGTGTAACGTAACACTGGAGTCTGTCCAGGCCGTTAACATAGCCAGTACGTTAAGGCCTTCTTTAACGTTTGTCAATAGTTTTGCAAGAAGCACTGCACCGCACAATTCTAGTCTGGGTATGCTTACCGTTTTGACCGGAGCCACCTTGGTTTTGGCCACGAGGAGAGTAGTGCTAACTAGCTCTCCGTCTCTTACCCGCAAATAGACTGCAGCGGCGTATGCCCTCTGGGATGCGTCGCAGAAGCCGTGCAGCTCGATCTTCCGCATGGTGCTTGAGAAGTGCGTCCACCGGGGAACCGCCAATGAGTCGAGGTTGGAAAGGGATCGTCGGAAGGCGCACCATGACGACTGCATCTCCCGAGACAAGTCGTCGTCCCAAGCGGTGCCCAGTATCCAAAGATCCTGCATCAAGATTTTGGCGAAGATCAAGACAGGCGACGCCCAGCCCAACGGGTCGAAGAGGCTGGCCACTTCTGAAAGGATTCGACGCTTTGTGTAGGTGGACTGCTCCTCCATTGACGGCAGAATCCTAAGCGAAAGGGTGTCGGTGCAGGGGCTCCAAAGGACTCCCAAGGTACTAACACCTTCAAAGTCCTGAAACAAGCGAAAACCGGCAGCATCCTTGTCCTGAAGCTTCGGTGAATTTGAGGCCCATTTACTCAATTTGAAGCCACCAGCTTCAAAAATCGAAATGACCTGGCGTTGCAGCTCTCCGGCGCTGTCCTCGTCATCGGCTCCCGTGAGGATGTCGTCTACGTAAGTGTGACTTCGGATGGTGGAGGCTCCTAGCGGAAAGTTCCCCTGTTCATCCTCCGCCAGCTGTGCAAGGACTCTCAGTGCGAGGAAGAGCGCGCAGGCGGTGCCGTAGGTGACCGTGGTGAGTCTAAAGTCGGTAGCCGGGTCATCAGGGTGTGGCCGCCATAGAATGCGCTGCCAGTCTGCGTCTCCTGGATTGACTTGAATTTGCCTAAACATCTTTACAATGTCTGAGGTAAAAACTACTCGAAACAAGCGCCAACGAGTCAAAATCATCCAAAGGTCCGACTGCAGTTTTGGCCCTGGTAACAAGCAGTCATTTAACGAGTACCCGGAAGCCGTCCGGAAGGAGGCGTTGAAAACGACGCGGAGCTTTGCTGCAGGGTCATGCCGCTTTACCACGGCATGGTGTGGTAGGTAGTAAGCATCCCGATCCAAAAAACGGGGAGGAACTGCTTCCATGTGGTGCAAGGCTTGGTATTCGGCCATAAATTGGCAATACTTGCCTGCCAGAGATTCGTTCGAGCTCAACCGGCGCTCGCAACTTAACAGCATTTTTAGTGCCGAGGACCTTGAGGGTCGTAAGGTGGAGGCCGGATCCCTTTTGAACGGTAGCGAGACGCTGTAACGGCCAGTGGCGTCCCGACTATGCGTGTCCCTGAACTGCTGCTCACACTTCTCCTCCTCCTGTGATAAGGGTGGAGGACCTTGAAGCTCCTCCAACTCCCAGAAGCGCTGGAGCAGCCGATGAGTATCGTCCTCGGAACTGCACTGAAAACTGCGTGCTGCCCGTAGGTCGGCGCCGAGACCGGCTGAGACCGGACCCATCAATACCCAACCGAAGGGCGTTTTCCTAGCGGTGGGTGTACCCCGTGGTCCCGCCCGAGAATCGTCCTGGAAGAGCGCTCCGCAGACGTCTGCACCTAGAATCAAGTCCACTCGAGCAGGTACTCCGTATTCCGGATCTGCAAACCTAATGTTGTTGAGGTGCGGCCAATGATTATGCTGCAGTTGGCGCGCCGGCAGGAAAGAAGTCAGGGTTTTTAGCACGAGGGCGCGAACCGGCAAACAGAAGTCCGAGTTGTGGTTGGACTGGACACTAAGCTGGACCTCACTCGTTGCGAAACAGCTCTCGTTTTCCTGCACTCCCGAGATGGCCACCCGCACCGCCCGCCGTGGCAGTCGCAGGGTTTGAACGACCCAAGAAGAAACTAGGGAGGTGTCCGAACCGGTGTCCAACAAGGCCCGAACGTTGATAGTTGCCCCGCTTGGCGCCTCCACTTTGACCCTGGCGGTGGCCAGCAGGACCGCTTGCCGAGGTGCCGTCGAGAAAGCGAAGGAAGAAGCCGTATTTGCCCCCTCCGCCCCGTACGCGTTGGTCACCGCTGTCGTTGCAGAAGTGGAGTCTCGGTCCGTTGCTGTCAAGGGCGAAGTGCTCTCAACAGCTTCGTGGAGTAGCGTGTGGTGCCTCTGGCGGCAGGATAGGCACGAATGTTTGGAAGGACACTTCCCTTTTTCGTGGCCGACGGTCAAGCAGTTGAAGCACACTTTCAAACGATAGACGAGTTCCTTTCGCTGGTGGGGAGGCAGTGATTTAAAGCTGGAGCAGTATCCCAACGTGTGGTTATTAGCACACGAGGGGCACTGTCGACGCGTCGGAGGTCCAGACGAAGCGGCAAGTACACGGGCAGAGCTCCCTTTTTGTTGCGTCCGACTGGAGATACCTTTGGACGGTGCTGGTCGAAGAATCGGATCCGAGCTCCGAGCGGAGTCCAGCGCCTGCATTCTATTTTCCAGAAAATGGGAAAGCTGCTGGAATGAAGGAATGTCTCGACTGTTTTCCAACGATGTTTCCCATGCGAGGCGCGTGGTCGCGTCCAACTTTTGGCTCAATACATACACGAACCATTCGTCCCATGACGCTACGGGCTTCCTCAGCGCGGAGTAAGCTCGTATGGTCTGCCGAAAGGTATCGAGTAGCCTTTTAAGCTCCGATGGCGACGGATGCGTGGCGGCCGGACAGCTCAGGAGCGCTCGGTGATGCGTGAAGGACAGAAGGCGTGGATTGCCGTAGCGAGCCTCCAAATCACCCCAGGCTCCTCGATAGCTGGCGTCCGTTATCGGAGTATTGATAATCACCTCTGCAGCTTCTCCCGTCACGCTGGACTTGAGATAAAGTAACTTTTTTACGTTCGGGAGGTGAGGTACGTCGTGTACGAGGCTTTTAAAGAGATCGCGAAAGCTCTCCCACTGCAACGGATCCCCGGAGAAAGTCGGTAAGGGGATTTTGGGGAGCTGGTGATGAGCAGGGTCACCTTGGCTGGATGGTGCTCCAGCCGATAGATGCGGGGATGATTTTTCGGAAATGCATTGCGAAATCATTTCCCCTGCCTGCATGTAGGCATCCTCTACCGCTAAATAAACCTCCTGCTGCACGTAAGTAGTTGTTTGAGATTCCTTAAAGTGCCCTAACTGCATATGACCCCGATAAAACGTGTCCCAGTAACGGTCTAAAAGCTTTCGTCGTTGTTCCAGGGCTTCTCGCGTCAACTTCTCCTTTCCCAGCTTGCAGATGTTGGTCCAGAATCGTTGGATCCAACCCGCATGTTCCTCTTGAACGCGTAGAATGTCGGCGAAACTCGGCGAACTCATGACGAGGCGACTCGATTTCTCGTTAACGGCGAAGGACAACGCGATGATTACGGTTCAAGCGCGTAAGAAGCTTGTAAACACCGTTTCGAACGTGCGTGCTCGGCGAGTAACGTACGGTCGCGTGCGCGTACGATCGTTACTGCGTACGTGGCAATTTCGGCAGGTATAATGTCTGTACCCGATCACGAAATAAAGAATTAGATAAGGAACTTATCTGGCCTTTCTTAGAAGTCTCCCGAAGTGCAGCGTGAATTGCTTGTCCTTGGTATAGCGGCGACGGGTTGCACTCTTCAAAGCTGAACTGCAGCTTCCCGTTCGCACGTATTAGATAACACTTTCACCACTTTTTCACCTCGCGGCTAGGTAGTTCGTCTAGCGAAATCCGGCTCGAAGGACCAAATGTTGGGGAGCTTTCGCCCTTCCACTGGTCGGGTTAGAAATCGTCGCACCAAAGAAAGTTCGAATTTCGCTAAACGAGTATAACGGAGATGGATAAAGCGGCGGTACTAAAGCTAGTACGCGAAAGCAAGCAAGCGAGACGACTAAATTACAGTAGCAAGACGACTAAGTTACAGGGCAAGACGACTAAGTTACAAGCACTAATTCGGCCGCTAGCTCGGCTTAAATACAAAAGGGTCCCTCCCGCTCCCGGCGCCGCCCGCCGTCATCACGCCTAGGCCCTCTCGCGATATTGGCTAGCGAGGGGAGCGGGACAGCGGCACGGCAACGGAAGCAAACCTGGATTTTGTATTGAACTACTGAGGTGCCCTGGACGGTTTACATTTATCGCGAAGAAATGTTTATGGTGTAAAAACCTTCGACCGTCCAGGCCACCTCTAGCAAAGCAAAGACTCGCACCCGTTCGCAGCAAGGAATTTGCTCGAACAATTGTATTTTTATTATTATATTTACATTATACAGGGTGTCCGGGAACTCAGGGAAAATCGGGAAATAAGGCATAGCCGAGGTGCATGTAAACACTTTTTTCCTTTGCCAAAATGTGGTTTGTACATTCATTTTTGAATTATTAACGAAAAACACTGGCCAATGAGAGCGCCCGACGGGCGGCCGCTGGAGCGCGCTCAGGGACGAACCTCTTACAATCAGCTGTCGTGATGGGGGGGCATCGAGGGTACCGATGGAAGCATGCGGCAAATGTTACATCGTCTTAATTAAGAATAATGTGGAATAATTTGTTATTCATGAATAACAAATAAACTAATAAGTCGTTTAAGAACAGTGTTCGATACGTTTATTCATTATCCGAAAGGAATAAACTGTTTTATTACTTACGAAAAAAATATTTTTTTTATCAGCACGTTTTCAGGTGGATAAATTATGTTTCCAGAAATTGTTTGCAGAATTAATGTTAGGAAAAGCTAGTTAAACTTACCCATTCGTCCACGAATTACCCTGCTTAACATTGTGTGAATCCTGACCTAGGCAACGCTGAACAGCTGATGTTACGGCCGGATTAGTATCCTTCACTTCACGTTATATGGTTATTATGGAGCAAAAATACTAAGATAATTTTTTTTTGTAGTTAAATAAACTTACCCTGTCGTCACTATGTAATCTGCTTCGACGGAAGTGGGTCCTTGGCACTTGGCCATTGTACCGATCCTGACCTACATATCTTAACCATTTTATGCCACGAAATGCACGTCTCAGCGATCGATACAAATCTAATTCGCACTTTGTACCACACGCACATGACGTTGCTATTAACTGCATATAGGGATATCAAAAAGTGTATCAGCCATGAAATGGCACTTTGTAGACGGAAGGCAAGAAATTACAAATAAATAAATAAATATACACATAATTACAGCTAGCATCTTGTGCAAGAAGGGACTATCAAAATATAAAATCACACGGCTAGGGTACCCAATTCAATCAATCAAGTTTATACATATATATTAATTAAAAGAGATTACAATCGCCATCGAAGTTTACACTTCGGTCGTGTGGTCTTAAGCACGCACTAGTTTTTTAATACTATGTTGGGGATATTGTCTGAACCTCTTGATTTGTTGGTGTTCAGTTTTCTGAAGAGTTGTGTTGTGTATGTAGGCGTTGTGTAGTCGACCAACGAGGGTTGGACGATGCCGGCTTCGAGGTCCAGTTTCAAACGGACTTCCGCGTGCGATTCCTAAGAAGCGATCGTCGCGTTGTGGGGTCACGCTTCTCGAAAAGATCGCGAGAGCATAGCATACGATCAGTTAGCCCTTAGCAGCCAAGGAGGCCACAGCCTTATAATTCGCGATCCGCCCCTCCTACAGTTGTGCAGTATTTGTCGTCTATTTCATATTTTAGGTTCGAGGCTGGGTTGGTATCTAAGAATTGAGTGAGGGTGTTGTTTGATACATTAAAAATGTCGCTGTTGTCACGTATGCAGAGGGCCCTGCCGCCTCCCACCTGAGCAGCAGCTCAGTCCCACTCTAACCCTCGAAGCATACAGAACATTGTAAGCATCCCCTTTGCTGAGGGTGGTGTGGTGTTTTTCTACCACTTCTGATAGCCTGTGCTTTACTATTGCATTGTTTTGTGCATTTATCGCGGCGAAGGGTGCCCCTAGTATGTTTATTTTGTCTGTGTCCTTTGTAATTCTAAATCTTCCGTCCGGGACTCGGTTGAGGGAGCTCCAGTTTATGTTGGTGTTCTGGACTCGCTCATGGGAGGGCGCTCGATCGCTTCGCGCCTAGCGCTGTACCGTGGCGACAAGCGAGTGATTGCAACACTCTCTCAAAACGGCATTGGGAAGGTATTACAACGGCATTACAATAGTTATCAGCGAGTTACCCGAAGCAAATAATTCATTAAACCATTATATTAAATATTACTATTTATTAAACTCGAATCTTCACTGCGTGAAGCATTTATGTGGGAATGTGGTATGAGGGATGCGTGTGGCAGGTGCGTGCGTTCGCGACCCAAGACGCAGAACGTCGAAGGCCGCTCGAAGGCAGGCGCCTTCGTACCGAGTCATTAGAAACAGTGTTAAATAAATAAGATCAATTAATTATTACGCAATTGCTAATTTCCAGTGTTTCTATAATCTGTAACGACCTATAGTACTGAAGGCGAGCTATTCGAAACATTGGCTTTGGCTATTAGGTTGCTATTGCTGTGGCCGATTTTAGAGTTGGGGGTGGTTAGGCCTTTTCTTCCTAAAAATTGTGTTTATTTGCGGAAACATTTGGTGAGAATTTACTGCGATATTTTTGGTTCTATTTTCCCAGTATGTGTTTACGGATTTTTTGAATTCTTATTTGATTTTTAATTTTGAAACATTTATTATGTAGGCTTGTTCGTAGCTTGTTTTTTGTTTTCTGCTGTTCTCTGATATTGTTGTTTACGTAAAATTATGCTGAATTATAGTCGGGGAGTGTGGGTACGATTCTGGGTACCTATCGTGTTTATTATTACCTTGTTCATGTTGACGAGGTGGTGGTCTATCTCCTCGTTTGTAAGGTTTCTGTTGTCCAGTTTTTGTTAGTGCCTGTTTTCAGTTTTGTCCAGTCAGTTTTGTTATAGTTTAGTGGGGAACTGGGTGTGGTTAAGGAAATTTGGTCGTCTTCTCCTAGGAGTGTGAAGCGGATCTTGATTGCTCTATGGTCATTGTCAACGTTTAGGGTGTGTATGGTGTCTCCTGTGTTTCTGTTTAGGCGTCATCTATGAAGGCGTTACTTCTTGAGAAAGTAGGAGTCTTGGTGCTTAGTTGGGTGATTCTATGATCTATGCTAGTTTTTGTTATCCAGTTTGCAAGCGCTAGGCCTCTGTTATTGTAGTGGCTATTGTTGCAGTCATGGTGTGTAGCATTTAGGTCGCCGGCTAGTATGTACTAATTGTTTGGGTTTCTGAATGTAAGGAAGGTGAAGATGTGGACAAGATCTTTTATAAAATCTATTGATTGGGCTCCCGCTGCGTAACATGCTAGAATAAAACGATTTTTATTGTTTTGTAGTTTAATTTTTATAATGATCTTTTCCAGGATTGGTGTGTCTGTGGTTAGGGGGATGAGTTCGTACGCTATATGTTTTTTAATGAACAGGGCTACGCCTCCTCCGCTACTGCTGACTCGGTCTTTTCTGACAAGGTTGTAACTTTTAAATCTTGGTTTATGTCGCTGTCAGGAGAAATTTGTACTAGGATTTGGATGCGTTATTGTCGTGAAATTTGCGACTTTACTGATATTCACCTAATTCAAGCGGTGGGTGATTAGTTCGGCTGGGATTTCCTCCGTGCCGAAGCTGGCGTTTATCCTTTGATAAGAAGCGTCTGGGGTTTTATTGCTTTTGGGGTGTACGCGAAAATTTGTCTGATTGAGAGTGCGGCGTATCGCTTGATACGATGGTGGAAGAAGGAAGCGACGGAAAAACAAAGGAAGGAAGAAGGTAGTGTTTCGTCCTAGGCCTGCTAGCGGACTCGTCAGTAAGGCGTACTAGCAGGCCCTGCTTTAGACACAGGGATAGTAGGGAAGGGTCGGTGGTTATACAATATATAGTCGCGGGGACTTATACAACCACCTTCGGGAGGGTGATCGTCGTGCTTGTCCACTAGCGGTGTATGTGGGAAGTGCCCCCACAGAATTTATATGCTTAATTTTAAAATTGTCTGTACCTAATAACTGTTTCATCAGTCTTAAGGTCGCATATTACGTGCTCCCCACTATGTTGATTATTGGCAGCTTTTAGTGGTCTACAGTCCTGTGTGTTCCTGACTCGTTGGCGGGTTGGCTATCCCCGCGTTGGCTTTCCCTGCATGGGTATCGTGGTGGATGCCTGCTTTATTGGAGTTTCCATGAAGGTGTCATCTGTGGGGGTGGTTCTGTTTTGCCGTTGCCTTTTTGGGGGGGCTATGGCCCAGCCATCGGTTTGCCCATCCTTTTTACCACTGCGAACAGTTAGGGACGCGCTTGTACCGGCGTCTATGGCGAGTGTTTTGCTCGTCCTGCTTGCGGGGGGTCCTGCTGCAGGTGTTCTAGTCTCCTGCACAGCCCTGACTGCTTTTTTACCTGCAGGGGGCACGGGCGGTTGGTCTGGGGATCCGACCTGCTCGCCTGAGGCCTTGCGCTTGGTGGTGCCCGGCTGGATTTTTCCCGGAGGGGTAGTGAGCCTCGCCTTTGCTTGGAAAGGTTTTCTATGGTCCTATTAAGGTTTTCAATTATTGTCAGCAAATGATTGTACTGGTCTTGATTTTTCTTATCGACCGGTTCCTGGGTGCTGGTGGTGCTGGTGATGCTGCTTTTCCGTGTATGGGGCTGGGCCTTTTGCTTCATCTCGGGTTGGTGTGGGGTGAACGAGGAGTTTTCTAGGGTGATTGAACTTCTTCGCACCAGATTAGGTTTTGGTGTGGCTTTCCTTTCCTTCAAGAGCTGCGCGAACTAGGCTTGCAGTGCCGATTAATTTTTGTGATTTGTTCCACTTTGACTTATCAGGTTAGCCAATTTCTGTAGGCTATTTGCAGTGATCCTGCCTGATTGCTCACATGATGCTGTAGGCTCGTTTGTTTTGTTCGGAGGAAGGATCCCCTCTGGGAATATCCGCCTTCCGGTGATGCTGGCTCACTTCACCGCAAGAGTACAAACAAAATCGAGAAGAACGAAGAGTAAAACAACGATTTTGTTAAACAAACCGTCCTTCGAAAACCGTCTTCTTTCGGTGGAGATTTTCGACGGCGCGCTCGGAAGAATTCAGTGGCAGTTGTCTATAACTTTTGAGTCGTAAGAGATAGTGGCATGAACTTTGAAACCATAGCACAAACATAACCAAATCCTTGCAATGGAAACCCCCTTAGCTCTCCATACCTCGCGGAGTTTCGTCGATAGGTGCGAACGTGCCTACGTAGCACGATAGAACACTGTTGGGGTTAAACAGTATTAATTTGAACAGAGGGACGATGTGGGAATTGATTTTTGTAACATGTTAGAATGTGGGACTTTTTGGAACTTGAAAGATATCTCTTGTGAATTATAGAAAATTTGGAGAATTTTCTGCATTACTTTCAGAATTATTTTTAAACATATTCGGAACAGTTATTATAAATGTGAAGTGTGACTTCTTAACTTGATAGAATGCGCTTCATTTAAAGCAAAACGAAATGTATATATGTAGGAGAAAGAGATTTAAAGGAGCACAAACAACTTTCGTTGAATAATATAATCAAAACGACACAATTTTAGACTTTTCGTAACAACTCTCACAATGTCTCTTCACTTCACAACGACTCTCTGCACGTCCTTTTCCTTCGCAATTTGCAACGACTCTGTACACGGTTTTTCGAAAAACCCGAACAAGTGGGCGCCTAGGGCAAAAACACGCTATCAGGCCAGTTCAGGCCTTCTGCCTCGCTCTACACACACACACACACACGCGCGCGCGCGTATGTACATACATGCGGAGAATCACACATTCACCCTTGTTTTCACCCATCCGACATATATGAAAGAACACCATCAGAACACCTCGAAGATGGAAGGCAGATTAATCGGTTGAAAAACACAATTCTTAAAACCTCCGACATTAGCTACTTGTTTGCATAAAAACCTTTGTTAAATTATATTAATATTTACATTTTTGAGACTGATGGACACTTCGGAACCAACATACATTCACTACATATCGATTTGAGAATGTTGATTTTTGCCAAAATATCACTCAATTCTTCAATTCCGACTACTGTGCGGCCCCTTCCCAATATTCGCTGTTTTTATGTTCCTTATAACGTTCGTTGATGGATGCGCCCGATTCCACATTACTTATCAGTACAAATTATTAAGTACATCAATAACATTATACACGAACAAGCTTTTATATCATTGTATCATTTAAATTATTATATTTTAATTCTAATTACATTCGCCCATCTTGGACTTGTTCCTCTTTCCAAATTGAATATGATTTTGATTAAATATATAATTTGCATGTATTGGATAGCTATGCATGCGTATTATTTCGTGTTAAAACTAGGCCCCTTTGATTCGCCAAGTACAGACTGGGACAAGTACCATCTTACTATCTCTGTTAGTATGACATTTCTAAGAACGTTGAGACAACTTTCCTCTAGCGTGAAATATTTTTTTTACTATCACGAATAAATATCCAACATGCTTACATATACTTTTATTTTTTAAATATTTTAATACATATTAATCTCCTTACTCCAAGTTTCTTTCTATGAGCTCGCCCCTTATAAGGATTTTTGGCCAGCCGCGGCGCACAGTGATCCGGATTGAAATACATATTTAGTGACATTTGGGCAAAAAATGAACTATCTAACATCGATGCCTTGATAATGTACATATATACTATTGTAGGATTGCGAAGCGCCCGACGCCCAGGTACAGGGCGTTTATGACTTGCTACCTGGGACACAGCTGGTCTGCAGGCGAGCAGTGATGGCCTGCAGAACCGTGTCCTCTGCTTCTTATATTTTAAGGATATCTTTAAGGACACGAATGAGAGAGAGAGAGCGAGAGAGAGAGAGAGAGAGAGAGAGAGAGAGAGAGAGAGAGAGAGACGAGTAAGACGAAGGACGAATGGATGTGCAAATGTATGAATGAGGACAGTGTGGTTGGAACAGCGTAGCAGTGCAGATCGGCAACAGAGTAGTTCCAACAGCGTAGTATAGCGTAGTGTAAGATAGTGTAGAAGTCTTTGAATAAATATAACCGTTCCGCGTCCATTACATTACACTTACACCGGCTTGACTTCATTAAAACTTCCAATCCCACACTATACATTATAGATATATTGCTCCCCGCATGACCATAAACATCGAAATTTAAACAATTAATGCAATTTAATCTAACGTTTCGTTGAAACAATCTGTTAAACTTAACCATTTTAATGGTAACATTGTTGCTTGCTTTAATAAATTCGTCCAAAGGTTTGGGGGTGTTGGACGACACAATCCTTGAGTCATCGATAAAAAATAACGCCCGCGGATACTACCTTAGTCAGAATGAACATTAGTCACCAAGGTAGTGGCCATCAGTACTAAGGGTCAAAATCCGCGTTGACTAAATTGGCTCAGCAAGGGCTAAAGCCTCTCCCTTATTGTTAGAAATCACATACATATATGTATTGTATATACAAGATGTCCCGTAACTTCTGTAAAAGCGGGTCCACATTTGTTACCTAGTCCTATTACTGTGGGATTAGAACTAAGTAACGTCAGGCGTGGGTTCTATACTTCCTAAGAACTTTATTTTACGGTAGGTTAAATACTAAAATGAACAGTCTCTCTTAAACACTTTGTGGTCTAACTCTTTTCTAACAACTCTCTTGGCTCCTTGTGGCCTTTTAAATGCATATACATATAAGCAGTCACACATACGCACATTTACTTACACTCTCTCCCACTTGTTTATTCGGCGATGGTTGACCCATCGCTACTGTTTATGTCTTCGTTCGAGTTTACAAGCGACGATCGACACCTAACTGTCGATCTTACGGACACCCGTTACTTCAGTTTTTGGTAACGAGGTTCGGAGTGGGACCCGTTTCTAAGCTATGCACACAAATGTGCATCCACATTTGTTACCGCACCGCGATCTGTTACCTAGTCTTTGTTACCTAGAACAAATGTGGACTGTATCTTGTTACCTTATGTTGGTAGTCGTTACTTGAATCGGCCGTTCCATGAACTGTCGGTATAATGACCAGCTCCAAAGAAGGGAGGGGAGACCGGGGTCGAATGTAACAATTTGACTTTGAACTACGATTACGCAATAACTATTATATTAACAACAACAAATTTTGTATTAACATCTTTATTGTGCATTGAGACGATCGTGACGTACAGTAAGACCAGATCGTCCTCAAGTGCTTTAGCGCGATACGGGACTTGTTTATGCGTGCGGCGATTAGGGCACATGGTCCTGTGAGGGGTCGACATCCCGTCGCCAGCGAGGGTCACAAGGGCCCAGTCTTATACAAACCATACTAGCGAACAGTGTCTATATCCATTTAATAAAGTATCTGCTATTCTACACGAGTCTTTCTCTATTTTACTGGACCTTCCACTCCTGCCTTTCATCTATTGAACAACAATCTTCCATAGTTATCTGACATTATTGAGATATAGTATTTTCGCTCTATGACAAGTAATATCCAAGTTTATTGGTAAAACGACCAAGGATTATTGTCCCAGATGTCTCTGAATAGAATTGTCAGGTATCGCATTGTAAAAATAGCGTAAACATTTAACGATCGCGTAGGACTCACATCAGTCAGAGTCGATTGTAACGTTACTTTCGACCCCGACTGCTTGTTTAATATACATATATATACATTAATTGCGTATCTATATTATTAGGATATGGATGTGTATACTTCAATTGTCATTTGGCATCATATATCTAAAATTTGCCGTAATAGCTATAATAGATTTTGAATTATTTACGATGTTACTTTCGCCCCGTGATACTTTTGACCCCGGTCTTCCCTACCTGAATTATAGCTTTCTTAAAATTTGTATCTTTTTGGCTCCTTTTAGCCCGATTAGGTTGATTAAAGTTTATGACTCTAGTATAAGAGTAATTTCCAAGTCGTATTTAATAAATCTTCAATATTTATAAAAATATTTCTCGAAGAATATTTTGTTGATATATTGCCGCCTTGATTGTTACATTTCTGTCACTGAAAATTAATGGCGTTAACTGTATTAAAAAATAGAACACCGAAATGGGGGTTTGCTGAGGTGACTCTGAACAACTTTTTTAACTGATTAAATTCTTCGGTGCTGTTATGTCAACATTATTTTCTGATATTGAGCCGCGTTTAGCTTAACTTATTATGCTTTAATTATCACATATAAAAATGTCTAATACAATTGTTAATACTAATACCCAGTTTGCCAAATTTTTATCACTTCATGTCATCAATACTTAAACTATTAGTGATATAAAAAAATATTTATAAAACGAAAGTGGAATTATTATGCTTACAGTTTCAGGGTCAGTGCATAGTGACCATGACGTATGGTGTGGGAGGAATCATTTAGCATATTGAAGAAAACTACAATTTTTCTTAAGGGCCCCGACTCTTTTGATGCCAACTCCGAATCGATCAAACCGCTATTGTAAAGAAACGGGCACTAGTGAAAACAGAAAATTGGCAGGTACGACATTTGACGGAGTGACATCTAAAGTCATTATACAAAATTATAAACGGAGGGTGAGATACCATAGTTGTCAAATCACGTCTTTGAGAGTTCTTTCCCGCTGTTGCCACACCTCTTACAATACTGACCATCAGCAAAATCCATCGGCTCGAGCCGATATTTTTATTCCTGTCGAACATAAACATAACTTCTGCAAACTTTGTCGTAGGTTCGAGTCCCCCTCAGGTTTTCCCTTTTTTTACATTTTTATAAACGAATGGTATTTATTGGCGTTAAAACGGACATTGCACCCTGTGGTGAAGTCTATCGGTGTGTACTGTACCCGCGAAAATTTAATTTATAAAATTATGTAGAAAAACCATCTAATCTACGAAATCGAGTGTCTCTATCGCGCATAGCGTATACGTGCATGCTTTTCGTTGTTGTGTGACAGCCCGCACACATGTCATGGCGCATGGAGTCGGGGCCCTTAATGTAATTGCCCTCATAAAAAAAGTGAAAAATATGCAACTTATGTCAGTTATATGGCCAGAAAATTGCAGTGCCTACCTTTGAACAAATAGCCGCGTCTCTGTAATTCATTCAACGATTGCTATCGTGTAAAACCCATTTTCAAATATAGACTTGTAAGAGTATTTAAAAATTCACTCCATCTTATTAATATATTCGTCATTGAATTAATTTAGCGCGTGAAATGCACGCGTGTACCATGAGATTCATGTCAAGATTCATGGCAATTTCTCTCATTCTCACCTCTATTGAATAGTTACGCATTTTGCACGAAACGCAGCGAAAATCCGTGTAATCGAAATACAAGAAACCGAGACAAATAATCAGAAAAGAAATTTACTTGTTTTAGTTCGAACATTATTGTTCCTGTTAAGAGAAGTCGCTGTGCCGAAATAGACGCTGATTCGACGACATGAGCAATGTTGTTCCAATCGAGCATTCATGATTATGTTAAATTGTTACGCGCGCAAAACCGGGTACCCAGTTCTGTAGTTATGTTTAACATTTCTCACAATATTTGCAATACTAAATCGGTAAATGTCTCGTTCCTTAAAGAGACGCGAAAATTTCTGCAACCAATTCTTGCAGAAATTGCTTCTCACTCTGAAACTTCGTTTCGATCATACATATGTACGGAGAGCAATTAATTTCTGCGATAATTACGTAAAATTTGTCGACTTAAAAATAACAGAAAAAAACAATTATAGAAACAATACTATTAAATATTGTAGGAGAAACATTTATGTCACGGCACAAAGAATACGATAATTATTGTATCGGAGTAATATCGCAAAAATTTCATGAAGAATTAAGTGAAAGGTTAGAATAATACCAATAATAACAGCATTAACTTTTGAATAAAAACAGGCATATTATTTTTTTTTCTGGTCGTTTCTTTTACATTTTTTCATGTTTCCTCCCATTCGTGCCATGCGTTAAAAAGAAACAACTTAATTTGCGCACAAGAATTCTGTCATATGACCTTTTGATGCGTTCTATATAAATTTGGCACAAATCTTTTTGGCCTATCTAATTTACATACCATGAATAACTTCTAAACTGTCCGTTGACAAAAGATTTCCTTTTAGAGGGCCACATCGATAATTTATAGGTTACTTTTGTTTCCTTAGAATAAAGCGTTATATTTTTCCTGCGAAATTCTGAAAGAGAGAGAGTATCATATCTTTAATAAAACAAAAAGAGACGAGGAACCTTCGTTTTTTAAATGAAATTTAGTCCTCATAATTATTTATCCTTATTCCGTCCAAACTGGTTACCCTTTCAAGTTAAGGTATAATGAACATGAAACTCTATCTAAATTGTAACAATTAATCTACAAATCTTTGAGATACTAATCTAATCTATTGAAGTTATTGCAACCAGTGTATTAAAAAAAACAAATAAGTATACATAAGGCCTACAGTAGCATTTATTTAGAACATGCATTTCAAATGGCAAGTCACAAATTAATAACACTTAATTATACCAATCTCCTTGCATTTGGAGTAATTTTTCAATAATGATGTTCCAATTTAAATAAGAAAGGAGACGATTCTGCATAAGAAAATAAATCGAACATAAAAAAGTATAATCTTTTGCATGGGAATGCCACGCTTCGGAGAAAAATAATTTTGTGTACCCACTTCTTTATGACGTGCTCACAAAAACAGTAGGAGGAAGGAAAGAGCCATTGATTTATCATACACTTTACATATTGCAATGCGTATAAGGAAAAACAAGCATGGACCCAAACAATTTTCGCGCACTATACATATACATTGTATACATTGTATACGTAATTAATAATCATTTACATTTTTATAAGTGATACTTAAATAATAGCTTCTTTACTTTTTATAAAGAATGAAAACATAAATGTAGATGTCTTAAGTATGTTTTTTCTTTTTCGACATTTGTAAAACAGACGAAGACATTTATTAAATAAATGTCTTAAATCAATTTTATTTAGATGCAAACAGTACCGGTGTTGAGAGTGTAAACTGTGTTTTGTGCAAGAGAAAACAAATGATCCTTCTCCCGGTATATATTTGCACTGACAAAAAAAGGAGAAATATATTTTTGCCCTTTCTCTTAAAAAGAACAAACGATTCGTGTTTGAAGAGAACTGGAATGTGAACTGCCGACCTTGAAAACGATCGCGTATTTGCTTAACATATTGAAGTTATTCTTTGTTTGAAGCTAATTGAATAAAAAAAATTGCGTCGAATTAGATTTGGTAATTCCTCTTCCTGGTATACTACCAAAGTCCCTGTTTATTTTACTTCACCGTTGCAATTTTCATAGGCAAAGAATGCTTCATTTATATATGTATATCTATAATTCTAAACAAATGTTCGTATACTTATTTATTTATGTATGTGTATAACAAATACGTACATTTCGTATGCTATATGTTATCTGTAGAATATTATTTTTAATATTATTATGCAAGCAATACCGTATTTCTAATAAAAAGTGAACTTTTGTTAAAAAAGTGGATAGTTACTCATGCTCAGTGCAATACGTTTCAAATAAACGCGCGTCAGTTTTCTTGTTGAAGACAATTTCGAATGGAAATTATCGAGAAAGGTATACAACGTAGCACGTCGCGTTTCTTTACCTTCTACTCGTAATTACTCGTCTGAGCATCCTCATCCTTGTATAGGCCCAATACTTCATGATGACTTTTTGTGCTTGCAGCGAGATTCATATGTATATAAGCCAGCCCAAACCGTTCTGATCACAGTCAGTTCTGAAAATGCTACGACCGTTGCACTTGGTGAGTAAATAACCCACAACGCTCGTCTCAATTAATTGCATCCGCGATTTTATTCACAAACACGTTCTTCCACTATTCCTCCCCGCCCTTCACACGCATGTGGATACTGCATCAACGCATCTTAACTTTATTACATTAGACATGTAGAACCGGTCATAAGTATTAGGACAACCGAAATATTTGTATTCTTTCTCTCATGGGTCTGTGTATGACATTTCCTCTCGAGGGTTAAAAATTCTAATTGCTTTCCCAAAGAGTCATACGATTTGGAAAACAGCCTTAAAGATCATTTCCGATTTTTCAGATTGATCAAATTTGTCATTTAAAGTCTCGATAAAAGTAAATGCAGCATGAATTAAATACACCTGGAAGAATTTTTCCATGTGTGTGACTAACAAATTTCTTAATATGGTATACGTTAATAAACAACCATGCGCTATCTTAATAAGTGACAATAGAACAACTATTCAAGCAATTGATAAAATGGAAAGCGATGAAGAAATGCAACACGTTAAATCGTCCGATTACTCGTGCCTGGTGCTATAGGAACATTAACTCTATTTTAACAATCTAAGAAAATATTTAGCCTCCCCTATGTTTTTAACTTAACTTTACTCTACTCTATAAAACATACGTTACACAGAAACACCTTGATTTTATACTGCGTGGACGTAGAGACAATGATGGTGATTCCCTAACAAACAGTAATACAAAACTCTCCCTCTCTTTTTCCCTCTATAAAACATTATCTAATTTGAACGGAGCTTACGTTTTCCTTCATTCATTTATCTTAGAATATATTTATCGATATTAATATGTTTATAAATATATATAACGTATTTATAACGTTTATAATGACCACAAGTTTTTGCTTAAAATTGATAACATTTTGTTGTATAATTGTTTGCTGTTGCCATTGTTTAAACGTATAAACAATAATGCTTCCTTTATTGCGTAGGTACTTCTTCTTCTCATGGTGGTTTTGGTGGCCGCCATTGAGAAATCTGCAGATCCTGCAATAGCGGAGGCAGAACCTCAATTCGGCAAACCCAACGATTTGAACGCCGATGCAACGTATTACGCAGGGTAAATTGAAATAATTAATCGGAAAGAACTTTTTATTCATTAAATTTTGATAAATAATATATTTTCGACGTCGTGAATCTAAAGCAAATTATTATCAAGGCGAATCTATTAGAATTATTATAACAAATTGATCGCGCCAATAATGCCTTTGTAATGGGAACCAATTGCCAAATGAAGGGGATGGTATTTGCTGATAATGGTTTAAAAATGTAGGCATCCAATAGTTCTCTACTTTTTACACAACACTTATTTTCTTTTACGACCCAAGGGGAGCAGGGGGGGGGGGGGGGTTATGGTTGTGATAAAACTATGTTTCCTTTTAATTTATCAATAATGAACGATTATGACTTCTAATTAATATGTTATAATAAATCGTAATCGAGGATTGAAGGTCTGATAGATATTACTTACAGTTGATGGTAATGGAGTTAGTTTTTTTAAGAACAACATATTAGTGCAACAATTGAGGTAAAGTTGAAAATGATTTTCAAGATATTACTAATGCTAATATGTATTTCAGTTCGTCTAACTTGTAGAGATTTGGAGAATATGTAGTAGACAACGCGAGCCATTTTGTGAAATTGGGATCAAGATAATATTATTTGTGGAAGGGTCTCGTAATTAATACATAGAAAAATAATGCACGGACATGTATAAAAATGTGAATCAGCATTCACAATTATGGTTCAAGATTGTTAACTCTCTGCGCGTGCTTTTTATTTATGACAAACTTGTATGCATTTAATAACAATATTCTCGCGTGATTTTAAGGTATTACGGTCGTTATGGATGGAACGGTTACGGGTACAATGGCTGGGGCGGAAGAGGATGGATTGGAAGATTTGGTGGCTGGTGGTAAAAGGAGGAGAAAACATCAAATTCAATAAGATTTGTCGAAATGAGAGAATTGTTCCATAACTTTGTTTCGTTTTATGATTATGAGAACTTTGTCTTTCCGACGAACATTTTTCGATAACGATCTTTATTGTAACATATTTTTCCTTACAAATATATCTTATTCGCAACATAGATTGATAACTTTCTTACCTTACCAATTGCTTTCATTTATACCGCTACCATATTGTTATACTATAGAACTGCTCAAAATTATTTGCCCAGCTATGTACAGTGCGTTCGCAGAGATATGGCGAGTGACGGCATATTGCGTTCTCACTCTGTTCCACCTCTCCTGCATCACACGCGCTGTTGTGACGACGACGACCACATCGAGACAAAGTGAGATAGAATGATAACTTTAGAGCATTGGCGTAGCCACCCTATCAAAGTGTACACTATGTATTAAGAAATTTAATGATTTCCTGAGACTACGCCAATGCCTTGGAATCATTCTATTTCGCTCTGTCCCGATATGCTGATCGTCAACCTTTGTCACCGCCTTCAGCCAATAACAGCAACGCACGTGATAGCAGCAGAGTGAGAGCGTAAACCGTCACTCGCCAACTCTCAGCGGGCGCTTTTTTTATTATTACACTAAATGTTTATTATTTATTTGCCTTCTTAAGCACATAAATTAGGAGTAAAAAGGGACATGTAAGAGTCGTAGAGGAATTAGAACGAGGTGTATTTACGAAGGTAAAGAAAGAACGAGAAGCTCCTAACAAACGCTCGAACCGTACTATGTTTATTCACAATTCGCAAAACTAGACAAGACTGCTCCGAATGACGCTCTATGCCAGAATGCCTTTCGGTGCCTCGTGGTCGCCAGAAGACGCGTTGCCTGGGTTTTTCCCAGTCCCTCCCTCGCTGCAAGGGCTTCGGCCACGTGTGTCCTGCGTTCCGTCGTGTTCGCTGGGTGACCGTGCTAAAAATGCCCAGGTAAAGCGCTCGTGGTTCGAGAGCTCCTACAGACATTTCAGTGGCAATCTCACTGTATGCATCGTTTTAGCCATTTTGTATGACTATTTATTATACAATATACTCTAGAACAGTACTGTATATGCCCTTTGTGTTAGCAGCATCTAGAAAAATGTACTGGTATGTACATATATGCTTGCTGTTTGTAGTGTGAGTAAATCTGATATTGGAAAAGTACATAAGGGAAAGAACAACTCGTAATTCCGTGAGTACATTTGTTAGGAATGTCTGCGCAGAATTAAATCGATTTGAATGAAAGAAAGGGAAAGAGAGAAGAAGGAAGTATTCCTTGTAAATTGAAGAAGGGGTTGAGTGCGAGTGGTACTAGAAATTGGGAAAATTTTTCGGGTGTACGTTCAATATTAATTCGTTACCAATTAACAACCATGTGAACGTTTACGTAATTTGTTCGTTTTAATAGTGATACCGATTTTCGCGGGCATGGCGTCGTGCGAGAGAGAGACCCCCCGTGGGCAGCGAGAGGTTCGCGAAACACACAATTTGCGACAGTCGTCGTCGAACCGCTGATAGTGAAAGTACCACAAAGTTTATTATACCATTATTAAGAGATATCTTATTATCAATAAAATATATTTCAAGACAATAATTATAACAATAGCACGAATTGAACCCACCGGTTCGTTTTTAACATAGAATATGTTTTATGGCTCACTTTGCTTAACAGAATGTGATGGTTCACGATATAACGGAAATGACGAAATATTGTAACGAAAGTATGTAACGCTGTGCATGCGTAGACACGCGATCTTACACCGTGGAGCGTGCGATGTCTTCATTCTGCTAACATAACCTGTGGTCAAATTGGAGGCAGAATCTGATGGTAGAAGGACAGCAGAAACCGAGCAGATCCTGCAACTTCAGCGATTAAAATTTTAAATACAAAATTTATATGGCTCAATGTGCTCGTCGGGTTGATTTTGGTATCGCGGAATAGGTTCGCAGGTCGGTAAGACAGGGAAGGAGAGAGATCGATCGATGTTTCACAATCATTCAAATCACAATCAACAAAAAACAATCAGCAGTTCATTCCGTCATATTCTATGTTTAAAGCTTTAATGCATTAAAGCTGAGAAGTTTTCTAACATTAGTTATGTGGCGATACGTGGAACGACCACGTCGCCACAGCGAGACAAGTATCCGCTCGACGATTGATCCACTGTTTGGATTATCGGGCGGATAGCGTCGAGCGACGATTCCTCGAACGCATTTGGGTTTTCCGAGGCCACGAGGTCATTCTCGGAAAACGCCCCCCCCCCCCCCCCTGGAGGTTACATCTCGAGAGCGGGCACGAGGCTCGAGCAGTATGTTGAGAGCAGCGAACGATAGAGCACGAGCTACACAATAAAGTTATACTCAACAAGCACCTAGCGTTTATCATATTTCCCGTGTCCCACAGTTATACAAATCGTTTCCCCTAAAACATAATTTATCCACGTACTGTTGAAAATATGAAAATGTGAAAATGTACTGTTCAAAAAAAGATGTTTTTCTCAAGTAATAAAACACGTCAGTCCGTTCAAAAAACCAATAAAAGTATCGAACACGGTTATTAAACGACTTATTAGTTTATTTGTTATTCGTGAATTACGAATAATTCCACTTAAGACGATGTAACATTTGCCGCACGCTTCCCGCGGTACCCTCGCAGCACCCATCACGACCGAGCACAGCGAGAGGTTACGCGCCTGAGCCCGCGGTTTACGGGCGCTCTCACAATCAGTGGCCAGTGTTTTCCGTTAATAACTCAAAAACGAAGCTTCAAGCAACATTGCTGTCAATGGGAAAGTAGTTCAGAATCACCTCAGCCACCCCTCATTTCCCGGAGTTCCCATAGTTTTGGAACACCCTGTATACAGGGTGTCTCACTTGATTTTGACATCCTGATTATCTCGGTATTTGTTAATCCTAGCGAAAAATGTTTGAGAGTAGAGTTCAATGGTGTTCTGCCGGGCATGTTCCGGTCTCAATAGTTCTTTCTGGTGTGGACGCGTAAAGGTCACATGAAGGTCAACTTTGTTTTTTTAAATGGAATGATGTATTTTTTAATGTATCAATCGATGCAGCTCGACAGTCGTTATAAAAAAGTATTAACCTATTTATGTTGAAAAGTTAATTACAGTTAATTACAGTTAATTACTGTCATTAGAAAACTGACAGTGCATTGACACGGCTGTAACATCAGCTGTTGTGGAAGGTCGGGATCGACGCAATGACCCAGTGTCAAGGACCCCCTACCCTCGGAGCAGGTTAATTTGTGGACGAATTGGTAAGTTTAACTAGCCTTTTTCTAACATTATTTATCCAAACCGTTTTTCTTAAAACACAATTTGTCCACCTAAAAACGTGCTGTTAAACAAATAATAATTCGTAAGTAATAAAATACTTTATTTTTTCGGATAACGAATAAACGTATCGAACACTTATTAGTTTATTTGTTATTCATGAATAAAAAATAATTCTACATTATTCTTAATTTAAGACGAAGTAACATTTGCCGCACGCTTCCCTCGATATCCACGCTGGGCCAAGCCGACCGAGCGCGGTTGACAGCCACGCGCCCAAGCGCTCTGAATGGGCAGTGTTTTTCGTTAATAACTCAAAAACGAAGCCACAACCAACATTTTGATAAAGGAAAAAGTTGTTCAGAGTCACCCCAACAACCCCCCATTAAACGCGAGAAAAGAGACTCTGCCGGACCCTGTATATGTATTGTTACTGTTACGCTATCGCGTTTAGCAGGCCTTAATATCTAGTGATATCGAATCAACGATCGACAATATAACTATAACAATCGATAGCGATAATAAATTAAGAGCGAAATTCGAAGCCGGATGAGCATACGCGCGATAAGTAAAGCTGTACATTATTCAAGTACCAGCGTAGGTTCTCGAACAATAGGAAACTCGGAGCATTCGAATCTTAGAACACTTCACTTGGAAGATTCTAAAGGTTATTTATTACGGAGCGTAAAGAATTAGCTAAAGTGTATTGAAACACGTACGACCTCCGGAGGTTGTCAGACCCCACGATATCCTGTTCTGGCCGCCACATGTTCTACCGTTGAACAAAAGGACATCCCAAGAGCCACTTGACTCTTCAGCGCGCTTTCTCCGACCCTCGCGCGTTTTTCCTTAGCTTTCCCGCGTTTTCCCCAAATACGCGCGTACCCTGACGCCCTTACCGAGAAGCGTAGCACTGCCACCTCTACGCGCCCAAGGACGAATAGAAACCCACCAAGCAACAACCCCATTGGACAAGGACGATTTCGAAGGAGGACCAAGGAACCTAGGAAGAGGAAACAGAGCTGTAATGGGAAGAAGAAGAAGCCCTGCACATCACATAGAATTGAGACCTGAACACAGATTAAATCGAGTCGTGAAAGCAAGATCAATCTAAACATTTGAGCAGAGATCAACTTAGCGAAATACTTGTACAAATAAATACTATCTCTTGGAATAAAACAGTGAATCTTTACAAAAGTCTTTATAAAAGTTAGTGTTCTTTGAATATTCCGCGCCTTTCCACAAGCAGAGCGGTTCAGCGCTCCACGGGCAACCGAACCTACGAAATCTTTAATGTGTATATTACGTAAGTCGCACAGAGGAGTATTTGGGCCGAAAAGCTTGGCAAAATGAATGTTTAAAATCTTTTTGCTCAGGGACGAATTTTAATTAGCACCGGACAGGAAACTATAGTAAGCGATATTTCCATTTTTCTTGTCCTCATATACGTCGATGCATGGTTTTGTACAATACATATATGGTGCTACTACAGCATCATATCATGATTTCAGAGTATTGCATTCAGTTTTCGAATATCAAAGAGTCGACTACGGTGTTTCTCGTGTTGCCTACAAAAATTTTAAAATTAGTTATGGTATTTACGTCCCGAAGGAGTGGCATTAGCATTTCTTGATTAGAGTTTGTCACCCGAAGAAAAGAGAAGAATGATTGATGCTTTAAATCGCCACTCACAGTCGCCAAACAAAAATATAAAGCTCATCCCATTGCCAACAGACAACATGCCTGAAATTTGGAAAAGCGGGATTGAACAATTTGTTTTGAACCCAACTAGAACATTCCTTACCAGAATTGATTTAGAGGATCAATTTTTACAAACCGATCGTTCAACTTGGTCCTAAGATACAAGTTTTATTAAAGGTTGAAAATTAATAAATAAATTGCGGGTAATAAATGATACAGCAGGGGGACGAATTAAATTAATGGCAGAATACAATAAATTATTTACCAAAAATGAGGAACACAAAAATTACATATTACAGATTGTAAATGATTATCGGCAAGAGTTCCCAGATGCAAATAAAGAAACTTTTACTGGAAGGCAATACAGTAATGTCTCGACTAGTGTTCAAAATTGTGTCTACCATTAGCGTTCATTTCTATCCTCACTACTTGGGGTGGTCCCCCCTGAGTGAGTTCGGGTCCCCTTTGATGTTGTGGCAGCCGAGGCTCGAGTCAGCGTTCCAGGAAAGAGGCACGTTTAAATACCTGTGTACGTGAGACAATACTAATGCGATCAAAATTTAAGAATAAAGCTTGTTCATTTTTGGTCCGTTTTAATGGAAATTTTACCTACATATTCGTTACAATCTCCTGATTAAAATGACACCACACACGTCCAACCATGTCCAACATGGTTTGGACAATTTTTATTTATCATGGGATTAATAATTTTATTTTCCTTTATTATTGTTTTCGATAAGAACTAGAATATGTGTGTATTAATTGTCAGCAATAAGGCAATTAGGAGTGAGATTATGATTTTGGAACTATGCATATGTTTACTTATTATTATTGATGCGATGAATGACCCAGCTCTCTTCTCTGCGTAGTTTCTTTATCTAAAAAGTAGATGCAATGTAGGGAAAATCCCTACAGGAATAGACACGGTGCGATGGTTGCGTAGTGTCGGGCCCCTTGCCACCCACGGCGTCATACGGTGCACCGTGGTGACCGGTCCCCTCCACTGCTCGCCAAAGCACATGGCCCGGGACCGATACAAAGGGAGACGTTAGTTGTATGTGGTGAGTCGTGCCCGAGCGTTCACGTAATAAAGTCATTTTTGTTTTCACCTACAGCAACAATATTTTGCCATTAACTAAATATAGCAACTTAATGTAGAACATATGAATTTGTGGGTGGTTTTACTTGTGAGGGTAGTTAAATAACACGTCTCTTCACACGCGATCTGATTGAACTCTTGAACTCCTCTTTATTATATATACAGTAATTCTTCGATTAGCGCGCGCAGATCGGGACCGGCCGCGCGCACTGAGACCGCAGGGGACAAGTTTGGCTGTTTAGAAATTCGACACCGACATCGACGACCGTTGAAAGGGACAGAGAGTGAAAGTAGGGTCAGATAGCTACGTATCTGTGAGACAACACTAATGCAACTATAAAACTTCTTTATTCTTCTCGGCCCAGCGTTACGTGCTTTTTGTTATCTCTGAGCCGAGAATGCTACCGTACGTGCGTTCTCGGTCCAGCGAGACATGCTTTTGACCATCTGGTTCTTTCCTTATCTGATACTTTAAAAACATAAAACCACACTACAATAATCATGAGTATCTTACAATACAGTGGGCATACAATAGAATACAGTTTAGCACTCTGTGAAAACGTTGATAATAAACCTCCGCGGTCAACCTGGGTTGTTTATGACCGAAGCGAAAGTTCAGTCTTGGAGTGACATTTACCGAGAAAATGATAAAGAAGAAGAAGGACGCAAGAATTGGGCCCAAGAACGTGTAATAAAAACGATTAAGAAACTCCAAGCAGGGACAGAAAATTATCCGTCGTGCGTGCATTTACAGCTCAGAGCCCTGGAAGCCACTATTTCGCAGTTGTATGTACACATATAAGTCAATATGATCCAAATTATATCGTGTTTAGTCTCATTTTAATCACAGCAGTTTCACGAATATTTTAATATAATTTTCATTGCGCAATACGTAACAATAAAAAAATTCACGGTTGCATTAGTGTGGTCTCACAGATACGAAGCATTTAATCTTTCAATGATTACCCCAAGTATCAACAGCCGGGACGTGTCGGCTAGAACCCGGGGGGATCCCCCCAGTGGTGGGGATGAAAAGCGCTTTCTCTCGCTAGAGGCCTGGAGCCGCACTCTTCAAGATATTACTGTATATATACAGTAATATCTTGAAGAGTGCGTGCCCATTTTTTTTATTCTTACGTATTGCGCAATGAAAATTATATTAAAATATTCGTGAAACTGCTGTGATTAAAATGAGACTAAACACGATATAATTTGGATCATATTGACTTATATGTGTACATACAACTGCGAAATAGTGGCTTCCAGGGCTCTGAGCTGTAAATGCACGCACGACGGATAATTTTCGGTCCCTGCTTGGAGTTTCTTAATCGTTATTATTACACGTTCTTGGGCCCAATTCTTGCGTCCTTCTTCTTCTTCTTTATCATTTTCTCGGTAAATGTCACTCCAAGACTGAACTTCCGCTTCGGTCATAAACAACCCAGGTTGACCGCGGAGGTTTATTATCAACGTTTTCACAGAGTGCTAAACTGTATTGTATTGTATGCCCACTGTATTGTAAGATACTCATGATTATTGTAGTATGGCTTTATGTTTTTAAAGTATCAGATAAGGAAAGAACCAGATGGTCAAAAGCAAGGAACGCTGGGCCGAGAACGCGCGTACGGTAGCATTTTCGGCTCAGAGATAACAAAAAGCAAGGAACGCTGGGCCGAGAACGCACGTACGGTAGCATTTTCGGCTCAGAGATAACAAAAAGCTAGGAACGCTGGGCCGAGAACGCGCGTACGGTAGCATTCGTCGACTTACTAGACCGCGCGCAAAGCGTTTTTCCCCGGCCGGGGAGATCGTACGGAATCGTTTCATGCTCGGCTCACAATCAGTGGGATCCGTTTCTATAATTTATCAACGCAAATATGATCCAAATTATATCGCGTTTGGTGTTATTTTAATCACAACAACCTCAGCTATATTTTCATAAAATTTGCAGAACGAAATAATTAACAATAAAGAAGTTTTATAGTTGCATTAGTGTTGTCTCACAGATACGTAGCTATCTGACCCTACTTTCACTCTCTGTCCCTTTCAACGGTCGTCGATGTCGGTGTCGAATTTCTAAACAGTCAAACTAGTCCCCTGCGCTCTCAGCGCGCGCGGCCCGTCCCGATCTGCGCGCGCTAATCGAAGAATTACTGTAACGAGTAACACCATGAGGTATCAAAAAACACTTCACATTTCTTCCCAGACCTTTTCTAGACCACTTGACTAGGTAGCAAATCCCGGTAACGGTAACAAATGTGGACGGACTTTTACGTGCATATGGACGGGAATCTGGCCAAACCCACACCTCGTTACCAAAAACTGACGTCACGGGTAACAGTAACAGAAGTTTGTAACAAGTCTGGACCCACCTTTAGACTCCTCTTACACTCTTTCTCTACACTCTCTACTCTTCTTCTACACTCTCTACACTCTTTCTCTACTCTCTACGCTCTTTCTCTACACCCTCTCTGCTCTTTCTCTACACTCTCTCTACGGATACGCGAATCCTCGTGAATTTATATCGGTTTCGCGGGACCCCCGCCGCATATCGTCTTATCCAATCGGTTAACCATCCGATTTAGGGGTGGGGGGCCAAGTTTCGGCAGTCTAGCTGCGGTGTTAGACCGGGCGCGTCACAATGGGTGAACACGCCAATAAATTTATTATTTTTCCGCATTCTCCAAAATGCGTCGTCTTAGAACGCTCGAGAAACGTGTCTGCACACCATTAGTGTTCGCATTGGGTCCCGAGCGAAGTGCAGTCGAGACACTGGAATCGAGGTTTTAGTTCCAAATTTATAATCACACTACTAATTACCTTATTCTCAACAACCAATATACACATTCCGGTTGATATCGGAAACAATAATAAAGGGAAATAAAATGATTAAAACCACAAAAAGTAAAAATTGTCCAAGCCATATCGTGTTTGGTGTCATTTTAATCAGAAAAATGTCAGCTCTGCTGTCTCAAAATTTCATAAAAAAAGGATGAGAAATAGCAAAGTTGCATCCTTCAATTAGTATTGGCCCACCGATATACCCGAACCCGGATCACGTTACACCGATTGCCGAGCGAACTTAGGACCCCTCGAAGGGAATACCCCCCAGTGGTGGGGATGAACTCTGTGCAACTATCGCGTACCTCTTTTGTGCAACTATCGAGGGAATACTGTATTGTCTCGCGTACACGGGTATTTAAACTTGTCTCTTTCCTGAAACGCTGCCTCGAGCCTCGGCTGCCACAACATCAAAGGCGACCCGAACTCGCTCGAGAATCGTGTCTGCGTACGATTAGTATTCACATTCGGTCCCGAGCGAGGAACACTAGTCGAGACATTACTGTATTTGTAAATAAGCAAAAGTTAAAATATAAAGTTCAATAAGCACTTTATTTTCCTTTTAACCTTATTATTTCTGATTAAACATAATATATATATACTTTAATTACAATAATTTACAGAAATATTCCAACCATTTCAAAAACGGTTTTTAATTTCTACAAAGTAAACCATTAGGGTCGAAAATAAGAATTTCCTATTTTTTTAGTCTTCATTGATAAAAAATAATCAAAACAAGTTTTGTTTGATACGTATTTTTATATAATCAATAAGTTAGAGGATAATTGAGAAAAATCGATTTTAAGGGCATTTAATTAATTATTATTTTAGTGTTTCAAGGCTCGGGGGGCACGCTTTCCCGTTATCCGACCGAGTTCCATTTTTGCACAGATTATTGTTTTATTAAGTGGAACTATTCTGGAGGGTGCCGTGAAAAAAATGTTGATACAATTTTCATCAAGAGACAAAATATATGTATATATCTTCTAGCGCTGTTGATCTAGCGCTGAACTTTTGATGTCCCTTGTCGCCTGTGCTTCCCCACAGTCGACGTGTTTATGCCTATCAGTGCAGCAAAAACCAAACTTTCATATAATTTCCATTTCTACCATGGTGAGCGTTAACATCATTTTGTGTAACCCGTTGGTCACATTACGAGTGACACAAAAATTGTATCGGGTCTTTGAGAACCCGGAATTCGGGCCGTAGGAATTACAAATACATTGGCTGGTAGGTCTATGCCTATATCTCGTCGATGGTATTACGATAAAATAAAATTAACACTAAAAGTCGAAAAAACTGCAAGCACTCTTGTTTCTTCCTTTATATGCTTTAAAAAGTCTAAAAATGAAAGTCGATGTTAAAAATTGATTATAACTATGTTCGATTAACCATTACTAAATTACTGAACTATGTGATTATAGATTAACTACATCACTGAAATAGTTTTTTTTAATAAGTATATAGCTGTAGACAATTCAACGTAATTATTTAATGTGCGCACAAGTTATTGTTGATCAGAAAACAAAATGCAATATATAAAATTGAGCAAAATTTATTACTCATATAATTGAACAACTATGGACTTTATACAAAATATCAGTATACGATAATAAATACTTGCTAGACAATGCTACACTTACAGTAGTGCGAAATATTAGTTAAGGAATGAAGTAGAACATTTATGCTTTCAAATTCAGTTTAACCACTTCTTGGCGTATAACAGAAATGAGTTCCTGATTTATTAAAAATATAAATCTCAGACCTGCAATCTGAAAAAGGATATTCCAAATATTACAATTTATCAAGAATATTATTATCAAATACAATACTGTGGATTCCGCTTAATTGGGGCGTCGGTTATGCAGTTATTGCAACCGCCGTTTATGCGGGAGAGATACTGAGGAACGGAAACAAAAACTATTGGTTTTGCCTGCCTGTTGAAATTCGCTTTTTTGGGACAGCCGCTGAATTGGGACAAATTAGCCCGGTCCCAATGTGTCCCAATGAACCGGAATCCATTGTACTTCGTTTCGTATATTACGTTGGTGACAATGAAATAAAAAATGAATACCTCAATGACACTATTATTATTAAGTTTCATTTTATTCCCGGCAAGAATAGGCCTACTATCTACAAATATTGGACGCTTTCCCTCCGAAGAAAGAAAGAAATCTCCATTATTTCTTAGTCGAATAGTACCTTGCCTTCGTGAAATTTTCCAGGCTGGTCCTTCTAATGTTAAATCGACATCTACATTGTGATCTTTTGTCGAACGACCTACAGTAATCTGCACAAAAAATTGAACAATTAAATAAAAATTGTGTTAAATACAGCGCATTGAATAACATAAGTCAGATAAAAAATTATTTCAGATAAAAACCATTAGTGTGTCTAAAGAAAGTTAAGGCACTAAGTAGCTTTACTTCATCAACTTCTCTTAAAAACTAATGTTCAATCAAATTTTCTATATTACCTCTCGTGATCTCATTAAGTATCTGACAAGTCTTCCTCTAAGTATAGCCAATGTTTGATTATCAAAGTCTGGTGGATTCACGCCTGTTACGCTATCAACTAACACTTGCCATCTACTCAATTCATTTTCCAAAACTTTTATCTCTCTCTTATTCCTCCTATCTGCTGTAATAAGCTCTGCATCCACCAATTCGTCTTTCTGTTCTATTAATTCTGTGTCGTTAAGCATCTCTTCTGCATCAGAAAAATTGAGAACATGTTCACCCCGAGGTAAACTTTGTACTGTTTGATCAGGAAGCAGGTGATATTGTTTCATTAATTGCCAGTGAGCTAATAAGGCTTTCGCTGTTCGAGCAGAATAGAATGAGTGGGCATTTGCTTCTAGAAGTTCTTGAAATACTTCCACCATCGGTTGAGAAGTCTGAAGAAATATGCAATGTCATTGTTAATTAAAAAGTTATTCAAGAGAATAATGTTCATTGAGTATAATATTAAAGAATGAAGAAAGTTCTGGTATTTTTCAACGCCGAAAAAGAAATATGCGCATAATATACAGGAATATAATTCATTCATCAAAATAATTTCTGTCACATTCAATCACCTTCTCCCAAAGAGAATCGAGGTTATAAATATCACTTTTATCACAGGTCTTTGGAATGGAGGAGCATGGTCTTTGGAAGCGTAAAGGTTTTCCAGACCCACTTCCACGCTTTCTCCGTTTCTAAACTACTGATTCCATATACATATAATTGTACAGATCATTGCTGTGTTACCTAAACAATAGTTAATCCTATTCTGAAGACTTGACATAGTTTTTGGGGGGCTTGTACCTTTGTTCCCACTTTTTGCTCATCAACACATAAGCATGAATTACTAATGCTGGCTTATACCTTTTGCAAGCAAATATTACATTCAGACACCATGTTTTACAAATATCATTAAAACAATAACACTGTGCACTTAATATCTTACGTAATATGTTCGATTATACTTTATGTTTACAGAAAGAGATAGAACTTTCTTGATTATCTAATATTTAATGTCAGTCTTTAACCAATACTTTTAATCAGTTACCGATTTTACTGTACCCAAGAGATCTTCTTCTGCTTTACTGTACAAGGTCCTGGCTTGCACACTAGCAATTAACTCCGGATGTAAATTACGCATAGCTTGGACTGCTACTCTTGAAACAGCGCTATCATAAAGCAAAGCGTACCATCTCTGTTGTATTTCTTGCAATGTAAAGCGGCAAGAAAATTTTGTACCCCTGTGAACCTATTTCGCAGCAAAGAGAGTTACGTGTCTGTCTAATGTGTAAAGGATACTTATAAAAGTAATATTACTTTGACACTTTTGCTGGCCATCTAAAAATTATTTTCAGCATTTTAAACCAGTGCTTAGTTATATTTTTCATATTACTCATATTTACTATTTGCACAATAAAAATTAAGTTCGGAAAATCTGAACCAAACACTGAATAACGCCTAACAATATTCCAAGTAATGCCTAAACAATTTCAGACCTTCACAATCGAAACCCAATGGGCCAGATAACTTTAACTGACCTACATACATCTATGTTCTTGCCATTAATAATGTAATGCATCATACATTTTATAATACAATAATTATTGTACAATGCAATGTAAAGAGTTAATTCTCTTACCAACTGGCCCAAATAGATTAACTCCTGGGCCATTTGTCAATTTTAAATAGTTAAAGTTTAATTTTGTGGCCTCAATGAATTTTCAGTTACCTAACTTAATCCACAAGTCGCGGATTACCCTACTACTAACACATGGAATCAACTGACATTTGTTAATTTTTAGTACTATACAATTACAGTTGAATTTGCCACATTACAAACACCCACTATTCGAATACCCTGATACCCAAACAAACTGTTTCTTACAACTCAAAACATAAATCTCCTACAACTCCAATTATCTGCTACACATTTAAATGTGTTATTTGATCTCTGCAACTCGATTTTAAAGCAGATTGAAGAACAGGAGTCTTTAAAGGCTATAGTTCCAAATTTGGAACTTGAGGCACAATGCTCAATTTAAATTATAAGAGACAAAGAGGCACTGAATTTTCTGCCACTGAAACCTCGAGAAATGAAGAAGATAGGGAAAACGATAGAAGTAGAAATTGCAGTATGGCAAGGAGCACATAGTTTGCTGATATTTATTTGACCTTGATGACCCCGAAATGTCCTGTAAATAGCCGGTTTAGATTTTTAAATGAAACCCCATATTTGTTATTAAATATTCTTGTAGCCGACATAACAACGTTTCCAAAACACTACTTACATGTGTATTTCGTATAAGCCAATTTCACTTAAAACAAACCAACTGTATATCAAAACATTTGTATAATTTAGCAGCCAAAATGGTATGGAATACATAAATAAATTAAAAAGAAACACTAATAAATAAACGACGTTTAGCATAAAAAAAGTGATTGTTCAATTATTTGAATATTCATATCTCCCTATTAGTTCAAATATAAAAGGCTCTACTGTACTAAAACAAAACGAAGGGATAATAGCAAAAAAAAATCAAGTACATACCATTCTTAGATCATTTGTTTGCTGTACGCCAGTAATTAACGCCAAATCATCTGTTGGCTTCCACCTTCCTAAATCCTTTGTTGCGTTCACCGAATGTGAATGATTTTTATTCTTCTTATTTTTTCGCCCAGGAGCGTTAGATCCCCCTGGTCTGCTTGTTCTCCTATTACACCTGTCAGATTGAGCAATGTTTGTGGAAACCTGAATAGGACTTGGTACATTTTGTTGCGGTATTGCAGATTCCATTGGAGCGGCAGAAATTGACACAGTTCTAGATCTGGAGGCAGATTTGGTACTCGTAGCTGGAGGCTGTAAGTTGAATGTTGTTTCAACAAGTTCATCATCAAATTTTCTGCGCTTTATTGTACGTGAGGAGCTGTAATTCAATAAAAAAAACGTATAATTAATAACTTTTTCCAAGTCATTTAATTGCATCAGTCAAACAATATAAGTTTAATATGTCTTTAAATGGAATGTAATAATTAGAAAATATTGAAATACAATCAAGTATTCATCATTCTTGTGTTACATTTTTCTGTAAAACTACATTCTTTGTATAATAATTTTCACATACGTGTACATTTTAGTTTACAGTAAGTACAACTTTATTTAATGCAATTTGTTATATTCAACAAAAATATTAAGATCTTCACGAAATAAACAATTACTATATGTACATAAATCTTTCTTGTTTACAGAGATAAATTCGTTACTTTTCAATCTAAATCATATTACTATAAGAAATGAATATATAGTAATAAATAATTTATGAGTAGAAACTATGTGAGAATTTGTTACTTTTTGCTATACAAAACATATGTTGATTAACTGTCAACTTAAGAATAATGTTGTCATATTATATGGTAGAATAACAATTAATTAGCACTTTGTCAGTAAAAAAGCTTTAATTTAATTAGTGCGAAATACAGAGTTGACAAAAACGTCACTTTACTCATTTCAATTGACCTGTTTAACACGTTCACATTCCACTGATCCATGTATGAATCAAGAAAGAATAGCTGATGCATCAATTTTGTTATGAATACAAAAGAGCTAAGAACAACATATCTATGAACATTTAAACATCAGTAATAAATTTAATAAAATGAATGTACAAAACTTTACTTTCCAAAGAATATAATCTAGCTAATAAAAACTATGATTTATAAGACTAATCTGCTGCAACCAAGGATTTTTTCAAAAGTAATAAAAAGGTAGGAATAAAAATCACGATTTGTTTAAAAAGCATAGTTCTCGTTTCTTTGAATGTGTGTCTGAAGATGCAAACCTGGCAAAACATATCTCAATGTTTTGGACATACCAACTAGGAGCACATTAATACCTCAGACTATGAATTGTGTTAACTCATTAACTGTTGAGCAAATTTTATATGTTCTACCCACAGTGCTGAAGTGAAATTTTCATTGTTTCAATGTACTACACCTCGCCACAATATATAGCATGTACATTTATAATGAAATAAAATTCTGCAGTGCTCTATGGTACACTCGAACTGTTAAATCCACATTTAAAAACTTAAGTGGACTTGCCTCTTTAAGACCTCTTAGTGATCTTGCACCCTGGAGCTTCAAAAGTATAAATGCAACTCTGCTTGCATCACTACTATAAAAATAACAGCAATGAGAATTTTATAAATAATGTACTTTATTTCATTCAGGTTGTCGATTAACTTCAGCACTGTCAGTCACAGGTGATCACCGCGTCATTTCATGTGTTAATCAATGCTCTAACGTTACTGAGGCTGTGTAATGTGTTTGTGTCACCTATGATAAGTCGTGCTATCAAACAAGGAGCACAAACAGGATTTTTCAACCTTATAGATGACAAATCTTTACATAAACAATACATTATACTTTGGATATGGTTCTTATTACATTGGAGGACTTTTGAAACCACTACTATTTAATGCAACAAATATCATTCTTTGAAACTTAGCCCATTGGCAATGTGATGGACCTAGTAAAGCAGGTACAATCAAAAAATGTTCCTGTTCCACAAAAGACTACACAAACTTATTGGACAATACAGGAAGCCTTTAGTATTTAGGCCAGTATCCATTGGAATATGGCACACTGTTGGAAAGCTTATGAGTGAAGATATTCAACAAGGATAGTCATTATTAATTCAAATGCCCTGTTTGGGAACTGCACTGATGTTAGCCAGGTGTATTCTTCATGACCACTTACCAACCCAATCTTCAATAGAATTAATATTTATTATAGTAATGCAGCCATGTACGTCAGTGTTAGATCTGTACATTTCAATCTATATTTCCTGATGGATATGTTTCCAATGTAACAGTGACAACCCTAACCTAACCTAACCCAATATTATAAATTCATTTAGGAAAAAATTGTATTCTATAATTATGCTTGGCTTATTTTGTATGTAATCATAGAATACTTCATGAAACAGTTATAAATAGATCTTCAAGTTATTAGTAATTTCATACAGAGTAGAAAATACATGCAAATGTTAGAAGTGAATATCGGAAGCCTACTTGTTAATATACACACGAAATCTTGCAAACAATGATACCTAAACATGCATTTCGTATCATTGATGGACAGAGATAGGATATTGATATGCACCTTCTACGTTTTGTAGATAATGGATCCAAGTTTGGAGATTCAATAGGTATATTTAAAAATCCATCACTATCGTGGGAAAATCCATGATTTACATTCGATGGAGTTGGGATATCCATAATTTTATAGGTTAGTTTAATGTAAACAATTAATCACCGACACACATAAAACTGTATTATGTCATTCTATGATAAATAATAAATTTCTAATAACAATTCAATGAATACAAGTACTCGATCAATTTCATCGATACTTAATATTGGTTTAACTAGTCAAAATCTTTTATTCTTTACAGAGTGTATTTACTTTCGATAGAGAAAACAACTTTAGCAAAATATACAATAATACCGCTGCCAACATACTGAAAAAATAGAACCAACTTCTGCATATAGCAGCACAATCCCAGCCTACGCTAGTAATACTGTTATTATTAAACTTAAATCAATTATAATATTGGAGGATTACTCTATCAGATTTGAAAGTCAACAAAATTTAGTTACCGTCATAATGTTGGGTTGCGTTTTGTGATGTTACTAGTGGTGGGCACCATCGACAAATTTAAACTATCGACTAATTACTAATTAGTATCGATATACTATCGACTAATTAGTCGATAGTTTTTGGTCGATTGAAATTTCGCTTATTGGTTATGTCTCTAGTCTAAACTGTCATGGAATATTGATATATTTACATTTTGTAAATTTATTAGTTCATCATTAGAATATCAGAAATATAAAAGGTGATCAAGTTTCTTCTTTAACCAATTAGTAATATTTAAATTTGTCATAAACTATTTTATCACGGCACTTAAAAATTAACAGTTCTAAATATTTTGTGAGAATCAATTAGGTTATATATGTACATATTATGTTTTACTCAGTTCTTGAAACTTAAAATCAAATAGACAAATATTTAGCATAAGTCATTAATTAATGTTTTATACATCAAAATTTAAGTCGTTTGCTCTTTTTCCTAGGGTAGATATAAATATTGCTGTATTAGGAATAAAAGGGATTTGTCGATCTATTTTCATAATTTTCATTATTACTTAATAATGTTGTAATTTCTGATTTCAAGGATTCTATAGCTGACTGTGCTTTTATTCCATGTTGAAAAGTATGAACGTTAGTAATAAACATATTATTAATTATTTTTATAATAAACAATAAAATATAAGACAAATAAATATAAAATATATAAAACTTCGAAACGAACTAAAGAATGACTGTTATTTTCGCCAGAAATACTAACACAACCCTGGTTCCCGTACTGATTCGATTTTTCGATGTTTATATTTTCAAGTGACAGAGCCGAGTTCTGAAATTGTATATTATATGCTATAAACGACTATAAACGTTATAATCGACTCACCTGCTTTCTTATTGATACTTAAACTTTCTTAGTTCTTATTAATGGGAAAGGGAGAACAGGACGAAAGTATTCGTGCACTGTAAACAATTAAATGCCTTTTTTAATATTAATCGAAAGGATTTGCTTTATTGTGAAAAGTTTAAAGGATTAGTTTACCAGATATATGGCAAAATTACATAATATCTTTAAAAAAATTAAAGTACTGCATTTTCTAAATAGTAGTAAGTAGTATACATGTTAAAATCGGTTAATGTTGCTCTGTATTTCAAATGATTAAAAGGCTTGCATTAGTTTGCGTTATGCGTAATTGAATATACACATGCTTCATGGATTAATTATTGAATGTCGCTGTCGAAGGCATACATTTAGTAGTGAATCTTGAACCTCATGATAAAATCTATTCAAAACTCCCGCAACTTAAATTCAGTTTATCCGTAGATTCTCCAAGTGCATGCATATACCGTATATGTATACACATATTCAGTAAATAGCTCGATTGTCCAATTTACAAAGTCCAAACGACTAACAATAAATCGAAAACGTTACCACCTCCACGCGTCCAAGGACGATCCAAGGCCCAGCAAGACTCAACCCCATTGTCGCTACCTAAGGAGTGGGGGAAATCAAGGGCTCAGGAAGAAGAACCAGAGCCGAAATGTAAAGAGGAAAAAGCCGCTTTCATCAGAACTTGGTTATTCCTTGAACCATCAATATCTCTCACGCCGAATTATCGAATAAATAGTCGTCCTTTCTAAACTATATAACTTGTGTTTGATTTTTCCGCGCTTCTCCACAAGCAGAGCGGTTCAGCGCTCCACGGGCAGACGAACCTGCACAAAGTCCCCATATCCCACCAATCGCGGCGCAACAATCATAATGGGTGGTTCGCCAATAGCCATATCATCACATTTTATAAAATAAAATAAATTTTTGAAAATAAAACCATGATAAAGCATTTTTGTTTTTATTCTCAGTAAAAGAAAAACATATATATCACTTTAATTAAAAGAAAATTCAAATAACCTTTGAAATAAAAAAACAATAAATTTTAGGATAGATAACAAGAAATAAAATGATCTTGCATATGTTGCGCCGCGATTGGTGGGATATGGGGACTTGGAGTTGGTTCGGTTGCCCGTGGAGCGCTGAACCGCTCTGCTTGTGGAAAGGCGCGAAATATTCAAAGAACACTAACTTTTATAAAGACTTTTGTAAAGATTCACTGTTTTATTCCGAGGGATAGTATTTATTTGTACAAGTAATTCGCTCAGTAGCTCTGTTCAGGTCTCAATTCTATCTGATGTGCAGGGCTTCTTCTTCTTCCCATTACAGCTCTGTTTCCTCTTCCCAGGTTCCTTGGTCCTCCTTCGAAATCGTCCTTGTCCAATGGGGTTGGGTCTTGGTGGGTTTCTATTCGTCCTTGGGCGCGTGGAGGTGGCAGTGCTACGCTTCTCGGTAAGGGCGTCAGGGTACGCGCGTATTTGGGGAAAACGCGGGAAAGCTAAGGAAAAACACGTGAGGGTCGGAGAAAGCGCGCTGAAGAGTCAAGTGGCTCTTGGGATGTCCTTTTGTTCAACGGTAGAACATGTGGCGGCCAGAACAGGATATCGTGGGGTCTGACAGCCTCCGGAGGTCGTACGTGTCTCAATAGACTTTAGCTAATTCTTTACGCTCCGTAATAAATAACCTTTAGAATCTTCCAAGTGAAGTGTTCTAAGATTCGAATGCTCCGAGTTTCCTATTGTTCGAGAACCTACGGCTGGTACTTGAATAATGTACAGCTTTATTTATCGCGCGTATGCTCATCCTGTTTCGAATAGCGCTCCTAATTTATTACCGCTGTCGATTGTTATAGTTATATTGTCGATCGTTGATTCGATATCACTAGATATTAAGGTCTGCTAAACGCGTAGCGTAACACATAATAATAAAAATAAAACAACAGGAACATAACTTTGACCCGTTTAAAAGAAAAGACGTTATAGATATTATTTTTAGAAAACAAAAAATTGAACCTTTCATATAAAGAAAAAAATAAAGTATTAAAATTGTCAACAATAATAAATAATCTTGAATAATATTAATAACAAAACATACTCTGACATTTCCTTGAAATACTGCTAATAAAACCTTGAATTTTGTGAAATAACATTAATAATAAGAATATAAAAAGCAAAAATGTATGAAAATAAATAAATGTAGACAGAGACAAATAAAAAACTCTATTAATGCATTAAAACATATTGGAAAGAATAAGTCAAATATATCAAAACTAATGTTTTAAAAAGAGTTAAATTGAGAAAGACTAATTGAGAATTTAGTTTCTATTGAAAGTTTTTATTTTACGATTTTTAGAAATTATATGTGCATGCATTTCTAATTGACTATTGTTTATAGTTTTGACGTAATCATTTAATAAAATATTAGACAATATTGATAATAGTTTGAACAAAATACTGTGATAATCTACCACAAATGCATGTATCTGAAAATGCCAAGTGATGGATATTTGATTGAATACTAATATATGTTAATTTACATAAAATGTGCTTATGATTTCCAGATTTCAGAAAAGCTGATTCCAAATTGGCACCATTTATTATGGCTTCCATTATTGCACACATATGAGTAAATAAGGTTATTATTTCTTCTGTAGGAATGGAAAGACCACCTCTTTGTAAGTGACCAAAATATACATTATTTATAGCAGTAAGTTATTTATAATTTATCCTCAACAATTAATAATTTACATATATTACAATTTAATTGTTTATCAACAGAATGGGACCCATAACCGGATATATAAATCTTAATAGAATCATCTACAACAAAATCGGATAATGCTCATCTTTGGGGAATAAAAATATAGACTTATAATTATTTTCTTTTAAACTACTATCATAATTTCCCTTACAATTCGGAACACAACAACGCCGTGGCATTATTAACTAAAAAATATAGTACCAAGCTTGTGAAAAGACCAATGTAAAACTAATTTTCCGAAAACTCTATGTGTATAATAAATATAAATTTGTAAAAATTTATATATGATACTATTAAAATGTTATTAATTCTAAATTGAAATATTTTGAAAAAACAATAGATTGTATTAAAATAAATGTGCTACACAAAAAGATAAAGACCTGTATAGTTAATACATAAAACTTACCCGCATTATTGCACTTACTTTTAAATTTTGTTAAATAGCCTACTAATGATGAATACACATTGGTGTGTAAACATTTGAAAACTAAGCGGGAAACTGAGAGTTCGGTAGAGGGAGCCTGGAAGACCGGTAGGGTGGGTTGGGTTAGGTAAACATATATGCATATCACAGCCGGACTCTCGCGGTGTTGCCATTTTTACCTTCAGCACGGTTAGTACTAGAATAGGCTGTGGCAACAATAAAAAAGAAAATTATATTTTAGGAATGATCAGTTTTAATGACATGGAGGGGACTTCTTGACCAGCTTTTAACGGAGAGTTGCTAGGTGAGTCTTTTTCCTTTACCAATCTGTGGATTGGAGCTTCGTTTTTGAATTATAAATTGCTTCTCGACCACGACCGAGCGCGCTTGAAAGCAACGTGCTTGAGCGCGCGCTCTACGGGCGCCCTGATTGGCCAGTGTTTTTCGTTAATGATTCAAAATCAAAGCTTCAAACAACATTTTGGTCACGGAAAAAGTTCTTCGGAATCGCCCAGCAACCCCCCATTTCCGGAATCGAACTCTCGGGAAGCCCTGTATAATGTGTGGGATTGGAAGTTTTACAAGATCAAAGCCGATGTAAGTGTAATATAAAATGTAGTTTCTATTTAATATATAAAAATGTACTACACTGGATTAAAGTACATATAGAATTATACTATATTTGCTCCACACAAGACTATGCTGTTTCTCCGTGTTCTACGTTACACTGTTCTACATTATACTGCTACTCGATCTACACTACTTCGCTCCATGCTTTCTTTCCATTCATTCACATATCTATTCGTTACTAGTCATTCCCTTAAACCTAATAGTAATCTTAGAAATCATGGACACGGTTCTGAGGACCATTGCTGCTCGCCTGCAGACTAGTCATGTCCCCGGTAGCCCGGTCATAAATGCCCTATAGTTCAAAACTGCGCACTCCCACAAATATGATTTCTGGAATTACACCAATGGAAATTCTTGTTAAGGAAATGATTTCTAATGAGTCCAAGACGAAAATATGTGCTTAAAAAAGTTTAATTCTGTTTTAATAAAATATTAAAATACTGAAAATGATTATTACGTTGGATAAAAATGTACGTAAATAAAAGTTCATTGATATACTAAATTTTTTCATTGATTATTGAATTATAAATAAATCATGAAGATGCTAAAAACGTTTGATATATTTAATAAATTTTACTAATTCCTATTATTTCTTAATGTTCTTGTCATAATAATTATATACAATATACAATGTGCAAGCATCGATTTTACGAAGCTCAACAATTAAACTGTTATAAGTCTAATCGCATTGAAAATTGGTACTTCTATTGAAAATTGATGAGATGTTGCTTGCTTTGTATACGCGGTTCGAACCAATTTAATACACGATATAATATTAAATATATCAAATTTAGTGAAAAGTTATAATCCAGTAACAGTAAAAGATACAAAAAAATCGTATGATAACGTATATCCCATGCTACTTCACTATTCTAAATTTAAATGAAATTGGATATTTGTACTATAACATATACTATTTCGTTAAGAATTATTTCGCTATCATCACTTATTAGACCAATACAAAACGACCAACAACTTGACAAAACATCGTAACTCGTAACTGTTTAGTACATACTGAAGAATCACATATTAATCAATGTTCTTTCCAACAAAAATACAATATTGAAAAACACATGTATTTATAATATTTATTATATCAAATTGGTATTTCGAATACCAGTAGCAGTCTGTTGATAAGTGTTCAATTACAAATTGATCAACATTGTCCTTCATTCGTGTATATTTTTCAGGATCGACCTCCGTTTTATTTTTAATGTAATATCCTTACGTCTGTGTAAATACATATGATGTAAATTGGATTCTTCGTTTAAAAAAAACAAACATTTGGAGATGATTTGGTTTATGCAGTCATTTTTAATTAATTCGTTCTTTATAAAAAGTAATCAGCCTGGGGCTTTTTACTAGGAATTCCCCGACTTTCTTGTGGTGCCGCTTCGAATATTGTGAAATCTCGTTGAAGTTGCTCATTTAATTCTAGTATTGCAGCAACATTTCCACATCTACATCAAGAAAATGTTGTTATAAACATCGATTCATAAAAAAACCCACGTCGCATATGTAATTAGAAATTATTTAATCCTCTCGTTACGAACGTTCTACACTGATAATGTCAGGCGCCTACTCAAGTAGAAACTATTAGTCAGCTATGAATAAAATTTATGGTGAACAGACAAGTGGACAAAACTACTGTGTTACTTTCAAATGGCTCGTAACCAAGAGAATTAATTAATGAAAGCTATGTAACATTTTTATACTTTTACAAAACAATATATAGATATATACCTGTAACAATAATTAGGTGCCGACCAAACTGTCAAAACAGTTTCATTAAAATGCCATTTATATCCTTCCATAACTAATTGATGAGCTCTACAAATCATATCGATATCATTTGCAGAATTAAACTGTGCTACAACATCGCTTCCAAAAAGATAACCAGCACCGCGTGGTGAAACTCCCCAACCTTGTGTATCTTCAGGGTCAGACCAGAGTAAGTCACACATTGGCCCATCGTGTGGTACCTACAGAACAATTTTTATTATAAATATTTGATTGTATTTTTTTTAATCATAAAATTTTCAACGATGGATGATTTTTATCATTTCTTATTTTAATGTGAACTCTTACTTCTTGCTTCCTATCTATAGTTCTTATTTGATCAAGGGTTTGAATACTTGGAGATAATCCACCATGAACGCAAAATATTTTTCCGTCAATTATAGCAGAGAGTGATAAATAATCAAATATTTCCGTACAATATCTCCAAACTGTAATGCTGCCATATTTACGTAGGCATTCGTCGTAAAAACCATAAACTTGTGTAATTTGTCGAGATTCATGATTTCCTCTTATTAATGTAATCCTATCAGGATAACGTACCTGTAATTGAAATTATCTTCGTATCAATACATATTATTTAAATTATATTTACTAAAACACAATATTAACTCTTGAACATTCTGTATAAAATTTGCAATTCTGTTCAATTATATTAATTGTTGCACATGTACATATTATGTTTTTGGAATGTTGCATTATTAATAAAGTCTTTCATTTACTTTTAAGGCCAAAAGAAGAAGAAACGTTTCAACACTATAAAACCCTCTGTCAACGAAATCGCCCATGAACAGGTAATTTGTCTCTGGAACATCCCCCCCAACTTTAAATAATTCTTTTAAGTCATAGAATTGTCCATGAATATCTCCGCATACCTGAAAATAAATCATAGCCCTTATAAATTTGAATTACATTAATTCGCTTTGCCCATACTTTAATAAAAACATACAGTGACAGGAGAATCGACTCTTTGTACGTTACTTTCTTCTATCAGTATTTCACGTGCTTTTGTACAAAGAGCTTTAACCTCAGCTTCTTTGATAATTTCACATTTCTTTAGCTGTTCTATTTGCCGATCCAAGTCACTGGAATCAGCCATTGTAAGGAATAATGACTGCCTCTGTAAATTATATGAATTTTCATCGCATTTATTTAGATCTCAAAATTATATTTATTTAAGATAAACAAATATATTAATATAACTAAACTCAATTCAACGAACCCGGTCACCAGCTGTGAAGAAAATATTCATACGCTAAAACATATGGGAGAGGCAACAATCAAGGGTACAGTTAATTGTTAAACGTTAATCAATTGGTGATATCGGGTATGGATGGCTTACATAATTTTGACCAAACTTCTACAGCAACTATAGCAAGTGCATGAATCTTGCATGAAACATATTACACTATCTAAGGAATATGAATAGGCTCCAATCCCACTTAAATGCAAATGTGTGCTTTTGTTTACAACTGATGACTTGATTCGTTGAATGGATTACTCATAGTTTATTTATGTTCATATATAATATAGAAAATAATTGTACATATAAAGAATATTTACTATTTAAAATATAATAACTACAACTTTAAATAAAATATAATTGCAACTAAAGTTCTAACCTGAACTGAATAATTTTGAATGTAAAACATTACAAGTATTGTGCAAGTATATAATGAAATGAAGAACTGGTGAAGAAATAATAATAATTCTACATGCACGATTAGTGTATTATCCAAGATATTATAAATTGAACTATCTAATAATAATGGGACCCCTTCATAAACAAAATATCGTACTTTTCTAAACTTGAGAATGCATCGCCCACAATTAAGGAAAATAATAGTACATCGTTACCCGCTAAGAACTGTTTTAAAAATTAAGGAATCAATACCTCGAAGCTATAAGAAAATGATATTATATAGTAAATGTGCTGGCCCAATCTGTCTAAAGGACAGTGGAATATCACTTTTGATTTTATAAAAATATAAAAGCACAAATATTTAGTGTCATAATTATTTTTTGCATTTGCTATATATTAATATTCGTTTCGGAACAAATTTTAAAAAAATCAGAATGTTTCAACAATATACCTTATTAATTAAAATGTTGAACAAAGTTAAGTTTTCGTGTTGTGTCGCAATGAGGAACGATTTAACGAAAGTAAACACATTAAACAGCGTATGATGTAGAAGTAAATAATGTGCACAAGAGGAAAGATAAACGTACCTGATGAATAAAGAAAGCGAGAATTACTTCGCTAAACAAATAAAAAGCATTTAACAATGCACGTGCAAATAAAATTCTTTCGGTTAATTCATAAGTATTAAAACGTTGACGGATAATTATAAACAATAAAAAAATTCATTTCAACAAATACCGAACATTACAGTATAACTGACATTAGAATCAGGGAAGCCGAGAATAAAAATTCGAGTGAGTTGGCATAGATTAAAGTACACTGAGAAAAGAAATATGAAGAAATTTGTTGATTCTATTCTAGATTTTATGCTATAGTGACATAGCTTATTTAATCAGGTTTCTCCAATGAGAATTTTCCTTTACTTTGCATCTAGTAATCCATAGTGTCTTAATCAGGTATGCTTAAGCTAGGATTCCCCTAGATTAAAATTTTGCTGTTGCGTAGCTATTGGTGGGATATGGGGACTTTGTGTAGGTTCAGTTGCCCGTGGAGCGCTGATCCGCTCTGTCACAGCCTACTCTAGTACTAGCCGTGCTGAATAACATGGCAACACCGCGTGTTTACTGATCGGGAGTCCTATTTTCAATAATGGAGTCTTGTACTTGGGATTACAATTAACGCTTTTTTTCATAGAAAATTATGTTAAAGTACACAATTCTTTATTAATTATATCTAAGTAATATATAAATATTATAACTATGGTAAGTAGAAGTGATATTAAAGTATACTAATGGTTATAAATGTGGTATAGATTTTGTGGACTCTAGGTGTGGTTTGGTGATGCGATTCATAATATTGGATATATTTTACAGTGGTTTTAAGAAAATATAAGTATGAAGCAAAATAGAATCATCTTTGAATTAAAATGCAACATTGCAAAATGAATGAAGTGATATATAAGTTAATAGAAACCGGAAAGAGGATAAATGAACACGAAAAGAAGTTGAATAATTAATTACTGAAGGGAAGAGTTGTGCGGGTACAGTAATTCTTCGGTTAGCGCGTGCTACTCGGGACCGGCTGCGCGCACTAATCGAATTTAGGTGAACTTTGGGTTCTTGGAAATTTCGGCCGAGCCGTCTATTGTGCAGGTGCCGACATCGACGGCCACAGAAAAGGACAGCGCGCGAAAGAAAGAGAGGAAAGAGAAGTCGGGCGTCTGTAGAGGATTTAAATGCCTTCGCATCGGTGAGACAACACTAATGCAAATATAAAACTTCTTTATGGTTAATTATTTCGTTCTGCAAATTTTATGAAAATATAGCTGAGGCTGTTGTGATTAAAATAACACCAAACACGATATAATTTGGATCATATTTGCGTTGATAAATTACAAAAACGGATCCCTCCGAGCCGAGCATGAAATGCTTCCGTACGATCCCCCCGGCCGAGGAGAAACATGTTGCGATCGCTCAGGGTCACGCGGAGACACGCTTTGTGCGCAGTCAGAGTCGACGAGACACGCTTTTCGCGCAGTCAGAGTGGACGAGACACGCTTTGTGCGCAGTCAGAGTCGACGAGACACGCTTTTCGCGCAGTCAGAGTGGACGAGACACGCTTTGTGCGCAGTCAGAGTCGACGAGACACGCTTTTCGGTCGCTCAGAGTCGGCGAGACACGCTTTCGTTCCTGTTACCCAAGCATTAGCATAAATAGTAGATAGTAAATTAGCATGAAAATTGATTAATTAATAGTGTAAATTCTAAGTGTATAATTAATAGTGAATCAATGGGTAAGAGTTTTAATATGTAAACATATAAGTCAATATGATCCAAATTATATCGTGTTTAGTCTCATTTTAATCACAGCAGCTTCACGAATTATTTAGTATAATTTTCATAGCGCAATTCGTAACAATAACAAAAATTCACGGTTGCATTAGTGTGTTCTCACAGGCACGAAGGCATTTATTCTTTCGAGGAATACCGCAACCATTAACCGCCGGGACGTGTCGGCCGGCCCGGGGGGATTCCCCCCAGTGGTGGGGATGAAACGCGCTCGCTAACGCTGTACGACTCGCGCGGCACTCATCGAGAAATTACTGTAATTATAAAATATTCGCCGTAAATGCATGTATCAGAAAGTGCTAAATGCGGTACATTCAATTGAAGATTAATATATGTTCATTTACATAAAATGGACTTGTGATTTTCAGATTTTAAAAAATCTGATTCCAAATTGGCATTATTTATTATGGCTTCCATTATTGCACACATATGAGTAAATAACGTTATTACTTCTTCTGTAGGAGTGGAAAGACCACCTCTTTGTAAGTGATCAAAATATACATTATTTATCGTTGTACCCTTATCCTGCAGAATTAATTATTTACATGTATTACAATTTAATTTTTTAGCAACGGAATGGGATTAATTACTGGATATATAAATTTTAATATAATCATCTACAACACACATGGATGGATATTTGGTATCAAAAATTTCTGAAACTTCATTTACGTCAGCAGAAAGATCATGAACATCATTAATATTCTTCCTTTATAATTGGGAACATAACAACACTGTGGCATTATTAACTAATAAATATAGTACCAAACTTGTGAAAAGAAGTATGTAAAACAAATTTTTCAAAAACTGTATGTATATTATAAATATAAATTTGTAAAAAATTAGTTATCGATACTATTAAAATGTAATTAATGTTGGTTTCATCTATTGAATAAGTACTGAGATTATATTTTGGAATAGACTGCCACTGCTTATACAAAAGTGTTTATATTAAGACAAGGTCCGAATGGTAGACGCTTCTCTTCTAAATTCATTCGATAAAGTTTCTGCTTTGCATAAGGATGTGCCTTCCCTTTACATTATAATATTCTTTTTATAATATTCTTATAACTATTCTTTTATTAAACTGAACTGTGTATTATACATTATCAAACTTCTTCATAGTCTAGATTTCCACTATTAATACTAAATTTAAATATATTGATAGCACAATAGCCTTCATTAAATAAATGTTCTATACACAAAGATTAAGGCCTACATAGTTAATAAATAAATCTTCCTACCTTATTGCACTTACTTTTATATTTTTAAAAATTGCCTGCTAACAATAAGTGCACATTGATGTGTAAACATTCGAAATATAAGCGGGAAACTGAGAGGCCGGTATGGAGAAACTGAGAGTCTGGTAGGGTGGGTTGGGTTAGGTATACTGATATCTACATATATCACAGTCGGACTCTCGCGGTGTTGCCATTTTTACCTTCAGCACGGCTAGTACTAGAGTAGGCTGTGGCAACACGTAACAATATCATGCGCATCTTCCTTGCGGACCGTTGATGTAGCCTAGGGTTGGCTTTGTAGTGGCATACTCTGACCCTAGATACGTTAACGTTGTTATGCTATCGCGTTTAGCAGGCCTTAATATCTAGTGATATCGAATCAACGATCGACAATATAACTATAACAATCGACAGCGGTAATAAATTAGGAGCGCTATTCGAAACAGGATGAGCATACGCGCGATAAATAAAGCTGTACATTATTCAAGTACCAGCGTAGGTTCTCGAACAATAGGAAACTCGGAGCATTCGAATCTTAGAACACTTCACTTGGAAGATTCTAAAGGTTATTTATTACGGAGCGTAAAGAATTAGCTAAAGTGTATTGAAACACGTACGACCTCCGGAGGTTGTCAGACCCCACGATATCCTGTTCTGGCCGCCACATGTTCTACCGTTGAACAAAAGGACATCCCAAGAGCCACTTGACTCTTCAGCGCGCTTTCTCCGACCCTCGCGCGTTTTTCCTTAGCTTTCCCGCGTTTTCCCCAAATACGCGCGTACCCTGACGCCCTTACCGAGAAGCGTAGCACTGCCACCTCCACGCGCCCAAGGACGAATAGAAACCCACCAAGCAACAACCCCATTGGACAAGGACGATTTCGAAGGAGGACCAAGGAACCTAGGAAGAGGAAACAGAGCTGTAATGGGAAGAAGAAGAAGCCCTGCACATCACATAGAATTGAGACCTGAACACAGATTAAATCGAGTCGTGAAAGCAAGATCAATCTAAACATTTGAGCAGAGATCAACTTAGCGAAATACTTGTACAAATAAATACTATCTCTTGGAATAAAACAGTGAATCTTTACAAAAGTCTTTATAAAAGTTAGTGTTCTTTGAATATTCCGCGCCTTTCCACAAGCAGAGCGGTTCAGCGCTCCACGGGCAACCGAACCAACTCCAAGTCCCCATATCCCACCAATCGCGGCGCAACAACGTTATCGTGGCACAACATTTTGTATTATTTTAAAAATATATTTTATTTGCCGATAGAAAGTATATCATGAAAAATATATATTTTGTAATAATTCTCCTTTATTTAAATATTTGCTATTGTTTAACAATACGACATATAAGTGGTTACAAATTATTATGAACATGAAATTATTATGAACAAAATTTCTATGCATATTATATAATTATATGTCTACGTATACGTATAGCAATAATGCAAGCCTTATGTTATTAAGAACATAGTAAAAGAAACAAAAATGTGCAAGGTATATTACTGTATCTTTTTATGTATATTATTAAATATTTGTCAGATGAATTGATACAATCATAATACAGCTTATAATTAATGTTGATAATAATTTCATTTACTATATAAGTTTGGCCACACACAAAGTTTAACATAATTATTACATTAAACTAGAACCTTTCAAATATTAACGTATTTGAAATTCAGAAACTTTAATCACCTTGCTGCAATATACACTCATTTTTTGTAACATACATATATGTAAACAATAGGACACATTAACATTATGAATATTATTTCATAATAATTTCCAAATCATTAAAATTATACAATATATATAATTAATTAATTAAATTTATGGTGAAATATTAATAATGTAATTTTAATAGTTAAGTTTAATTGATAAATTTATTTGTGTATAGTTCTGTTCATCTAAAATTTTGCATATTTCGTCAAGCCTGCAATTACCTGGAAATTTCTATATATGTATATATATATATCTATATATAATAATACATTTTATGTCAATGTAATGTACTTTCCAATATGATAGATATTTTTATATGTTTTGTAATATACCAGTTTCTTAATTTCGCGGCCAGTAAATAAAACATCATCATATCGGATAACCGAAATAGTTCGACATGAAATGTTAACATATTCCTTCTCCTTTCACTATGCAATAAATTGTATATAATTATTAATTTAAAATAAATTAAAGCAGAACATGCCTCCAGCGTAAATATAACTTCTAATGCTAAAACTTTAAGGTTATTTAATCGATACATTAACAAACTCTCATTATCCTTATCGCATGTAATGTAAGAATGAACAAATAGAATACAATAAAGTGACTTCACAGAAGAAAACTCGATAAGGTATAATAAAACATTTCTTTTTTAATAGTATAAACTAATACGATATAAACGTTTCAAACATAACAGTGCAAAGTTATAGCATTGGTAGCTAAGTTTTAGTTTACGAACTAATCACCCGTGGCGCTAGACCTGTGGTCTTCTACTATTGGGAGACAGCAAGTATCTTTTCATGGATCATTCGACCTGCCCCACTCTTTTCCCCTCCCTTACGAAATCCCACAGTTCTACTCTTCCTCTCGACGTCTCGAAGATTTCCGCGTATCAAGTCGAAATCAACATCAATACGTATTGTTGTAAACGTTTTTTATTTGCACAACTATTGCTGCGCTTAAAACGTTTATTGATAAACCGTGTCCCCTTGCGAGTCATTTAGAAAGTTTGGGAAAAAAGATATCTTCGTCCATTTCTCCCTGTCTGTTTATATCATCTGTTTGTCTCGGTTTCGCTTTCTCGTTGGTGGGTGCACGAGTGCGAAAATATCAGACAGCGCAACAGAGTTCCAACATCGATGTATCGATACTAAAGATTCCCGGTTGGGGGGAGGGGGGGCGAGGTTTTGAGACAATAGTTTCTGAGTGAGGTTACATGGGCTCATTGAAATGTCGTGGCTCTTCGAACGACGGACTTACGATTAGCTCAGGTGAGTGCAACTTCTATGAAATTATACTCTTTCGGCTGTTTTTTTAGAATAAAAAATACATACGTGGTTTTCATTGGCTCGATAGAGTAGATTTGCTTGATTGTCGCTGGCCCGATTATTTTAGACGATGACGTGCTTCTTATGTATACTCAACACCTTGTATCCTTACTCTACCCATGTCGCATTCCTTCGGTGCAACTGTGTGATATTTATGTTAAACAGGATATCAGCACTTAGACTTATTGTTATTTTATAGTCATCAATATATACATATGCATAAGTACTTCGAACGAAGACAGCTAATTAAAATTGATCGACATTTTTGTATACGGAGAACCACCTGCATAATAATATAAACATTAAAAAATAGATTTCAAATTATATTCATTTCAAATAGATTTTGTATATTGATTTAGAATGATTATTAATTTAAGTGGAAATCAAAACTGATATTTCAAAATCTAGCATTTTTGATAGAAATGAAAGATTTATATTTCATTTACAATTATTGTATCTATTCAATTCATTTAGCATTTTTTTTATTGCCACATGTTACTTAAAAAGTGTCTTAAAAATGGTTTAAGTTGAATTAATGGCAGAAATATTCTATTAAAAAGAGTTTAAAATACATATATGTATAGATTTGTCCTATTCACTTGCACGTTGTTTATATTGATTGTCAATGCACGTAACCTTGCATCTAACATAGTTTCATATTTGGAAAAAGTACATGCTATATATAAATTAAATAATGTAATTCGCATATTTCTATTTTCAAAATTACATTTCTATCTTATCGTATTGAAATATTTAAAGAATAATTGTTCTGAGGGTCCGTATACTTTACATTCCTTTATGTTTCAAAAATGGAAATTATGATTACAGTACTTTTTAATTATATGTATTGAAAAATTGCATGTTGTATTATAAATGTTTATTTTTTTACCTAATGTCGTCCTCAAAAACATAATTGAATCGAAAAATTATAAGAAACCAATAGCCATTCTATTTGTATGCAGTACAATTTTCATTTGAAATATATTCGTTAAGTTAATAAGCAAAATTTTTAAAATAGGTAAAAGTTCAATAGAACGAACCTTCTACGTACTGTCGTCGACGTTTTAAAATACCACGAAGAGTAATTTTCATCTTCAAGGAAGAGAATTTCCTGGTATCACGCGAGTTCGGCAAATGTGGACAATAATCAATTGCATTCGATTTCGAATCGAATATACTTTTCGTAACAACTCTTAATGCGTGTTAAATTTTATAAGCTGTAGTAATTTACGATTTGTGGGAATATCTTTTATATTCAAAATTTGGATAATATTTGGTGATCCATGGCTTTTGTTAAAAATATTTTGATCAGTAAACTCTTTTTAGAAAATACTTTTCTTTTTTATCAATAAAACATTGATAGTACAGATAAAAAGAGGAATGAGAAAACTGTATACCCCGATATACATTTTTAATTTATATTATATTCAAAATAATCATAAACTAATAAATATATTATGTATCTATTTATTATAAACTTAATACGTATATAATAACGTTAAGATATCTCGAATTACACTATTCGACAAAATTTAAAATAGAGAGTGGAATGAATATTAGATCTGTAATCTTATTTCATTTCAGATTCTACGATTATTTATATTTATACATGACCGAATAATTATTATCTTTTAGTTTTCTCAAGGATTGTAGTATTTAGCAAATTACTTTGATATCATTGTTCTGCATAATTTTCTACGTTATTGTTTTACTATCAAACTAGTTAAAATTACTTAGCGCGTAGCAACTTATTAGTTTCTTAACTATCATAATTATATTATTGTATTCAGTCATGTTTATTATCGTTTTCTGTTATAATGCAATCATTATTGATTACTGATTATTCGATGATTTTTGGATTCTCATTACTTTCGCAATTCAGTTGCTGTTGTCTGAAGTTACATATTTCATTACTCGTATAAGTAATAAACAGTTGCTTTGTTTTGTGGCGGAAATATTTAGTGGGTTTTATAATGAAAGTTTACGATTACTTCTAAAGGAAGGAGACACCTACGTTCAATTTATTCCTACGGATGAGAAACTCTACAATAGACTTCTTTACGTTTTATTATATTTTCTAATTTTCGACATGTTCTCCTTTACAAAAGTAAGAAGGTATATTACATTCCCGTCACACGTACTAAAGTATACAATTTATTCAAAGATTTAATTCGAGTAAAGATACACAAAGGAGGATGGTAGAAATGGGCCGATATTGGATCGGAGATTTCGCCGATTGGAAAACTCATCCAATTGATATAGTTCGCGTTCATTCTGCGAATGATGATTTATCAGCAAAATAACTGTTAACAAAGCAGCAAGTACGTACCAGCAAGGTTTATATCAGTGTCAGAAATATCTGATAGATCATAAAGTCGTTGCTGCATAGGAGAAATATATCAAATGAATAAGTTTTTGGAAAATTGATTACGCATTTTCAACTTCTCAAGATATGTAGAAACATATCCTGCGAAAATTTATCGTTGTCACTTAGGTCCAAAATGGGCCTATTTCTGTCATCCTCCTTTGTCCTTCTCTCATTAATTAATACTATACCAATATTTTATCGTAATATTCATTCATATTTTGTCGTGTTATAAACTATTTCACTTCGTTTACATATTTATTATTTGTTTATTTCACTCGCGACTATTTTTCCCCCTTTACTAAATCCATATTATTAGAACAATGTATAAGTGTCTTTTATTAATCGTGTTTAAAATACAATATCCTAAATATTCTTTCCCTTTTATTGGTTTTAACTTGAAAGGACAGGTAGAAGAGGTATGGGCAGTTGAATAATTTCGTTCGTAGAGAGCAGGTAGAGAATTCGTTTCCTAGAAGTAAAGTGGTTTCCTAAGTACAAACCTAATAGCTCCGTGTCAGGCCGAATATTTTGGGTGGTCTTGCATTCCTTTGGAAATCATAAATGTCTGTTCATGATTATGTCGATGTCAACTTATTTAACCGATATGCACATTTGTTCCATTATTATTTTACTATAGATTTATTCCATATTCGACCGTAAATTATATAAAGTTTTATAGATTTTTAACATCTTGTGTTCATACAATATAAAAAAACAAGTTATTCGGTATTTATGGTTAATATTGAACTTGCAACGTGCATAATTTTGTGTAACAGTTCTTTAATATTTCTCAGGAAACAGTATATCATATTTATAGTTTCGCTATCTATATTTTTTTTTTCTTTAAGTACAATGTATATGTATTTTGTAAATGGGCCGTAAATGTAATTTCACGTAGTGAAAGATTTTTGATTGAATACTTGAAATATTTCTATTGTTGCAAACGCGACATAAAATATGATACATTAATTATTGAATACATAGTGGCTTTTTGAAGTAAATAAATATTAATTTTATATAGTTTAACCCTTTGCACTCCGAACGCTTTTGGACGTTGGCTACCAGCTACTCAGCGCCACTTTACGGAAAAAACGAACATTTACGGACCCTCGTATTATTTCTTATAATTTTGGAACTAAGTAACGTATTATAACGATATTGGACTTATATGAATTGGTTGAGATCGAGGAATGTATATTTGCAAAAAAATCAATATTTTATTGTTGATAATTTTGTACAGTATGATACATTTTGAAACACACCCCAATATGCATTGCAGACTGATTAGTGCATGTTTGACAATAATAATTTGTCTGACGCCTGCCACCAGGTGTATTCCTGTTAGAACACACAATACAGTCCCGTTTTCTTTGTCCCACATCTGGAATATGCAATTTGTTGTCTAATCTATTGTCCGCAGAAGATGTCGATGGTCAATTAGTGTTTTGACAAACTTATGGTGTGTCATTGGCGTTTCATTATTTTTTGTTTGTTTTGAGATGCGATATATTATGTATGAATTTATCACACACATTTTCAACCCCCAAAAAAATAACTTTCTCCACCATTTCAACGATTTACGGAGGAAACAATACGTCGAAGCGTACTGATCCCCACGATCTACACCACCCATGTTTGCCGTATATTCTAACACCATTTCAGGCTTCCTCACTGTTACGACATTGTTTATTTATATTTATAAATTTCACTATACATTGCGATACATTCTTCTACAAACTCTCCTTATCGCTCTTCTCAAGTGGCACCGAGAAGAGCTCGGACCGTCGTGAGCCACGCCTCTCACGTTCTCGTCTGAGACAAAACCCGCTGACATTTCTTGTATATATCTTAGTAATTTTACGATATTTTGATTTGATTTCATGTGCCATTTCAAGAGAAAACTTAGGGAACCATGCTTGTCTCAAAAAGTTGGGCTGAAATAACTCAATTCCCCGTAATCACTAATAAACTTGAACATCCGAGTGATATGCTAGAATTACGATGTCCCCTGAGAGGGGACAGCGGAGTGCAAAGGGTGAATATGTACAAATATAGCATATATACAATATATAAATATATATAATTGTTATATATATTGTATATATAACAATTAATATAGCAACGCAACCCTAATAATTATGACCAAGAAATTCAATATCACATTGATATCTCGTAAATAATCATTGATTATCAACAGTGCTCCCACTTTCAAGTCTTTGTACAAAACATTTCTTTTTTAGAATGCGTATTTTGTAAGTCATTTGAGGTGGCCAAATTATATCATTCAATCTGTGTTCTATTGCATTAAATGTTTATTTATTGCAATTTTATTATAAGATTTACATAATTCTACTGGAATATAACTAGATTTTCACATATGCGTTATAATTTTTAAACTACAGTTCTATTTTATTACTGGGTATTATCATATCACTGAAAGGCCACAGAGTAACGATATTTTTTACTCGCGGAACCTTTTTTATTTTATTAACAAAATATGTTTAAACACTCGTGTATATCAGCGAATTATAACCGGTGCGCAGCAGGAGGTCTACAATTGTGCCCAGAATTAAAAAAAACAGTCCAACAAATTTTGTTTAAATCATCAAGAAACGTACGAAATACAAGAAATATATCTTTTTGTCAGATTGGCGGAAAAATATATTTTTGGCTGTACTGTAGGATTCTAGTAATTACATTATGTGTGCTATGCGTATAAGAGGCTGGAAGTCGCTAGGGTATACATACATATGTACTATCATTGGAAGTTAACAGATTTTTTCAATAGTTACCACTAACTAAAAATTTCCATAAAAAAAAGAAACACAACTTCGGTTTTGAAATTCTCTAAATTAAAAGGATACAGCAATTTTAATATGAATTGAAAATTTGTTAGGATATTTCACTAAACAGTTTTGTGCAAGCAAATATTGATTATTGTCATATATATATGAATTAAAAATAAATTATTGTAAAAAAAAAGGAGCCCGGGGGGGACTCGAACGAACAAGAAAGTTTGCAGCGGTTGGGCAGTTTGACACTTTACCGCAGGACCACGAATAGAATATGAAGTACGAACAAATCGGTTTTTCATTTTTTTAACTGCGGCGCACATAATGAAAAATCTGGAAAAAATTCAGACTACTAGTATCAACAATATGTACTTACAAAAAAAGTATATCTGTAGTTATGCGATTCCTTCAATACAACATCGGCATTTTTCAGTATTTCTTGACGTTTCTTATTTTTTGCAGCTTGGGTTTTCAATGTAAAAATCTTAAAAACTTCTATAATATGTGCCTCCATAACTGAAAACTCTTAGATTTTTTTCAAAATTTTTTCCGCGCTAAAATGAACGATATTGAGCAAAAGCTCTATCTTTCTTCGCCGTAACTACCTCCTCAGTCGAGTTACAGGGATCAAACTGGGTACAATTTGATTTTTCTTGATAAGCAATCGAATGACACCTCACAAGTGGAATTTGGTTTAGGGACACATTTTACCCCCTTGTCCGGCTATAGCCTTTAACATAGTACATACATACATATGGAGGGCTCAGAAGCCAATCAGTGTAAGTCCAAACTTTCCTGAACACGAGTTTCGTAGTTCAAAAACCTTTTAATTGTTAAAACATTTAGTTGATAAATCAATTAAAATACTATTTTCATATGTAACCAATAGATGACAGTACTAACATTGTCATTTTTTGCCAAGTAATTTGTAAAAACCTTATGTCGGTTTGAATGCTAATGTGCCTTTACACTAATTGGCTTCTGAACCCTCCATTCCTAATTAATACCTAAAGTTTCATATATTATAATCATTGCGTGAATTCAAGCTGTAACCTAAGGGAAGTGTTGTATAAATATTTTTATTGAAATATTTACATTTTTAGTTAAAAGCTAGTAATTCGTTGTTAATTGTATAGGAATAATGATACTGCTTTGCTATGCACATATTTATATACTATTATGCACTTATATATAATATATTGCATTAATACATTGTCAATGTATTATATTAAGTAATATATATATAAATATATTTTGTATGTTACCGTTTTACAATAGCACCGCGGCCAGATAAATTCAGCGACCATTCCACAACAGACAGGTAGCACTAGCTTGCGAACTTTTCTGTTTCTATCACCATCTTTCGTGGAGCACGTTGAATGAACTAAAAATCCTTGCTTGTTTTTATACTTCCTATGTCATTTCTACTATTATCAATTTCAGTTCGTTTGGTTCGGCTTTCATGTTTATTGTTTTTTAGGATAATAACAATGAAACGAATACAAAATAACTTTGCTTACATCATACGCGATCTATTCTCTTCTTTTTGTAATCCCCGAAAGTAGTAGTAGGATAATTGTATTATCATTTGTAATTGAATGTTTTATTTAAATATAATGTATCGATGAATTATTACCTTGTACATTAATGAATTAAAGGTTTGTTAGGAGCGGGAAATGACCCTGGCAGTCGATACGACTTTACACAGAAATTAAAAAAAGGCAAATGAAAAAATTGTTCACGACCAAAACATGTAAAATAAAAAAATTAAAATTTTTCTGTGTTCTTGAATTACTAATATTACCTATAATTAACTAATAATAAATTACGAATACCCCCCTGACACTTTATCATTAAATTGTAGATACATTTCATAAACTTAGCATTAGTTGTACATAAATGAAAGATTGAATATTTTTACTTTTAGGGAGGCAACATCCGTGAGCAACGACATCACAATGCGCATGTTGCTGCCGCTGAGGTTGGTTTTAGTCGCAGCAGGCTTGCTGCTGGCAATTACCTCAGCAAATGCACATTTGAACCTACGTTCCGACAGTGCCCAACACTTTACAATCAGCGAACGTGAAGAAGCAATTGCTGGAATAGAAGCCAGTCTCCTATCGCTTCTTGGTTTTGCCAAAAGACCCAAACCACAGAGTGCAGCTTATGTTCCAGAGTCATTGAAAAAGCTTTATGTCAAACAAAATTCAATTGGTATGGCCGATATTGCTAAACCAGGAATTCATGCAAGATCAGCTAATACAGTACGCTCCTTTTCCCATGTCGGTAAGTTTGCATAAAGAAATATATAAATCCCATTGTTTCTAAGCAGTTGCTCAAATTAAATTAAGTTATGGGTAATATTATATGCTTTAAATTTTGCAATTATGTCTTATTTATATTGTATTTAAATATAGTTTAGATTACAAGTTTCTTTCATACTGGTACACCTTACGTAAATGTGAAACTTTTTAGAAAATGTTAAAAATAATAATTATTAGGTAGACAAAATGTGTATAATAATACATAGTGTTATATATTATTTCCATTTTAATTTTTTTCTTTCTTTATTTTCTTTTAACACAGAAAGCGAACTGGATCATAAATTTCAGTCTCCACATCGTTTTCGTCTTTCTTTTGATTTAAGTAGCATACCTTCTGGAGAAAAATTGCAAGCTGCAGAATTAAGTCTTTCCCGTGTGTCTATATTAAATCACGACGATTCCAATGAAAAATTGGGTAGAATACTTGTATACGATATCTTACGTCCTGGTGCAAAAGGACAGAGCACTCCACTGTTACGTTTAATTGACAGCAAACCAATAAATATTAGAAAAAATAGCACAATTAACCTAGATGTCCATCCTGCTGTGGAAAGGTGGATGAAGGACCCCAAAAATAATCACGGTCTCCTAGTACATACACGTGGAACGAGAGGGGAGCATGTCCGTTTAAAAAGGAGCACTAATGAAAGAAATGATACATGGGTTGTCAATCGACCAATGTTATTTACTTACACAGATGATGGCAGGTAGAGAACAATTATTTTTTTTCTGTTTACTCCTTTAAATGGGCTGCATATTACCTACATTTTTTCAAATTTCATACATTAATTTTTAATGTAATATCTTGTCTTGTAAATTCACATTTACCAGCCATTTCTTCTTATACTTTAACGGCCATATGTTTTAACGCATTGAAATTTTTAAAATCATCGGAATAAGTTATTATAGCTCTATTTATGATAACATTATTGATTTATGTTTAGTTCATGAAATTAATCGAATATTTTTAGATATAAGATGTCCTCGGCAAGTCAAATAATGGACCGCCGTGCTAGAAGGGCAGCACTTCGAAAAAATCGTCGAAAGGATGGTCGTGAAAATTGTCGGCGACATCCACTTTATGTGGATTTCGCTGACGTTGGTTGGAACGATTGGATTGTTGCCCCGCCTGGATATGATGCATTTTATTGTCACGGTGATTGCCCCTTCCCACTAGCGGATCACCTGAATTCTACAAATCATGCAATTGTCCAAAACTTGGTTTATTCGACAAAACCAAGCATGGTGCCAAAAGCTTGCTGTGTACCTACTGCACTCAGTTCTATATCCATGTTATATCTCGATGAAGAAAATAAAGTGGTTCTGAAGAATTATCAGGACATGGCTGTTCTCGGATGTGGATGCCGTTGACTATTTAACAACTGTTTCAATAAACTGTTTTAACAGTGAAGAATGTATGTGCAATAATACTGAGAATGGTCGGAAAGGCATTATAGAATGAGGGAATAGAGTACTAAGATATTACACTAACTTAAATGGTATAGTACATAATACACTTTTCGACTGTACATCGAGCCGGTTTGTTAAACATTTACACGAATTAAGGCACACCCGAAAGGCTTTATATTGATGTGTAACAAAATTGCAATTACGTGAGTAACTATCAGAAATTCCTACGGTCTGAACTGCTTACTAACTATACGTAGAATAAAAAAAAGTTCTGAAAGAATTGTATTACTGTATTCAGACATAATTCAGACATAATTCATCGACTGGCCGTTATAAAAAATTTAAACAGAGAAAACAAACGAAAAAAATGGTCACATATTCTTCAACTTCTTCGAAAGTATGCATGCATCAAAAAATGTCAATGAATTACAATTAAAGACGATTTTTTTTATTACGCATATAGTCAATCGGTATCATCGATTGTGAAGAAATATTACAAAATCTAACTAAGATTCCAGTCCTCGTTTGTACTTGTGCCTTATCTTAAAGTATTTTGCAGTCGAGAAAGGAGAAAGTATTTTCAAACGAGGATTTCAACCGAGCTGAATACGCGCGCCAGACTTTTCAGTCCCCCCCCCCCCCCCGCCCCAGGGTCCCTTCTTATTCGGAAAGTTTCTGGAAAAATTGATAATTTGTTACTACGATTATTAATTAACTGACTAATCGATTGTTATTTGTTCAAAGTAAGGAGATTGAATTTGAACAAATGGATGACCGATTCTTATTGACGGCAGGAAAATGTTGAAATGATTCAAGTATTAAAAATTCATATTTATTAATTTTTCGATTAATTTAGTACTTGAAACGTTCCGATAATTCTTCTGTGATTAATTTGTATGTGGTAATTATTACTTTCTAATACTCCCAAATTCTTCCAAAATAAGATATTTTAATGTATGTGTTTAATATTATATTTACAATGCATTAACAGGTCAATGATGAACCTTCTTATAACATATCACAAATTTGTATAATAATTGATTATCTTTTATGAAAAAAGTATTTGAGTATTGTTTCGTTATTAGACTTTGTTAAGGACAATTTAACTGTTTCCTGCTTATAGTAGAATGTACCTTTCTTTAGGCATTTAAAGCAGGTGTATTTTAATTATAATAACCAACTAATGAGAACAAATGTAAATGTTAAGTGAAGAATATTTTTCAATTATTAATACAATTCATTAATCGTTTAAGCATCTTCAATTCATTTTTGTCTATGAAAAACTTTCACAACACTCTGTTTTCTTCATTTTATTGAATATTGAGTATAAGGAAAATGATGCAGCGACAGTTGTCCATTTCATATTATTGAAATACTTTTTCGTCACGTATGTAAAGAATAGTATATTTAGTTAATCATTCCGGTATCAATTGACAGGTAATACAAAAAATATTGGAAGATACTTTACTGGCTTTATAATCGAGTCCGATTACAGTGGTAATTTCAACTTAACTTTTCTGTTGATTGAATTTGATTCGACGTTTCAAAGTTGGGTTCGGTAGTTGAGTGATTTTAAATACACCAGTGTGTACAAAAGAAATAACTCCTGCCGTCAAAAATAAACCGTACCTGCCCGAGGAACATTTATTTATAATGTTAGCTACGAAAACTAAGCGTATGTATATTTGTACAAAAAGGAAAAGTGATGTTAAGGATCGCTTATATCCGGGGCGCGCGTCAGCCTGTATGATCTGTAAAAATACGTAGAATTAAACAAGGACTAATGTAAATAGTGCGTCTGTATAGTGATTTAGTTATTAGCATTGTATTCAATTTGTATTAATATTTCTACGTTCTTCGATTGTACACAGATTTTGCGTGTGTAAATAGTAAATAAATTTTAATAAAGACCTATGATCAATTACACTTAGTTTTAATATTTAAATATAAACAACGGAGAGCAGTTCCGGGTGAATGCGAGAAAATTAATTGCAAATAGAGCTGGCAATAGCCAACACATTTTTCGAATTGTAATTGGAATACGTAATTCTAAAATAATTTTAAGCATAGAATAATAAATATTATATAAAATATGTAACAAAAGTTTTATTTCTTTATACAATTGTACTACATACATTGAATAATACACGATTCATTGTATATGTAAAAAAAATATAGATGAATTATTTCAGTCTTTAATGCCAAACAAGAATAATGATTCAATAGAATGGATATACGTCTTCAAGTCTCATATAATGGCAGTGCGAGGCAAAAATCATTTCCACAAACATTTTGCATATACAATATTCTTGAATTTTGAATTTCGTTTACTAAATACTCTAAACATTGTTATGGCACGGTCTGATTATAATTTGCAGGAACAACAGTATTTTATGTTTACATAATTATCTCGAAATGTTAACTTATTACTTTTCATAATCTCATTAGCTGGTATACAAAAATGTAAATAAATGCAATAACCATTTTTGACTCACGTTATAAAAGTTACAAGGTCTTTCTCTACGAATATACATTTCAAATGTTCTTAGATTATTCAATTATTATGGTTCGTTATTACTTTGATTGTATCTTTGTTAGAAATAATTTCAAATTTTCTACCTAGCTTTTATAAAATTTTCTTAACTATTACTGTGCTTACTATTTTAATTTGCAATACAAAGTTTGATATGTTTTGGTTGTAAATACAAAACTTATACAATTAATTTCTTACATGCTATGTCTTACGTGTACCATTAGAACAGGACTACATCAGTTACAAACTTAAAAAATACTTTTCGTACAAAAAGGAATCCCCTTTTTAAACAACCTGTATCGTTATCACTAAAAATCATATACATGTTTTATACATTATTACTTGTTACAATATTTACAATATTTCATGATTACGTCACTTACAAGTATGTCATAAAGTTAAGAGGCACAATGGTAAATTTTTTACAAAGCCAATCGTAAAAAAATTTGTTTACGTGATAATAGCACATTAAACACACTTGGTTGTGTTAAAACAGACATATTTTTAAATGAAACTATCAGTTTCTTGCAGACGGCGAATAAAATCTTATCGGTATAATTCCCATTATTAAAAGTTACATTTTCTTTTAGAAAAAAATCTTTCATCTTGAATACTACAAATAAAATAGCAATTAACGCATTATTGACCGGAGACACGAATTTATCTATTATATTTCCTTTGTTTTTCGAATGTTATTAGCGGGAAATGCCAATTGTTAGCTTTTCCAGATGTTGGTGACCTGGGAGGTCGAAAGACACCTTCCATTTCTCAATTTTTAAGATTCTGGTAAAAACCGGTAAGCATTTGTCATGAATGCATATTTCAACTATGTAATTCCTAAAATTGTCCGGGAACAGAGATTCGATCCGCTTAATTGTAAGCGGTCAACAATGTGTTAACATTTTATTTGTGACATGCCAACGATTACTCGCTTGCGTTTCTTTTTTTATCAGTGTAAATATATATTCAAAAACGGTATTTATATCTTTTCAACGTTAACAAATTAAACAAATTTTTTTACTTCATCCCCTTTTAATATTAGAAACATTTTAATAAAATAAATTTTCATCCCTTAATAGATTTTTAAAAACTTGTAAAAGTTTTAAAACAAAATATAAAAAATTATTAATCGGTTTAAGGAACAGGAGACGGGGGTGGTGGAAATGGACTGAAATACGTAGAAGATCGTGAACTAGGAGAAGGAGGGCAACTAATTCCAGCATCACTCTGGTAAACAGATCTTGGGGTAGGTGGCGGAGGATAGGGTTCGCTTTCATATCGATATCTTGCTCGATAATTACTATCTGACTCATCACAAACGTCTGTGCTGCAGGGAGTTGGCGGTGGAGGCTGATTTATACTTCGATAATGTCTGTACGGTTTATACCTGGACGCATTACTGCTCGAACATCTAGTAGAATTAGCTGTTGTCGCAGGGCTTGGAGGAGGATTTAACGTTTCCTGTGGGTAACCTCCCGTAGAACTGCCTCGAGTTGAACTTGATGCTCCTTAAACAACAATTTCTATTCTTGAATTCTAGAAATGCACAGATATTTCACATATTATGCTATTACAAATCATTTTTAACATATGCACATACATGTATGGGGTGTACCCGGTGCACTTCAAGCATCTTCAATATTTCAAGAAATATACGAAAATGTTTACAAAAATAAGATAACTGGATTGTATTAATTTTAATTGGTGTGGCCCTTTGTAACCTTATTGGAACGAACAATTTTACGATATATTCATAATTGAGCGGGTCCTAATTAAGTTGGTTTTACTGGATTATTAAAACCGTTTAATGATGTCTTTTTATTGTCTAAACAAATATGGTTTATATTGTATATAATTTTTTTGCACAATTTATTCTTGATTAATTAAGTAATTAAATTGTAGAATAATTTGTATAGTTTTAATATTGGGATTAAGAGTTTTGCCCTATTATAATAATTGGATGATCATCGAATAATAATTATGCTATATTAGGATATTTACGATCTATTGTTCAAACAATTTCCTTTGAATTTGTTAAAAGTTATTCGTCTTATTAATTATTTCTATTTATGCATAAAGTTTATAATACAGCATCGACGATTAATTTAAAGGTAGAAATCTGAGAATAATATAGAACAACTTTATGTTTTAAAAATGGAACGTTCGTGTTTTTTTATCCCAAGGTTGATAAAGTAATAAATTCTATGTATAAACAGATGCCTATTAAAATACATTTATTCAAAACTCGCTGTTTTTGAGGCACTCCCCTTTTTACCATTCCTATCAGTCAAGTTAAGAAATACGTTCAAAATTATGCTTGTTACATCTTATCTAACTGCGAATATTGTTTCCTAATACAAATTAACTGTTAGATCTTTCGTGCACCTAACTTTTCAAATAGTACGGTCTTATTCTTTCTTCTCTATAGTCGTACAGTTTTTGTAAGTACACAATTCTTATTACCTGAAATAACGGAGATATTCGGGATATTCAAAGATGGTGAGACACACCATAAATATATTTCTATGTTATACATACACATAACACCCAACTAATTTTTAATTTCACTAAGGCTTTATCTTAGTAAAGTTTTATTTGCACAAACATTATTTTATACATAGTTATGAACTATGTAATATAAAGCAAGTGCAAGTTTATACTTGGAGAACATGATATCAGTTTCTGTACTAAACTCTGCGATCAATTATTGCAGTTATATATTCTGGCAAAAGTATAGTTACTATTTTTTTTTAGTTAATTACTATAGGTTACTATTTTGTAAATTATACTGCCTTACACGAATATTGTTTTCAGAAAGAAGTCTTTTTATTGGGCAGTGTTATTAATAATATCTATGAATATTTTGCTACGAATCTTCTATTAAAGTTTAACTTACCGGTTATATGGCTTCGATCATAACTTGACCCTATACTACTCCCATTTAACATAGACATTCTTACAGTCTCCATTCCCATTTTCAAGTCTTTCCTCGAATTTTTTTGTGCAAACATTGGTTTTGCTAGTCTCGCTGGCTTAGGTGATAATGGATCTCCAGCTGAATCGTGCAAGATATCAGGCAATTCTTCGGTATTTATAAACTTTCTTCTGCAATAATAAAACGCAAAAGCGATTGCAGCTATTGTTGCGATCAACCCGATAGGTACAATAATAACGTAGGTGATTTTTCCAGATTCCAGTGAGTTATTCTCTTGTCGAGGATTATTTATAGGTGTACACACAGATGGAAGCTCATCGCTTCCATCAGCACAATCGTCCCAACCGTTACAGAGCGCAGAACCAGAAATGCAAACACCGCTACCAATGCACTGAAATTGACCTCGACGACAACAATGTGCTTCGTCTAGGCCATCGTGGCATTGAGCTGTTCCATCGCAGACCCAGGACATATCTGAACAATTTTCAAGTATTTCACAAAAAATAATGTTGGTACTTCGTTTTTAATATAAATATTCGTTCCACGTGCATTAGTTTAAGATTGCAGCTATTCTTACCAATACAATGACCGCTTTGACATTTAAATTGTTCACGACTACAGGCTGGACAACCTAATTCATCACTCCCATCGGGACAATCAGTTTGACCGTCGCATTTCCAGGTCGCAGGTATACAATCTTTAGCTACCGCAGAACTAGGAGCAGCGCAAGTAAAATAGTCAGATCCGCATGCTGGTGCTGCTCTGCAAGTCTTTTCGTCTTCAGATAAAACCAAAGACTTTGGACACGAACATCTAACACATAGTATTTTTAAGTATTGTAAGAAAATGCAAGTCTCACCATATGGCTTGCAATTTAAATTTTTAGTTTAAATAAGATTAGATTTTCTCGATTAGTAAATAGTTACCTGGAAGAAGTGGTTCCGATGCAAAAGTGCGAACATCCCACATGATCCCGAAAGGGACTACAAACGTGTGTTTTCATTACACTATCTTGCGGAGTGTTCACTGCAATTATATCTGTAAGCATTTTATTCATGATTATTTTTCTCCCGTTTCCAGATTTATCAACACGTTCTAAACTTGATGTTTCTCGATCGAACCAATAGATGAAATCAAAAAAGATAGTCAAATAAGCAGTCGATCCTTGTCCAACAGAAGAAACCACAATTCTTCTATTATTTCCTTCAAAATCGGCACACTCGATCTGACTTCCGTGTGCCCAATAAACAATGTTTGCAACTGCATCTACCGCAATGCTTGTTGGTTGTTCAAGATCCGTTGCTATTACAATTCTTTCTTTTCCATCCATTTTGCTACGCATTACTCTCATCCTTTTTCCAATATCAGTCCAAAACAGCAGCCTTTTTTCTGAATGTATTGCAATACTTCGTGGCTTTTCTCCCTCACCTTTGACTACAACACCTAACGCTGAACCATTGTCAAGTTTTGTAACATTGATTGCGTCATTTATTGCACACGACCAGAACAACAATCTCCCCAGAGAATCTAAAGCAAGATCTACTGGCTGCCCAGAACTACCAGAAATCATTACACTAGAATGTGTTCTATTTTCCAGTGTTTTTCTAATAGACCAGTTGCGACCATCTATCCAGTAAATATGTTGGGTTATAGGATCAAATTCTATAGACCTTACATGTTTTAGCCCCTGAATTCGGAAAACTACGTCTGGGCAGTCCTTGGTATCAGGCAGGAAACGAAAAATTGCATTGCGTAAGCTGTACATCATGAAATTTTTCGGAGCTGTAAAAAGAACAATAAGTTAGGCGATTAAATATACCGCGAAAATTTTAGCGAAAATTAATTGAAATAAATGTTGTATTTTTCGGGGGTAACCGCATGATGCACTGATGTCAACTTCTTTCATAATAAAAATTGTGGGTCACGTTATAAAACATCTAAGCGATGTGTGCAGAAACGACCAATTTTTCTTTGAATCTATTTATTTATAGTCGCATCGAGTGCTACTGGTCATTACCGACTACAATGGGGTGTGGAACGGTGAACAGTGGAGTTCCAACCCAACAGTTTTAGGTGGAATCCGTACCTATGCAACCGTATACTACACACCTCTAATACACGTTCAGTATAGTAAGAAACAAAAAACAATCAAAGAGCGATGCTTTCTTATTTACTATTATTCTTCGAGTTCCTAAAATAGTTACATATCTGTAGCATTACTTAGGCTCCGACAAGTTAATTATAATTTCTTTAAACTCATTTAATGATCATTGTAATATACATCACTGAATTTGATGTAGAAGTATAAACAACTTTCATTGGGAAAAGAAATTTGACTTCCATTTGAAAAACCGAGGATAACGTCCCTCTTTAGCATACAACATTCATTTAAATTATCGAAATGGTTACAGTTTCATGCTTCACACTGTAAATAGTGAGAGTTTGGAAGCAACAGTATACCAAGTGTGTTTAAAAAACAGCTTTAGTTTTTGATCTTTTTTTTAATGATGTCTATTTCTTATTAAGCAATACTTATGGAAATTATTAATAATTTTCCAACACATGTAATGACCAACGATACTATTACATCTTTTTCCACATGATTTATTTTTTTAGCCCTTTTTATCAAATCTATTACGTCGAATATTATATGTATACAGTTGCAAAAACAGAAAAAGTGAAACAGCTTAATGCTGTTGAATCATACTTCTGATGTCTGCATTGAAATTTCAAAATATTTAATTACACCTACCAATACAAGTTCTATTATCCTCGCCCAAATTATAATGAGTAGGACATTCGCATTTAAACGAATTGGATATGCTTTCATTCTGTCCAGGTAAAGCAATACAAAGATGACTACAATTTCCGTTTCTTAATGCGCAAAGATTGGATCCTGCTTGCCTGGAAGCATGGAAGACCAATAGATCGGTCACAGATTCTAATTTATAGTGAATCTTTACCCTGTTTGCTCCGGTAGTTTTATTTGCTTTCTCTATAACGCCTGTAGATGAAACGAATATTTGAAGAAACATTAGAATTTACCAGAAATAAAAACTTATTCATTCACCAATTAATATTTCGATATATTTTATTACCTGTATTCCAATCTGTCCAGTAAATATAATCTTGATACTGAGTAATACTAAATGGATAGACAATATTTTGTGATACAATAGAATTTCTTTTCCTGAAACGTAAATCAAAATTGTCTATGGCGGGTGTATATAAATCCGCCCAATATAATTTCTGTGCCGAATGATCAATTGTTAAACCATTTGCCCTTCCAATATTGGAAAGTATTATTTCACGATTTGTACCATCCAAAAATGCTCTTTCTATACTTCCAGAATTGCCCCATTCTGTCCAATACATGTAGCTAGAACATAAATTGCAAAATTTAATATAGCAGAACATGCTTATGGTCGCATAATATGTTAAAAAATGACAGAAAATATTTACCCCCTGCTTGGATCAAGAGCTAGACATCTAGGTTCAATGATATTGGACCAAATAAGAACTTTTCGACTACAACCTTCTAAGCGGACCATCTCTATCCTTCGAGTTCCTGTATCACTCCAGTACAAATTGTGAGCAATCCAATCTATTGCTAAACCTTCAGGTGTTTCTAAACCAAGATCAACAACTCTTTCCAGATTTGAACCATTTATGAAAGCTCTTGTAATTGTTTTCAATTTAACGTCTGTCCAGTAAATACGATTATCTGCTATGTTAAAATCTAAGGCGCTAATACACAAAAAAGACAAAAACAGTATAAAACTTTGAAACGAAACAATTTTTATATGGAATGTTGATAAATAAAAATAACAATAGTATCTCTGATTATACTAAGTGTAAGTCTAGGCCTTACCTTGCATCTTTAACACCAGTTAATGGAATAATATTATCATTATTCGCATTTTCAATACTAATTCTGCCGATATTTTCTTTTCTTGCGAATAGCATGAATGCATCTGGTACAACGCAAGTCTTTTTATCTTTTGTCAGTTCGAATCCAATTTGACATGCACATACATATTTATTCTCAGGGCGATTTAAACACAGATGACTACATCCACCGTTATTCTTTGCGCAAGGATTCGTGCCGTTAACTTTTCCTAAATGCACTGCTTTCAAACCCATAACATTTGGAACTTGATCAACAATAATTTCCCTTTCACCACCTGTAAGTTTGTGTGCCCTATCCACGCTTCGCCTTTGCCAGTCTGTCCAGTACAGATAGTCTCCTAACAAAGTTAATCCAAAAAGATGCGGCAGATTGTCTGTAATTACTTCTCGCCTGTCCGTACCATCCATATTGCACACTTCGATCTTATCTGTTTTAGCATCACACCAGTAAATTTTAAACTTTGCGAGGTCCAAAGCAAGTCCATTCGGCCAAACAATATCTTTGGTTACTAAAAGTGTACGTTCCGTTCCATCAAGATTACTGCGTTCTATTTTTGGACGTTTGTCATTCCAATCTGTCCAAAACATCCATCCCAGTTCAGGGGCTAAAGCAATTGCTCTAGGTTCCATTAAATCTTCATTTATTAACACTTTTCTGCTTGTACCATTTAAACGAGCCACTTCAATCCGATCTGTTCCTGTGTCGGTCCAGTAAAGATTCCGTGCCAGCCAGTCAACTGCAATTCCATCTGGATTCTCTACTTCGGTCGTTATAATATTGGCTTGATTAGAGCCGTCAAGGGAAGCTCTACGAATTGCGCAAGCTTCTTCATCTGTCCAGTAAAGCATTTCTTGCACAGGATCGAAGTCTATCGCAATTGCATGTTTAATTCCTAATTTTATCAAAACATGATTATACATTGAAATTCTTTAATACAGGACATAGAACGTCTAATGGAAGAGAAAAAATACCTGTGAGTGGCAGTACAAAGTTGGTATAATCCGGTGAATCTAAAGAGATTCGACAAATTTCATTTCTTTGAACTATTAATAATAATTCTTCCGGTCCATCCGCGCAAGTAAAGTTATCCAATAATTTAACACCCGTAGGACATGCACAAGTATATCCAGGTTCAGTCATACTTAAAAGACACAGGTGTGAACAATTTCCATTATTTTTTTCACAAGGGTGTTTTCCATGCGGTTGCCTTCTAACGTCCCAAACCTCTATGTCGCCAGGGATGTATTCCCCATGCAACAGCTCTCTAGGATGCGCTTGATTCTGACGAACATCGTACGAATGTACACACCATGTCTTCCAATCGGTCCAATATAATTTATGATCAAAAAATGTCACTGCAAAAGGATAATCTAATCCTTGCTCGACCACTTTTCTTCTATTCTTTCCATAATAATCCATCACTGCAATAAATTTAAGTTTCCCATCTACCCAATAAACCAACTCGTTTTCATAATCTACCGTTAAACCGTTTGGCCAAAATATATCGTCAGAAATAATCACTTCTCTTGTTGACGGATCTCCGTTCATTGCAGCTCTTTCTATTTTAGGTATATCACCCCAATCGGTCCAAAACAATATACTTTTCATTGGTACCAGAGCTATAGCTCTTGGCTGATATATGTCAGTCCAAAAGAGAACTTTTCTGTGGCGTCCATCGATGCTAGTCACTTCTACTCTATTCTTTTCTCCATCCGTCCAATACAATTTCCCCGTATACCAATCACATGCTAAACCGTCTGGTGAGATTAAACTAGAATTCACTACGACCGTTCTTTCGCTAGTGTGCGTGCCATTTGTTCGAATGCATTGAATCATTTCTAAGCCACTGTCGGACCAGCACACTAATTCTTGCTTGAAATAAAAATCTAGAGCTGCACCTTCAGAGACATTTCTTACAATGGTAGCTACTTTGTTAGTACGAGAAGCATTGGCCATTCTAATATCCTTTTGTGTGGCAAAGAGAAGTGTTGGTGATCCTACGAATAGGTAAGTTCTTCCATTAAAACTTATCAATGACGTGTTGACAGAATTACAATTGCAATAGAACAAATTTTAATTCAATCTATGACAAACAAAAAAAGAAATTATATCGAACTTAACACAGATCTTGAGATAAATATTTAAAAAATAATGTTACGTTATAATTACATTAACTTAATTGAAAATCATTATAAAACCTGGATAAGCATTAAAACTTTTGTTTACATTATTAGTAAGATATTGCAGTAGCATTGTGGAAAAAGTACGTAAACTACGATGGTATGTTGTTTATCATTTCAATTGAAAAAAAATTGCAACATAACCTTTATCGAGAACTTACAGAAAATCAAACAACGAGCGTTACTTACCATTAGAGAAGAGAACAAGTCTGAAGAAGCATGCAGTCAAGATAATTATTAAACTGATAATAGCCATTCTAAAAATCCCAGTCGGATATCTCGATAGTAGACATTACGAGGAGCTCCTAAGGCGTCGTTCGTCAATCTTTATTCATGACGAACGATCGATCCGCTCCTCGTGTACTTCATAAGAATTTCATCTGTCTGAACGTTATTTACGTTTTTCTTAACGTAATATGATTGAAAAAGATATACCCCATCGCTCGATTAAAACTATTAACCAAGCTGATGCTTCTTTGGAAGCCGGCGGTGCCCAAAACTAATCACCACCACCCCCAACATTTCCAATTGACAATAAAGCTTACCGCCTATGACGTCATGGAAACCGAGTGTATCATTTTTACCAAACTGTACATTAGTTAGTAACAGAAATAATAGTGTTTTAGTTGGTATTCTAAATAATTACTAGTGCATGTTGCTTCCGTTAGGACATTTAAACAGGACACCTGAAGTAGTATTATTGATATCGTGCAAAATTTGTGATATAACATTTATACTCTATGTAATTATCGGCAATACATATTTGTGTATTTAACTCCTTTCAGTATTTATGTACATTTCTGACTACGAATTTGTTTTTAATACATTATTTCATATATTTTAGTTACACTGTCCTTTTAGTCTAGTGAACCTGTGTTTGTATACATGTTGGCAAATAGACCCAACAAATAATATATATTGTGCTTTGGTTTACACAAAAAATATTACGCTAGTGAAGTAACGTAAAATTTGTTTAAATGGCAATGCTTCCACCGGATCCAAAATATATTTTTCGCGGTAATATGGGATGTGTTCATTGCATCCTTTTTGAAATAACCTGCAGCACAGAACATCTTTATGCAGGGACCACCAACGGCAATGTTTATGTTTGGGATTTAAATGTAAATAAAGTATTAAAGTATCTGCCTCTGTAACAGCAAACTTATTCTAACTGTTTTATATGTATACGCGTCATATATATATATATATATTATTATTATCGTGTACATTTATTTAAAAATTTATAATACATTGTGTAACACAAATCTTGTTTGCATTTCAAAGACGAACCGGGAGTTATATCAAATTACATCGGAACAGAATACTTGCTTAAGTTTACAATGTTTAAAGAACAATCATTTGCTAGTACAACATAAATCTGGTTTAATAAAAATATATAAGAGAGCAGAATCTCAATGGATTGCAGATAAATCTATTAATATAGACTACTGCCATTACTGCAGGTATTAACTTATTTAGTATCGGGTTGGTACAAAAGTTTAGTCGTGAATGAGATAGACATAAAGTCATAAAGGTAGTTCAAAAATGGCAATGATTGTAGAACATAGTGATGCATATGATGTTCAATAAATCTATGTAAGAATATTTGAACATTGTTTTTGTATTTACCTTGAAAAATGTTAGAAACTTTTGCCCCAATCCAATACTATCCACCTCTTATAACGGAGATCAATAAATTAAATGCATTTGTTTCTATTTCTCTTGTTTTGTATTTAATTTAGAATAATTTAAAGTGATTTCGAATAACAGGTTTCAAACAATGTCCAACAGTGAGCTATTTATACCGCTGAGAGAATCCACCGTTGGAATTTTATCAACAAATACTTTGAATATAGAATTAACATTAAAATCAGCAAATTCTGAAAACTTGGGAGAAGTTGTGGCGATCAAACCATTGAAAAATGAACATGTACTTTTAGTTGCTTATGAAGGGGAAAAATTATCTCTGTGGGATATACGGCAAAAAAGTATTTTAAGCTCCTTGGTGGTAGAAAAGTGTCCAATGGCCTTGGACTTTGATTCATCCATAATGAAAGGAGTAATTGCTGGTCCTTCCAATAATTTGCAGGTATTGATATATAGATAAAGATAAAGAAAAATCATATATAACAAATGATGGGGGTAATGTCAATTAGTATATAGAGTTCTGTGTATTGAAAGATAATTATATATTCAAGAAATAATCAATAACAAATGATTATTTCTAGACATTCAATTTATCAGCTGACCGTTTACTGTGCAATAAGAGTAAGATAGCTTTAAGAAACCCTGGTACCTCCGTAATTACAATAAGGCCTGATTCTAAAATTGTGGCAGTTGGAGGATGGGACAGTAGAGTCAGATTATTCTCTTTGAAGAACTTTAAACCATTAGCTGTTCTAAACCAACATAAAGATACTGTACAAGATATTGCTTATTCTACGCAAAGGGTGAAAACATACGATGACAAGTGGATAATGGCTACAGCTGCGAAAGATGGATATATAGCACTATGGGATATTTATAACTAAATTTTATAATAATAATAACGAAAAATCTGATCGAAGAGAGGAAGGAAAATGTTGAATGTTCAAGATCGTACATCTAAATGTTATTGAAGTATTAGTCATATTTAAATACTTTCAATTTGTATCATTTTTTGTACTGCTATTATTTGCACTGTTATTAATGAAACAAGAAATATAGTAAAGTACGATACATTCTTCTTGTAAGTAGAATTTATGATTAGGCTATAATTCAGGGACAACGTATTATTGGTGGCTCGCGAGCCATGCGTGCCTTATACCTGTGCCCCAGCCAGTCTTCATCTTTGCAAAGGAGTAGGGCGTTTTTATCTGTTGGTGGGGACTTGGTGACTCTCGGAGGAGAAAAATTTCGTTCTCCCTGGATAATATAACAGAAGTGTAATTTAATATAATAAAGAATTTAAAATCAACAGTGTATTTATAATAAACATATATCCACAATTATTTTCATTTAATCATTGAAGCATATGTTTTGCGATAAAGTTGCACTTTGCTAGCAGCTCAATCATTCATATAGGTTATTATTTCGATAACTATATTTGCTCCACCAGTTATACTCACGATTATAAAATCTGATATTTTTATATTTTGTTAAAGTTTCTCAAATTAAATAGTAACTCCAAAGATCGTTATTTATAATAATATTTGTAATATTTCTAGTTACAATGTTTCAACTAAATTGACCGATAAAATACATAAATATCGTACGCAACTGCAGTTCGGCTTGCGTTTATAAATGATTTATACAATTAACTTAACATTCAATTAAATATAATTAACATATACGTATAAAATTAACTATTGTGACTTCAATTTTATCGGACAGTGGGAATGAGTCTGTAAATCTATCTGTAACAAATATAGTTACACTTTACCTATTTATATTAGAGCAAATACAATTCATTATGAGTGGGAGTCTGTTTCGATTTAAACGAAACGTATCGTTAGAAACTTTAAGGTATTCAAGTGTACGTGCGAAACAATCGCCAGCTGCATATTGTTTCGAATTAGTTAGGTATAATACTATAATTTACGAAATAAATTCAATTTTCATGCGACCCTTTGACGTATTTAAATCGACTATTTTCTCATTTTATATTTTCATATTGCGTACCATTTGTAGTAACAAAGAAGTAATTAAACGTACAAGATTGATTACTGTATGTTGCTACTCTTTGCATGACAGAAAATGCTTATACCTACATAAATATAACAGAAACTAATTTTCATTTCTTGATTTGTTAATGTTTTCCAGAAAGTATGACTATGAAAACTTTCTGTGTACATTATTGTTATCGCCTGAAATTAGAGCAGCTGCATTTGCAATTCGTGCTTTCAATGTTGAAGTAGCACAAATAAAGGATCAAGTAAGAGATTATAAAATAGGAGAAATGAGATTAAAATTTTGGACAGATGCGTTAAATAATATTTACAATGGAAATCCTCAGAGAAGTCCTATTATGTTGGAACTACATAGGGTATGTTGATTTCAATCTAAAGAATATGTAACAGTTCGAAGTTAATTATGAACTATTATATTATCTATAATATTCCTTACAGATCCTGCAAAACCATTCCCTTTCCAAACATTATTTCAAACGTTTAATCAATGCTAGATTAGAAAAACTGTCTGATTATTCATTTGCTGATGTAAGTGAAATAGAGAAATATGCAGAGTACAGCAGTGCTTCTGTTTACTACCTTCTATTGGAAGTACACGGTATAACTAACATTAATGCAGATCATGCTGCGAGTCATATGGGCAAGGCACATGGAATTATCAATTTAATCCGGTCCATTCCTTACAATGCTAACAAAAGAGTGAACATGTTACCGCAAGATATTTTATTAAAATACGGCGTTTCTACAGAAGCTGTATTGCAGGGTCAGTCGAGCAAAGATCTCAAAGATGCGATATATGATATAGCGTCTTGTGGAAAACTTCATTTAGATGCTGTAAGTATTGCTTTGTAATTGAGTCATGGCGAAAACCGGTGAGCAAAACTGAAAAGACAGGAAAAATTAACAATTTTGTTTTGCAGGCCATTTCTCTTAAAAGTAACGTGGGAAAGAAAGCAAATTTGATATTTTTACCAATAATTTGTCTAGAAAAATTTTTAAACGAATTAAGGAAAGCAGATTTTGATATCTTTAACCTAAGGCTGCAGAAGAAAGATAATCTACTACCTCTATACTTGTATTGGAGAAGTTGGAGGTATTAAATTTAATCATCGATTTGTTGTTATTTTTAATAATTTGTAAAGTAGTTGGAATGATAAGTATATTAGAAAAACTGGAATAACTGTTATTTTAACCGAACCGATACAAGAATTGTTCACATTTCTTCAAATCTATTGGACAACTAGCTTCTATATCTGTTTCAAATATTACATATTCACATATACATAACGCAACAAGAAATTATTGATCGAATTTTTTTTATTTGTTCTTTCTCTATTTGGAGTAAATTGTTTAAATTCGAATAATTTAAATTACGTACATTTTAATCTAACATATTACGTTAGTGATATTTTATGACCTATTTACGAGAATTAAGAACCATTTCTAAGGAACCTAACTCAAGTATTTTTTCTTATACATTATGAAAATGACTTGTGTAATTTTCACAGTCCAGTTCTGTAGAATTTAAAGATAAATCTCCAGTAGTACAGGGAATCGTGGGTATGTTCGAATCTTGCACTGTAAACCCATGATAATCTTCATGTTCCGATTCTGTTGCATACGGTAAATTCAAATGCGTTGACGCTAATAACTCATTCGCTGATCTTTCCTGTGGCGCATCAAAATCACTCTGTGTGTCTAAGCTTATAAGACTTGTTTCATCTTCCGCTTTGCTCACATCGAAACTGTCGTCACCAATAAAAGAAGGAAAATCGAAGGTTGGAGACGGCGTAACACAATCTTCTATTAGGGACGTTCTTAAATCGTTTTGTGGCGTCGAATTATTAACCATAGTAGAACAAACCTGGTAAGCAGTTATATGTTATTGCTTATAATAGATTTTTCAATTATAAAAACAGAACTTACTTGTGGAATAATCGGAGGTGGCAACTGATAACTTTCAATATCTTCGCAGTCTAAATTAGTAGGCAATCTTTGACTGTGTGTAATTAACAGCGGTGTCCTATCCAAAACTGTGCTTACTTCTGATTCCATTTCTTGTTGGAATTGTAACATCTTGTCCTTTAAATTTAATGCTTCGCACATTATTACCGCAGTTTTAGTCTTCATTTCGTCCAGGAGCGTTATGTCTTCGCACATTAAATGCAAGCTCTAAATAATGTTACAATAAACTGTATGAAAAGCATTGTATTACCAATATAGGATTACTTGACAAAACAATAAGTTTCATACTTCGCATATCATTAAAGCAGACTCCCATGTATTGGCTGGAACACGTTCTCCAGACATATAAGCATTGAAATCTTTTTCATCCATATTCAACGACTCAGCTGTTAAATTTTCAATAAACGATACTGCACAGCACTGGAACAACACGTTAATTTACATTTGACATTTTGAACTTATTTGTTTCAATTATAAAGTAAAGTATTTTAAAGCATATTAAAAACTTTACCAAATTTGTGAAATAATATCCACCTTCTCCAGTCATCAATCTGCTTGCATTACAGAACCTAGTGATAAAGTTGATATTACTTTTAAGTCGAGCAGGATTAGCTTTTAAAACAATAAAAATTAAAGCAGGAAGAAATTCATCTGCAGACGCTGGTCCACCAACGGACTGTTGTAACATTAAAAATATATTTCGACAACAATAAATAATGCATGAAAGTTTCTCTTGTGGAGCCTTTGCAGAATCCATATTTAATAAATCTACAACAGATTACAAAGCTGTTTTCAAATTATGAGTCACCAGCTGTTACACAGTTTGTTGTCATTAACAGCTGAAAAACTGTAAATTATTATAATAATTAAACGTTTCAGGAACGAACCTGTTATGGAGGTATAAACAAGTTCCCTAACTTCAGAACTGGTTTCATGTATTTGACACTCTAAATTTTTGCCACTAACCCAGTTTAGTTGTCGAATTCTGTAACAGCATTGTATTTATATATTAGTCTATAAGTATCATTAACATTCTATTCATTTGAGATTCAAATGAAACAACAAACCTTTTCTGTATCGCTAAATCTTTTTCTTCATCGCTTGTAAAAGGTGGACAAAACAAAATTCTATAAAGTAAAGTAATAGCATATCTTTCTACGTAATCCAACAATTTTTCTTTAACGTCTGGTGTTATATCTAAAACAATATAAAGAAGCTTTTTTATGTGTATGGAATTTTCGATAAATTAATGAAATATTTAAATGTTGGCAATGAAAGTTCAGCTGCTCTATCACTAGCACACTTTTCCAAATAATTAAATATTATTTGTATTATTTCAATTTGAATTTCTTCGAATACCTGCATACTTGGTGCTATTTTCTAAACGTTTAGCAAACACTTGATAAAAGTTTTGCGTTATTTCTGAAAGTTCTTCTATTCTCTTAACGTCTTTATTTTGTAATATTTCAATTATGAATGAGTGCATGCACTTTTTAACATCTCTTTCTACTGGTGTTTTAGCAATCACAGCTATCAAGTCACGATTTTCTGCTTTTACTTTTTCAAGGTCTTGGTTGTCTTTTGTTAATTCGTAAAGTAATTCTTGGTATCCTTGAACTATAATAAGGAATAAACATTTTTGGATAATTAACATACAACTACAAAAGTTGTTACATGAAAGGTTTAAGTACAAATTGAGTAAACTATCAGTGTTTATTTTGTGCACAAAATTCTATGTTGACAGTTGTTAATTATAAAGCTACATATCATAAAAATAAGTATACCTTTTGCAACTGGTTTACGAAAAGATATATTCAGTAGCTTATACTTCTTCTCTTGTTGTACCTTTTTTTCTTCATACCTTTGATGACTGCTAAGGGTGCCCTTATTAGAAGAGGCACTAAAACAATAATGACGTTAGCGAAATGGTAATACAAATAATATCAACCTATAACTGGTGACGTAGAGATGGGAGTGCTTCAGATTTTGCTATGTTATTAACACAAAAAAATGTTGCTTGTATTTATAACATGTAATAAACTTTTACTATTTTTAGTAAGAAAGTTGCATGTTTGTGTGACACACAAAAAACTAATTCTCCAACGGTCTATCAGACTCCACGTTACCAGTTATCGGCTAACAATATTTCATATAAGTAAAATATTTTCTTTTATCTATGCAACATTAGTAACTCGCCGAAAAAAATGAATATAATTGTATACTAATAGTTCAAATAAATATTCCCAGAATATTGAGGCCCAGAATTTGCTGAAATAAATCTAGATACGTTTGATGAAACTGTATGCACGATTCGACCAATTATTCTCATTTAATCTCAAATAGTAGTTATTTACGTATTTGGATACATATTTCGATCATTTAACAATTTATGTGCAGAACCGGGTACTCTCTATATTTTTATGTTTTTGACAAGATATTGGAAAATTCCTCTAGACCAATCTTTGGACACTTTAACATCAATTCATGTTTTGTGAAAAAAAGTGTTCGCCAAATATTGTAGGTAAGTTAGCTTGAAACTTCTTGACCATTTTGGTTGTCCATGCAAGAGTTAAGTCAGAACATTTCATGTATGTCAAATGACACAATAAAAGATTCTTAAACATTATATTTTTGTTTGGCAACAAATTGACCTGAGTAATGCGCAAAGGTCTAAGATCAAAATGAATAAAATTTCATATAAAAACTATAATAAACACAATAAAATTTACGCAATAATATATGATTGTTTATAAATGAATGTACTTTTAGAATATATACAATCTGATTTCTATTAGAAGTTTTATTTCTTTACTAAACTTAAAAGATGAAGATTAAACCTTTCACTAGGATTCACATTATTCACCCAATATAATCCTGTGAAGTCTCTACTTTATAAATAATATGTGTTTCTTAAAACAAATTATTACAATTTTTCGAATAAATTACATTATGAAATAGATGTATTTTTTATGCTATTCATTGATCCTGGTCTTCCAATGAAGATATTTAAAATGTTCATGACGCTGTGTTCCACTGGTTTTACATTACACTTTGGATAAAAGGCTATGCCTGGTCACTGCTAGTTTATTGACTATGAATAATTATGCTGCCAAAATCTGATCATTGCTACCTAGCACCTGGAGTCTACTTGCACATGTGTAGCAATGGGTACTAGCTGATGTGTAATTACTGATTCAACAAATAGAAATAGATCATGTTTCGGCTGTAGGGCAAATAGCTGTATTCAACGTCGTCCTGACTGTGTTAATAAAAATTCTACTGCAAAATATGTTTCTTTCTATAGCATGCTTATATTCATACAAAGAATAAATTCTGTATCTGAAGATGAAAATATCTTAAATCGTTAACAATATAAAGTGATAAAATTAATGAACTTACAAATCGTGTCTCTGTCCATAAACATTGTATTCTCTTTGCGATCTTTGTTTTTGCAAATGTTCACGATGACATTTGCTGCAGTAACCTTCCCATTCGGCATTTCCATAAAATCCACAACCATTTTTACATTTCAAATCGGCCTCATCAATTCTTAAAGTAGGTGTTTTTGTTGAATACATTTTGGCAATTGATTTTCTATGCCTTTATGATTATTTACTTTTAACCAATTCACATTTTCCTTGTACACTTCGATTAAGGAGCTCTTTTGGGGCCAACTCCGAATCGATCTAAGCGCCATTGTACGGAACGGGCGTTAGTGAAAACAGAAAAACGTCTACTTCGTTGTAGATGCGTCGACGTTATTCGACTTCTCTACTCTAGCTTTTATATATAATTTAATTCTCAAAAATAGAAAGAAGAAAAGAAAATTTAACTTTCTAATAAATTATTTAATTTTCAACAAATGATATATATGTACAATTAATGTAGATGCTTAAAGAAATCAACCAATGTTAAACGAACGTCTATTTGTTTTCTGGTTGCCTGGAGAAAGATCTTCTTATATTTTTAAGGGCCCCGACTCTTTTGGGGCCAACTCCGAATCGATCTAAGCGCCATTTGACAGAACGGGCGTTAGTGAAAACAGAAAAATCGTCTGCTTTGACATTTGACGGGGTGACATCTAAAGTCATTATACAGAATTATAAACTCACGATGTGACATCTAACGTCATTAGGCAGAATTATAAATGGAGAGTGGGAGGCCATAGTAGCCAAGTCAAATAATGGGGGGGTTCTGTCGCACTGTTGCCACATCTGTTACAATCATGGCCATCAGCAAAATGAATCGGCTCGAGCCGAGATTTTCATTCCTGCCGGACATAGCCATACATAGCTGCTCAACCCCTGAAAACCTTTTAGTAGGTTCGATCCCCCTCGGGTATATTTTTTTTACATTCATTTTTTTAATTCCTAACTATATGACAATGATCAATTACCAATATTTTAAAAACATTTGTTAAATATTTTAGTTTAATATATGTAAATATGAAGTTAGAGCGCTTTCGATGCTACCGTTTCTAACAGTGTGCTGTTTTATTACTATTTCGCCTTTCTTTTAGACCACACAATAGAATGTTTTATTCATATTTAGGATGTATTTCATGTATATACATATATAATTTTATTAATTTCTTGTAAAATAATTTGTTGAACTTGTGAGAGCAGGTTCTTATTGCTGCTTGACATAGGTCAGGTATAGGCAACTAGCGGTCTGCGGGACACGCGCCTCATATTACAGAGAGTGAACGGCTGAGATGGGCCATGTGCATTTCGCCGATACACACTATCTTTGTGTAGCGTAGCTTTCATTTGGGGCGAACCCTAAAATGGTTAAAAAGGGCCATGGTGACGTAGGCGACAGACGCTTTAGCCAAGGAAAGGCATTCTTGTACATATACTAGACTACGGTCGAGAGAGCACAGTTTTAATAAACAGAACACTTTTTAACATATACACGCCTACAGAATCATTGTAATAAGTAATACCTAATCGAGATACGGAGAAGACTACCCTCTCATTCGATTATCTTACATATTGTTGTATAATATAGTTAATATATTTCATATATATTAACATTGCAGTTTTATTGGGAATATAAATGAAAGATACCATCAAATGAATGAAATTTTGAGTTACACATTTTGAGCTTTGGATTGACGTGTATACGCGTCCAAATGTTAGAAATATCAAACAGTTCCATAATTGGCAAGATATATAGGAAGAAAACAGCGCTTCAACTTCATATTTACGTATATTAAATTAAAGTATTTATCAAATATTTTTAAAACATTTGTAAACAAATATTGATCATTGTTATATACTTAGAAGAAAAAACATTTGAAAACAAATATTGATCATTGATATATACTTGGTAATGAAGTAAAAATTAATGTAAAAAAATATACCCCAAGGGGACTAGAACCTACAAAAAAGTTTACAGCGGCTCGAATCAACATCTCGGCTCGAGCCGATGCATTTTGGTGATGGTTATAATTGTAACAGATGTGACCACAGCGTAACAGAGATCTTGATACAAGCCGGCAACTACGCCTTACTGGTGTCTGTGTTCACGCATCACGTATTCACGTATGAATCGCCGTTCGTGGTGTGAGATTATAACTTACATTTACCGACTGATTTGTCTTTTTATCGACCCTGATGGTAACTTGGTCAAATTCACTACTGTGACGTCGTACGACGTTTGACTTAGGTTTAAGTTAGCTTTAACTAGAAATAAGCCGTTTAAGGGGGAAACTGCAATACCGACCGCAGTCACCCCTTAAACCTCCACCAAACGCAACGGAGCCACCCCGCCCCAAGATCGGACATCAGCCCCATCGCCTGCAGATAGGCAACCCAGGAGCAAAATACCCTATATAACACCACGAGGACACCGGTGGCCACTCAATCGTCCCCTACGGAGCGCACTCAACACATAGCACCTCTAGCTATTGCACACACCTCCGTGTGCCAAACTAACGCGTCGCACTTAGAATTCTATTCCAATAGTTTAATTGTACCTAGTGTAGTTTAGAAGTATATTTTAGTAGTTTAGTTATATCTAGTAGCCAGTTTATTTATATCTAGTAGCCGATAAGGAATTGTGATTTTATTTTATAAATATAAAGACTTAATCAACGCAAATCAAGTCAGTGACTTCAATTTCGAAACCACTCCGTTTCCCGCTCCACGGAAACCCTCAGAGACCACAACCGTTCAGGTGCGACAAGATCTTCAGGCCTAAAAGAGAACTCTACACCTGGGACCTGAGGACACCTGAAGGACCGGTGAGTGACACTCGTAAGATTGCGATCGCGTATCTAGCCGTGGTGCCCGATCAGACGCGAACGTACGTGTCGCGTGGATCATAAGATTGTAGAGAAAATCGTCTCGCGCCGTGGTAAGAAGAACCCTGCGTAAATTCTGTAAAGCCGCGCCGGGACGTAACACCACCGACGAGATATATGAATAGACCGGACATGCAATGTATTTTTGCGGCCACGATTTTGGGATCCGGGATCCCATTACCATTTCCGTGTCACTCGCAACGTTACCCACAGATTATAGAAAACGATGCGAAAATTAAATAATTTTAAAGAATTCTTTTGGTTTTTGCCGTAATGAAAGGCAACAAAGGATATGAAACATTTAATGTTAATTACAAAAATTATTATAATAATTTTAATTAAAGAAACACATGATAACAAGTTTTCTTATTTCAATTGTACTATCAATAAATGAAATAATTTTTAAAGTTATACTTTACATTATTTTCTGATAAATGACCAAAAAAAAATGAGCTCAGAGATGTATATTTTGTTAACACCCAAACAATAAGGTTGCCACAACGAAAAAGATAGTTACGATAATTGTATACTACAATTGTTAATTGTATAGTTACTAGACAGATTATTTAATTATCTTTTTCATTGGAGCAATTTTATCGTTAATGAAAGACGCAATTTCTTATTTATATTCAACTAATAACAATAACGAAGTAACTCTTTTACTAATATAAGACAATTCCTGCGATAAATGTGTCTGCAAACGATTATTGTTCGCATTCGGTCCCGAGCGAAGTGCACTAATCGAGATTTTACTGAAAATATATAATTGCGAATTTATAATCTCACTACTAATTACCTTATTGCTAACAGCTAATGTACATACATTCTAGTTGCCATTGGAAACAATAATAAAGGGGAACAAAATTATTATTACCACGCTAAGTAAAAATTGTTCAAACGATATCGTGTTTGGTGTCATTTTAATCAGGGGGTTGTAACAAACAGTTTGGTCAAAGTTTCATTTAAAACGGACCTAAAATGAACAGTTTTAGTCTTTCACCTCGCTTGAATTAGTGTTGACTCTCACCGATATTCGATCTGGGTTCGCATTACATCCACCACCCCAAGTGGGTGGGGTAGATATTAACACTAACGGTAGCCACTATTATAAATACTAATCGAGATTTTACTGTAACTTCATAAGTATAACAATGTATTCGACATCCATGATGTTCGAAGGTCCCCGCGATATTAACAACTTTGTAGTCGTCGAGTTTGGTCGTTGAGTTCAGTCGCTCAGTTTTTGATCACTCGGCCAACTAGTGAAACAGACGTGTGTAGTTATTAATAATTTAAAAGGTAATTATTTAAAAAAGGGGGGGTCTCACCGATTTCGATGATTTTCGAGTATGTTATAGAAATCAACATTTTGAACAACTTTTTCCCATACATATAACCGCCGCCCGGCCTTATTTTCCGAGATTTTTCCCAAAAATGATCGGTACTACTACATTGAATTCTGCATATACGTACGCGTTCGTGAAAGTGTATGCGTAAGTGTTTGATCGGCAATTGTTCATCGTTTCTATGTATAACAGCGTAGCGTCCAGCGACGAACATTATACAATGTGTAAAGCGAATTTTGATCTGCATTGATCTCCTTATTAAATGCAACAATGAATGTGTGGCATGAATACACTAACCCAAACCTAAACCGAACTTAATCCATTAAAATAGTTATTAGGTAGAAAAGTTCGATTTGAGTAAGGTTCGGTTCGGATTTTTATTCTTTCAAGCATAACCCAAATCGAGTTCGCACCCGTTATACGCGTCCATTGCCGGCCGTCCGATGTGTTTGAAGAAACCGTGAACGATCGCTGATCGAACGCTTACGCATACGCTAGAACGGACGCGTACGTATAGGCAGAATGCTATGTAGTAGTACCGATGTTTCTTGGCAAAAGTCTCGGAAACTAAGGCCGAGCGGCGGTTATATGTATAGGAAAAAGTTACTCAAAATGTTGATTTCTACATCATATTTAAAAATCATCAAAATCGGTGGGACTTTTCTAAATAATTACCACAATTAATTACATTTTTTCCAGAAAATTATTGTTACTTTATTTTTCTTATATTACTAAATATTTTGTGTCAATTATACGTATTGGTGTGTTAATGTTTAACGGGATATCTAAAACTTCGTATTTGAAATGGAGCAAATTCGGGACGTTTGAAAGAATTGATTTATGAACTAAAAAGTGAATGATCATACATATTAAAAAAGTACGCTGTACCCGACACACGCAATTCATCGCCCCGATGTGATTTCTTCTCAACTCGAGCCGAACCGAAATGCATCGCGCGACCAGGCACCGTAGCTCAATTTTTCTACCGAAACGTTGACCGAGAAATAGTTCTATCCCCAACACTACTTCAGTAAATAATAGTTCTTCAACTGTTCACTGTTCATGAGCAGAGGACGCTCAAATCAGCGTAGGATTTCTGAGTCGGTATGACAGTCACGGCGGGCCACCAAAGTCCATAAGATGTCCAGTCTATTCATATATCTCGTCGGTGGTAACACTACAATAAACCATAAACGCGCCTGACGAAAAATCGGTGAACTATTCTTACATATATTCTTACGTCCGAGCGTGCAGATCGTATTTAAGGTCAAACGCCTTCCAGAAGTGATAAATTGTGAAAAATCGAATTTCTGTGATATTGTGTTAGTTCAAGGAAAAGGTGGTGTGCGCGATATCGGTGAATTAACCATTAAATCGTTCAATATTTGGCTATATGTGACATGCAACGTCAGTCGGCAGCCATCTTGCTTGCTACATCGATGTCTATGTCTCAAGCTTACAGTTGCAAACATTCCATTTTCTCAACGAATAGTGCTTATTGACGTTCAAACGGTTACACCAACCCTGCGGTGAAGTATACCCGTGGGTATTGTACCGGCAAAAATTTCATTTATGCAATTATCGAGAAACGCCACCTTAAATAAGAAATCGAGTGTCTCTCTCGCGCAGTTCGTATACGTGCATGCTTTTCTTTGTTTGTGTGAGTGCACGCACACAGGTCATGGCAGACGGAGTAGGGGCCCTTAACGCGTCGGTTGGCGCCAAGAAAATGAGCGTGGCGCTGGTGAACAGAGAACGGAGAGTCAGCTTCCGCTACATCGTTGTGGCGACCGGTGTTTACCGACGTTGGTCGCTAAGCAGCGACCAATGTTACCGTCGGTGGGCGCTCATAGTTTTAGCTAGATTTAACTAGGTCTAGTGTTTTTATAGTTAGTTTTAAGACACTAGTTTTTAGTTCTAGTGATTTAGGTATTTAGAGTTTATGACACTACCTTTTAAGTTTTTCAATCTAGTCATTAGCGCCTAGCGTCCTTTTTAGTATCCTGTAAGTTTTCAAGTGAATAGCAGTAATAAGCAAATCAGAACGCAAACCACGTTCTGTAAATAAAGTGTTCAAGTCGGTAAACCATCGTGTATATCATTTATCCACCTTCGTATCACCGCCACAAATTGGTGCCGAAACCCGTTGTGGAATCTATTTTATTGTTTAAAAGAAGTGGTGTGTGATTCAAACGAAGATGTCGACGACGCGCAGCCAAAAGCGACGCCAAAGGAGAGAAGCGTTTTGGACGAAGAAGCGGACAGACTCCGTGACATCTGCGTGCAACAATTTTGGTGTGACGAGCCAGAACTCTGGTTCGAGGGTCTCAAGGGCCAGTTTGATTCGTTCGACATTTCGAATGACGCTTTTCGGCGCGCCACTGTGGTCTGCATCTTGGACCAAAATGCCATGCGCACGATAAGAGATTTGACGCCCGCGGTGGCAAAAGCGTCGTATGATACGATTAAAACGGCGTTAATCACCCGATTTGCGTCGTCCAAAGACGCGAATTTGAAGCGAGTGTTAGCGGGAGTTAAGCTAGGAGACCGTAGACCATCTGAATTATTACGTGAGATAATTCAGATGGCAGGTCCCGATACTAGCGAAAGTGTAATCCAGTCGCTTTGGCTCAAGGCCATGCCAATACAGACGCAGCAAGCACTAGCTGTTTTGCCGGATGAGATTGCGATCGACCATTTGGCCAACATGGCGGACAAATGGCACGATCGTACAGCAATGGCGGAAACAGACGCCGTCACCGATCCTGCCTTGACGCCGTCTTCATCCTCGACGTCCTTAGAAGGCGTTGTCGCGGCCTTGGTCAGGAGGTTGGACAAGATGGAGGCCAGCGACCGTCATCCAGGAGCCCGCCGCTAGAGATGGCGTTCCGATCGCTCGAGGTCGCGGCCAAGAAGGACGTCCAGGAGCCGCAACCGTTGCGATGAGAGGGGGTATTGTTACTTCCACAGCAAGTTCGGCGCGCAGTCGTTCAGGTGCAGGAAGCCCTGCTCTTGGACAGCGCCGGACAAGCGAGCGGAAAACTAGCCGCGACGTCTCGAATAGAGGCGCTGGAGGACGTCGCGGAAAGTCGGCGCTTGCTTGTCACGGATAAGGAGACCGGTATAGGTTTTCTCATAGATACGGGCGCAGATGTTTCCGTGCTTCCACGAGAATTTGGTAAGGGTTGCATGCAGCCGTGCACCTACACGCTTTTTTCAGCAAGCGGGGCGGTTATAAATACTTACGGCGAGAAGCTGGTTGCATTAAGTTAGGGGTTTACGTCGCGATTTTTCCTGGCGGTTTATTATAGCGGACGTAGCCAAGCCCATCATCGGCGCAGACTTTCTACATAATTTCAATCTGCTAGTCGATTTGCGACGCAAGAACACTAGTAGATGGAAATACCAACCTATTTACGAACGCCACTGTGACAACCGACATGACGGCGACGATAACGACTATAGATCGTGCCAACAGGTACGGGTCGCTCTTAAGTGTTACGAGCCGGGCTGTGTGGCAGCACGAGAGGCCGGCGAGGGGTGTATTACCCAGGAATACGGTAGTCAATTTGTTAGTTAAGGTGCGCGGACGAACCTGATGCGAAATCAGGGAGCCGCTAGGATTATAGAGTGCGAGGACGAACCCGGCGCGAAACCGGGGAGCCTCTAGGAGGGGGTACAAGCGCGGACGAACCCGATGCGAAATCGGGGAGCCACTAGGAAGAAGTTCACAGACGAACCCGATGCGAAATCGGGGAGCTGCTAGGAGGTTGGTTTATTCACAGACGAACCTGGCGCTTAACCAGGGAGCTGTTCGGATGTTGGTAGACTTACGGACGAACCCGATGCGAAATCGGGGAGCCGTAGGACACGGACGAACCCGGTGCGAAACCGGGGAGCCGTAGGATGGGTTAGGTTTCGTGGACGAACCCGATGCGAAATCGGGGAGCCACTAGGTTGGAATATATAGAATGTTTGTTTGGGTAAAGGTATGCGAACGGATCTGATACTAGATCAGATAGTCGCAGGAAATGTTAGTTGCCTCGTAACTCTTAATTATTATTTGATACAACTCGAGCGGTAAAGTTGTATCGGCGGGTACGTTGTTACCAATATGCAAGGATTGCGGGGTAAAGGTAGGTTTAACGAATCTACTCGATTTATAAGTGAACGTATAAAATGTATTCTGAATATCAGTATAAATACAAATGTTTCTGTCGCGATGAAATAATATAAAAGTGTGTAAATTACCTAAGTATTTGCGCGGTGTTGACGCACTGGCGATGCGGGGTCTGAGAGCCGCTATTAGAATATGCCGAAAGAACTTCAACCGGACAAGCGGATTCTAACGGGTTAATCTGTGATTCGAGAGGTGCGCTAAGCCCAATCTCACTGGATATAACTGATTCTATACAAGCGTGACACGACGTAGCACTACACGTGACTATGTTACTCTGAACCGATGAGGATAGAAACCAAAGGGTTTATATAGTCCCAAAAATGCATGGGGGTGGACTGGAACTTTCCATATAAGGACATTTAGAAGTTGTCGTCGGGCGACGCCTATCTCGCACGTGGTGCAGCTGGTCATGCATTTTTCTCAGGCCCCCTTAGTTGTTTATGATAAGCGAAAGAATTTTAGGGCGTTTTCCCTAAACAAATACGAGCTCGAAAACGCGTTGAGAGCGACGCATGGGAATATTCTTCATACGTAACATAAGAGAGTTCTCCGCAATTACAAATCCAACCGCCAGGAAACATGTCAAACATTCGGTTGTTCATAACATAATTACAAAGGGACCCCCGGTTGCTGAAAGAGCGCGGCGACTACCCCCCGAGAAGCTCAGGGTGGCCAAGGCGGAATTTGAGCAAATGCTCAAAGAGAACATTTGCCGGCCATCCATGAGACAGTGGGCTAGACCGCTCCACATGGTACCCAAGAAAACGGGTGAATGGAGACCATGTGGAGATTATCGTAGATTGAATGGTTTGACCGTGCCGGATAAGTATCCATTGCCACATCTACACGATGTGGCACATCAGTTCAGCGGATGCACGGTGTTTTCGGTGATTGATTTGGCCCGGGCATACTACCAAATTCCGGTAGCACCCGAGGATATACCGAAGACAGCCGTCATCACGCCATTCGGGCTTTTTGAATTCACGGACATACTATTTGGTCTATGTAACGCGGCGCAAACTTTCCAAAGGCTCGTGGACAATATGCTCAGGGGATCGGATTTTTGTCACAGCTACATTGATGACATCATTGTAGCATCCCCTGACGCCGAATCACACGAGAAGCATTTGCGCACCGTTTTCGAGAAACTGCAAGCAAACGGGCTAATCATCAATTTGGCCAAATGTCAGATGGCCAAACCAGAGGTGCAGTACGTAGGGTATAAGGTATCCAGGGAAGGGATTGCCCCGTTGGACAATCCCTTACTGTGTTACTGTAGCCGATTTGCGGCGCTACTTAGGTGTTCTTAATTTTTACAGGAGATTTTTACACCGCGCGGTACATTGACTCACTCCTTTAAATGGACACCTCAAGGGAGCCAAGAAAAAGGACCGAAGGTTGGTGACTTGGGACGATGAATCCGAAAAAGCTTTCGAGAAAAGTAAGAAGCTCATGTCGGACGCATCGCTCCTATGCCATCCATTCGAGAATGCTCCAATAGAATGCTCCATTGCGTACGGACGCATCGGATGTTGCCATAGGAGCCGTACTGAAACAGTGTATTAACGGTAGGTGGGAGCCACTCGGGTTTTTCTCGAGGAAATTGGAAAAGGCCCAGATAAAGTACAGCGTGTACGACAGGGAGCTTTTAGCCATCTACAAGAGCCTCAGATTTTTCAGGCATCTTGTGGAGGGTAGAGATTTGCGTATATTAACGGACCATAAACCGTTAGTGTATGCATTTCTGCAAAAAGCAGACAAAGCTAGTCCTAGGCAGACACGCCAGTTAGATTTTATCAGCCAGATTACCACCGACATCCAGTACATTGAAGGCGAAGATAACACAGTAGCCGACGCGTTTTCGCGAATCGAAGTAATAGAAATGCCTTGCATCATCTCTACAGAGGAGTTGATGCAGGCACAGCAATGCGACGAACAATTAGATAGTATTATTTCCGAACAGCCGAGAGATTGGAATTTGCAGAAGATTTTTTCAAATTCGGCTGATAAATTTCTTTTTGGTGATGTTTGTAAGGGCAATACCCGACCCTGTGCACTCTGCACAGGATCAATTTTGTGCACTCTGATTTATACACTTGTTCACATGTATTTGTTCGAATCGACGCTGTGAGGAAACCGCTCGAAGCTCCTTATGAGGGGCCATTTGAAGTAGTGGAACGCGTTTCGGACAAAGTTTTTAAAATCCAGTTTAAAAATAGACTGACGATAATCTCAATAGATCGTTTAAAGCCAGCTTATCTGGAAGAGACGGAAGGAACACCTGGGTTAGCGCCAAAAATGTACTCTGGCCCAAGGCCAAGTAGATGATTGGTTTCGCGAGTTTGAAGTAAATAAACTCACTCGGGGGGGAGTACTGTGGCGACCGGTGTTTACCGACGTTGGTCGCAAAGTAGCGACCAATGTTACCGCCGGTGGGCGCTCATAGTTTTAGCTAGATTTAACTAGGTTTAGTGTTTTTATAGTTAGTTATAAGACACTAGTTTTTAGTTCTAGTGATTAAGTATTTAGAGTTTAAGACACTACCTTTTAAGTATTTGAATCTAGTCATTAGCGCCTAGCGTACTTTTTAGTATCCTGTGTCGTCGAGGTCGCTGGAGACTGGATGTGTTTGATGTGTTTGTCGTGGTTGATTGAAGCGTAGACTTTAATTACGTTGTATAAGTATTTTGGTAGACTTTTATTCGTTGTTGGTCGAGTATTACAGAGTTACCTTAACTACTTCGCTTTTTCTACTGAATTGGCTGGATTTTAGGGAGGCCCCTTTTTATATCGTGAAAAGGGTCGGAAAATCGGGAGTGGGGGATTGGTTTTCCTGAGGATGAGGTTACGCTTTGGTTTCTTGGAATTTGTTACTATGTATGTTGTAACGGGAAATTAGAAAGGATGGTTGTGCTCTCTTTGGATACTGATGGTATACGGAAGAGTAGAGACAGGCCCTTTGGACGTTCAGGAATGTAACGTGGTTGCTCAATGTACATGTAGTAAGCAGGAAGGGCGAGTCGCTCGACACCTGTAAGCCTTCAGTGAAGAGCAGTAATAAGCAAATCAGAACGCAAACCACGTTCTGTACATAAAGTGTTTGAGTCGGTAAACCGTCGTGTATATCATTTATCCACCTTCGTATCACCGCCACATCGTCATTTGACGGTGACATCTAACGTCATTATACAGAATTATAAACTCATGATGTGACATCTAACATAATTAGGTAGAATTATAAACGGGGAGTGGGAGGCCATAGTTGCCAAATCACATCATTTGAGAGCTCTGTCGCACTATTGCCACATCTGTTACGGTTCGAGAATCGGCTCGAGTCGAGATTTTGATTCTTGCCGGGACATAGGCATAGCTGCTGCGTCGCTTGGAACTGTTTCGTAGGTTCGAATCCTCCACCGGTATAGTATGTTTTTACATACATATTTTTTAATTCCTAACTATATGACAATGATCAGTATTTGCTTACCAATATTTTAAAAACAATTGTTAAATATTTTAATTTAATATACGTAAATATGAAGTTAAAGCGATTTTCGAGCTACCGTTTCCCTTGCCATGTATCTTGCCAATTATGGTACTGTTTAACATTTTTAACATTAAAATAAAATGTATGAAGCGCAATTTCAGACATCTTAGATTGAACAGTCTGGAGGAACTGCTGGAAAACTCGTGTGATGTTTTACTACTATTTCGCCTTTCTTTTAGACCACACAATTATTTCTTTTTTATGAATAATCAGAAATAAAGCAAAATATATATTCGTACAGATTTTATGAGATTACCGAATATGCATATATTGATAATTTTTAATTCATTTCATTCGCTTTTTCCCATTGTTTTGGTCATTGTGTAGGATGACAAACGAAAAATAGGGAGACATAGTTGATATTGTCATATGTATTACAGTTTTGCTTTTCAGGAAAACTTCGATAGATTCGACCCAAGTTGAAATTTTGATTTTTGCCGAACATAAAAGATAATAGTGTAAGATAATCGCTCGAGGGGGTATTCGTAGTCTCCTCTCTATCGCGATTAGGTATTACTAATTACAATGATTCTGTAGGCGTGTATATACAGGGTCTACCACGTAACTCGCAACCCGTGCGCGCGCGAACTTGTGTAAATGGCAACGTCGCACGCCGATACAGGCGTCATCTATGAACTTCTGGTGGAGGTATAAGGTTTGGCAGGTTGGAGACTGACCTGAGATACGGTTTGGGTTATGAATGGGCGAACGAATGGTTCGACTTCGGCTGAACTCGGACGCGATCGGCAGACACCGCACCGAAGTCAACCCCAGGTCAGTCGCTACCTGAGGGTGACCGGTAGATTCTTCAATCATGCGGGGTTTGTTTACGTACATCGTATTACCCGTATTTACCGTGGTGGCCACAATCCACCCGATCCTTCTGCCGAAAGGAAAACTTGCTACGGTCAGGCCGATAGACTTTGGGGTTCTCGAGGACTCGCACATTTACTGTTCGCAATGCATTATGCCCCTCTTATTCAATAATGAAATGTGATCCAAATTATGTCGTCTTTGGACTCATTTTCATCAGAATAATGTCACCAATGTCTGGGAATACGTTTCATAGCAAAAGAATGAGCAATTGCAAAGTTTCATCGACGGCCAGAGAAAGGGCCAGCGAGTGAAAGAAAGAGAGAGAGGAACGAAAGGTCGGGCGACAGTAAAAGATTGCATAAATGTCTTTGTATCTGTGAGGCAACACTACTGCAATGATGAAACTTTTTTATACTTATTCATTTTGTTCTGCAAATTTGATTTTGATATTGTTGACGTTTTTATGCTTAAAATGAGTCTAAACACGATACAATTTGAATCATATTTGCGTTATTAAATTACAGAAGCGGGTTGCAAAATAAAGCAACATATTACTTAATATATTACTTTATAATAAAAATATTGGTAAGCAAATATTGATCATTATCATATACTTAGGAATTAAAAAAAAATGATTCTAAAAAAATTATACCCGACGGGGATCGAACCTACCAAGAAATTTCCAGCCGTTCAGCAACTATGGCTATGTCCGGCAGGATTCAAAATCTCGGCTCGGCCCGATTCATTTTGTTGATGGTCAGGATTGTAAGAGATACGGCAACAGTGCGGCAAAACCGAAGATTTGGCAACTATGCCTTCTCACTTTCGGTCAGCCTCAGGTAGCGACTGACCCGTGGGTGACTTCGGTGCGGTGTCTGCCGATCGCGTCCGAGTTCAGCCGAAGTTGAACCATTCGTTCGCCCATTCATAACCCAAACCGTATCTCAGGCCAGTCTCCAATCTGCCAAACCTTATACCTTCACCAGCAGTTCATAGATGACGCCTGTATCGTCGTGCGACGTTGCCATTTACACAATTTAGCGCGAGCATGGGTTGCGCGTTAAATTGTAGACCCTGTATGTTAAAAGGTGTTCTGTTTATTAAAACTGTGCTCTCTCGACCGTAGTCTATACAAGAATGCCTTCCATTGGCAAAAGCGTCCGTCGTGAGGACGCCTACGTCACCATGGCCCTTTTTAACCATTTTAGGGTTCACCCCCAATGAAAGCTATGCTAGACAAAGACAGCGTGCATCTTCAAAATGCACATGGCCCGCCTCGGCCGTTCCTGTACCTCGAATATTCTTACAATAGTGCAAATGAAAGAAGAGATTCGAGAGTCAAGTTGAAAAAAAACAGATTGATAAAACAATATTAATTTTTGGAACTTATGAGAGAAGGGCTCTTATTGCTGCTTGACATAGGTCAGGCACAGGCAACTGGTGGACCGCGGGCCACACGGTTCATCTTACAAACAAATGACGGCGCTCACCCTGCGTCATAGTTGCGGTGTCATACCGATTCCCGTCTTGCTGTCCTTGTATAGGTACATCTGACGTACGTAGCTCTATCTTTGTCTATCATAGCTTTCCGTTGCTTAGAGCGAGGCACAAAATGGTCAAAAAGGAGCATGGTGACATTGTATTGTTGTACAGACTACGGTCGTGAGAGCTACACAAAACGATTTTTTAACACATACACGCCCACATAATCATTTGAATACTTATTCAAGCACCTTCGATAATCTGTTGGAAAATCTGACACTACGAACGAGGCGTAGTCGCTTGCGGATGTATACAGGGTGGCCCAGGACTCGCGCCAAATTTTAAATATTTGGATAGCCGAGGTGATTCTGAACAACTTTTTCCTTGACGAAAATATCTTTGGACGTTTCGTTTTTGAGTTATTAACGAAAAACACTGGCCAATGAGAGCGGCCGTATAGCGCGAGCTCAGTCACAATCGCGCGCGGCCGTGATCGGGTGCATCGAGGGGCAACATACGCCAAATATTACAATCGTCTTACATTAACAATAGTGTGTAATTCTTCGTTATTCATCAATAACAATTTAATTAACAAGTTGTTTAATAACTGTTCTATACTTTTATTTGTTTTCCGAAACGAATAAAGTGTTTTATTAATTATGAAAAAAGTGTTTGGATGATTAATGTCAGAAAAGGGTAGTTAATTAAATTTACCTTTTCGTTCACGAATTTGCCTGCTTCGAAGGTGTCTTGGTACTTGGTCATTGACCTATCCCCTTTATGCCATGTTCCGGCGATCGATACAGAATTGATTCGCACTTGTTTCCACACGCACACGACACGCACTGACGAACATTACGAAAGTTAATGTGTGTGTCATGTGCGTGTAGAAACAAGTGCGAATCAGATCTGTATCGATCGCCGGGACGTGGCATAAAATTGTTGAGATAGGTCAGGATCGGTACAATGACCGAGTCCCAAGAACCCATTTCCGTCGTTGCAAATAAATTCGTGAACGAATGGGTACGTTTATTTAGCTACCCTTTTCTAACATTGATTATTCAAACACCTTTTTCATTATTAATAAAACATTTTATTCGATTCGGATAACGAATAAAAGTATGGAACGGTTATTAAATAACTTGTTAATTAAATTGTTATAAATGAATAACGAATAATTACACATTATTATTAATTTAAGACGGTGTAGTAACATTGCCCCCCGAGGCGCCCGATCCCGATAGCGCGCAATGGTGACTGAGCGCCGGCGTTTCGGGCGCTCTCATTGGCCAGTGTTTTTCGTTAATAACTCAAAAACGAAACGTCCAAAGATATTTTCGTCAAGGAAAAAGTTGTTCAGAATCACCTCGGCTATCCAAATATTTAAAATTTGGCGTGAGTCCTGGGCCACCCTGTATACAACAGGCGAGCACGGCGACGTCGGGTCCGGACAACGTGACGGGCCTTATCATAAATTAGATAAGGCCCGAAGGAAGTTTGACAGCGTCAACGCAAGGACCTCCCGTCCAAAAGAAAGCAGTCTTACACCGACCTCTTTACGAGATAGTCTGCATTTGAAGCTTGTACCGCATTGACAAAATATATTCTTCGTTTAAATTGATTACGTTTATTTCTCCGTTTTTAGTCATATTCTTACAAATCTTACATATATTTTAATTATATTACAATTATATTATTGTTGTATAATATACTTAATATATTTCATACATATTAACATAGCTACCTTATTGGTAATATTGTTACGTATGAAGAATATTTCCATACGTCGCTCTCAACGCGTTTTCGAGCTCGCATTTGTTTAGGGAAAACGCCCTAAAATTCTTTCGCTTTTCATAAACAATTAAGGGGGCCTGAGAAAATGCATGACCAGCTGCACCATGTGCGAGACAGGCGTTGCCCGACGACGACTTCTAAATGTCCTTATATGGAAAGTTCTAGTCCACCCCCATGCATTTTTGGGACTTTGGGACCCTTTGGTTTCTATCCTCATCGGTTCAGAGTAACATAGTCACGTGTAGTGCTACGTCGTGTCACGCTTGTATAGAATCAGTTATATCCAGTGAGATTGGGCTTAGCGCACCTCTCGAATCACAGATTAACCCGTTAGAATCCGCTTGTCCGGTTGAAGTTCTTTCGGCATATTCTAATAGCGGCTCTCAGACCCCGCATCGCCAGTGCGTCAACACCGCGCAAATACTTAGGTAATTTACACACTTTTATATTATTTCATCGCGACAGAAACATTTGTATTTATACTGATATTCAGAATACATTTTATACGTTCACTTATAAATCGAGTAGATTCGTTAAACCTATCTTTACCCCGCAATCCTTGCATATTGGTAACAACGTACCCACCGATACAACTTTACCGCTCGAGTTGTATCAAATAATAATTAAGAGTTACGAGGCAACTAACATTTCCTGCGACTATCTGATCTAGTATCAGATCCGTTCGCATACCTTTACCCAAACAAACATTCTATATGTATATTCCAACCTAGTGGCTCCCCGATTTCGCATTGGGTTCGTCCACGAAACCTAACCCATCCTGCGGCTCCCCGTTTTCGCACCGGGTTCGTCCGTGTCCTACGGCTCCCCGATTTCGCATCGGGTTCGTCCGTAAGTCTACCAACCTCCGAACAGCTCCCTGGTCAAGCGCCAGGTTCGTCTGTGAATAAACCAACCTCCTTGCAGCTCCCCGATTTCGCATCAGGTTCGTCTGTGAACTTCTTCCTAGTGGCTCCCCGATTCCGCATCGGGTTCGTCCACGACGTTTCACCCTCCTGCGGCTCCTCCATTTCGCATCGGGTTCGTCCGCGCTTGTACCCCCTCCTAGAGGCTCCCCGGTTTTGCATCTGGTTCGTCCTCGCACTCAATAATCCTAGCAGCTCCCTGATTTCGCATCAGGTTCGTCCGCGCACCTTAACTAACAAGCTGATAACCGTATTCCTGGGTAATACACCCCTCGCCGGCCTCTCGTGCTGCCACACAGCCCGGCTCGTAACAATATCAATGAATACCACCTGTTTCGGATAGCTCGTTAGCTCCTAATTTAAACTTAACGGATTGGGATTTAGTATTAAAAAGGCTCAGTTCACAAATTGCACGAAAACCACATATGTATTTTACAGCACCGCACGAGAACAGTAATGTACAATGAAGAACAATAAAACTCGATGATGAACAAATATAAAACGATTGAACGCCGTTTTATTCCGGTAAAGAAAGTAGTAGTAGTGAAACGGTTGTAAGCCGTAACACTCCAGTAAACCTGGTAATTTGAGTAAATCCGCTGTATAAGTGTCGTACACCCGTGATAATCTTTGTATAGCCGCCGAATCTTACCTCTTTGCTCTAAAACCTCTTAATCGTGTATTAATCGCTGATAATCGTCGATAACCGTTATAATGCCGTAAAGTTGTATCCTCGCGGCAGCGGAACGCTCGCGCTTGTCGCCACGGAACAGCGCTAGGCGCGTGTAGGCACCCTGGCGCTGCAATCGCCAAACAAGGAGTTTTCCCATCTAGGGAACTCATAGCCACAGATATAGACCATTGTCTATGGCCTGCTTATACCAAAGACTAGAACCATCTAGACCTCTGTATAGCTTGCACGTCACTAAAATATATCCGTACCACGTGTGCGTGATAATAAAAGTTTTACGACTAATCTTCAGTATTTGGTGTGCCAATATCCCCACCGGGCACGTAGAGCCCAGCTCTCCAATAAAATACATTGGGACACGTAATTCTACACACGAAGCGAACGAGCGCCCTCCCCATGAGCGAATCCAGAACACACCAAATGATTTAAATTTTGAGTTACACATTATGAGCTTTGGGTTGACGTGTATACACGTCCAGACGTTAGAAATATCAAACACTTCCATAATTGACAAGATACATGGCAAGAAAACGGTAGAAAAAAGCGTTATGTTACAATTGTAACAGATGTGACAACAGCATGACAGAAATCTTGATACGTGCCGGCAACTATGCCTAACTGGTATCTGCGTGCACGCATCACGTATTCACGTATGATCGCCGTTCGTTGTGTTGTTACGTCCCGGCGCGGCTTTACAGAATTTACGCAGGGTTCTACTTACCACGGCAAGATACGATTTCTCTACAACCTTGTGATCCACGTGACGCGTACGTTCGCGTCTGATCGGGCACCACGGCTAGATATGCGATCGCAATCATACAAGTGTCACTCACCGGTCCTTCAGATGTCCTCAGCTCCCAGGTGTAGAGTTCTCTTTTGGATTGGTTCGATCTTGTCGTCTCTGAGTGGTTGGTTTCCGTGGAGCAGGAAACGGAGTGGTTTCAGAATGAAGTTCACAGACTCGACTTGCGTTAATTAAGTATATTTATGTTCTAAAGTAAGATCACAGTTCCTTATCGGCTACTATACGGCTAAATGGTATAATTAAACTACTAAAATATACTTCTAATCTAAACTAGGTCTAATTAAACTTACAACGTTACTAAACTAATTAAACTTACTCGTTAGTGAAATAATATTCTAAGTTCGAAGCGTTGATTTAAGGCACACGGAGGTGTGTGTAAGAGCTAAAGGTGCTATGTGTTGTGAGTGTCCACCAGTGTCCTCGTGGTCTTATATAGGGGTAGTTGCTCCTGGGTTGCCTATCTGCAGGCGCTGGTGCTGTTGTCCGATCCTGGTGCGGGATTGTGGATCACCGACGAGATGTATGAATAGACTGGACATCTTATGGACTTTGGTGGCCCATGCTCATGAACAGCGATAAGTCGAAGAACTATTATTTACTGAAGTAGTGTGGGGACAGGAGCCATTTTTTTTTTTCGAGGTGAAAATCTTCAAAAGACACCCACCGACATAGCCTTGTGGGGGAAGGGTCATGTCGGAGGGTAGTGTCGGATTTTTACCGACTAAGACCACCTCGGTTGCCTGCCCTCGACGCTTGTAAGGGGAGGTCCCGTGACCATGAGAGTACTGCTTCCGGTACCTCCCCGCGTCCGGCCCGTCTGGCCACGTCCTCGGGCGGGTCGGAAGGACCCTTAAAAAGAGGCATCGTTCTCGCCTGACCAGACCGGGGGCAACACCCGGTTCGGCCTACCCTCTCCAGGCCGTGACAGAGACGGCTCGGGCCTCCACCCGAACCGCCCACGACTCTCCGACGGCCCTGCAGGAAATTGGGAGGTTATTCGGTCCTCCCCACAGGGCCGCCCGGCTACCGGGGCAGCGGTGACGGTCGGGCCGAGAGGGGTGGAAGGGGAAGCCCCCGACCGCCCCTCGGCCCGTCACTGCTTTTACATCGCGAGGGGGTTGGTCGCCAGGGGACGCGCGCGTGTCCGGCGAGTCCTACCCCTCCGTCTTTCTCGGCGGTCGGGACCGGTAGCTTCCCGGTCCCGCTCCGACGCCTCCTTCCGGCAAAGAACGTTTTCGCAGAAGGAGGCCATTGCTGTCCAGGACCTCTCGCTGTCCAGCATACTCCTAATGATGCTCGACAGCGACAGGTCCGCCCCCACACGTGCCCTCAGCGCCCTGCGCTCCGTTGACCATTCCGGGCGCTCCTCCAGGAGGTGCTGCGCTGAATCCAGTGCGGGCCCGCACTCGTGGCACGTCGTGGTCCTTTCCGCTCCTATGCGGCACAGGTACTCCCCGAAGCATCCGTGTCCGGTGAGAACCTGCGTGAGTCGGTAGGTAAGTCTACCTCTGCCGCGATCCAGCCATGCGTCCGGGCTGGGTAGAACCGCCCCGGCTGCTCTCTGCGCGAGTCCTCGGTTGAGGAGCTCCGTCCTCCATCGATTTCGCGCGGTAAGTCGGGCCTGGCTTCTCGCTTCATCTTATTCCTCGGCGGACACCGCCGCGCCCCTTGCCGGAGTTCTCGGAGACGCTCGTGGATAGATGCGTCCCTCTCTGCTAGGAGATCGAACGGTACGGTGCCCGCCAGAACCAGCGCCGCCTCGTGGGATATGGTGCGGTATCCCCTCACCACCCTGATGGCTATCCTCCTCTGTACACGGCGGAGCAAGTCCTTGCTGCGCCGCTCTGCCGTCAGGGCCGCCGCCCATATAGGGGCGCCGTACAGCTCCATGGACCGCACGACACCGAGGTAGAGGCGGCGCACTCCCTCGTCTGGTCCCGCGATGTTCGGCAGGAGGCGTCCTAGTCCCGTTGCGGCCCTCTCCAGACGGGGGGCCAGTTCGCTGAAATGGGCCCGAAACTTCCAGTGGCCGTCCAGAAGGAGACCGAGGTACTTCATCCGGTCCCCGATCTGGACGTATTCGCCTCCCACGGTGATCCAGGACCGGGGCGGTGCCCCGCCACGACGCCTGTCGTGAAACTATATGGCCTCGGTTTTCTGCGGGGAGATCCGCAGTCCCCGTCCCCGGATATCTTTGACAACGGAGGCCAATCCCGTTTCCGCTAGCCGGATGGTCCTCGTCCAGTCCCTCCCGACAGCCATCAGCAGCGTGTCGTCGGCGTAGCACGTCAGGCTGACGCCGTCGGGTAGGGCAGCCCGCAGCACCCGGTCATATCCGATGTCCCACAGTAGGGGACCCAGGACTGACCCCTGTGGGACACCGCGGTCCACCTCCCTCGTGCACAGCCGGCCACCTTGGCCGGGATACTCAATCCACCTGTCCGTCAGGTAGTCCTTCACTATCTTCCTCATGTAGAGGGGCACTAGGGGGACGTGGCCGAGTCCGAGTGAGATTTCACTCGCCTGATCGCGACGATCGTTGAGCGTCCCCCTCTGAAACCGAACTGCGACTCGGCCAGGTCGGGACCCACCCCGGATAGGTGTCCTTAGAGGCGGGAGGCCACCACCCTCTCGAACAGCTTTCCCACCTCGTCGAGGAGGCATATCGGTCGATATGACGAAGGGGAGTCGGCGGGCTTGCCGATCTTCTTGAGGAGGATCATCCTCCCCCTCTTCCAACTGGCCGGGACGCGTCCAGTCCTCAGGCAGGCGTCGAAGAGGCGCCTTAGGCGGGGCCCCAGAGCGCGGAGGGCGAGGGCCATGGCTTTGCCCGGGATGCCGTCGGGGCCCGGGGCCGTGTTGCGGCCTCCCATTTTCCTCATGGCCAGAGAGAGCTCCTCCGCTGTGACCCTCCTGTCGTCGGGCCAGCTGCTCGGGTCCGGTGCTTCCTCTTCGAGCTCCGGTGCCTCTTTTTCCTCGTCCAGTTCTGGTGCTGGTGCCTCTTCTTCCCTCCCTTTGTCCCGGGGGAACAGGGTGTCCACCACCCTGTCCAGGAGCTCCGGGTCCAGGGTTTCCGTCACGGGGGGCGCCCATGGGCGGAGCTTGCCCATTACCATCTTGTACGGGCGCCCCCAGGGTTCGCGCTTCAGGTCCTCCAAAAGTTCGGACCAGTTGGTGCTCCCTCGCTGGGTCGCGGCGACGTCTTCTTCGGGCCCTCTGCAGTAGTCGCCGGGCGCGAGCGCAAACGTGGCGCAGATGCGCTATCTCCGGCGACCACCAATAGGTTCCCCGTCGGTGTCATGCCTCCTCGAAACCACGCCGCTGTTTCCTCGATATCGACGACCGGTCCGGTCGGAAGTCCGGGCCAGACTACGGCGAGGGAGGCGTCTGTCAGCGCGTCCTCGTCCAGCCGCTTCAACGCCCATCTCTTCTTTCCTGCATCAGGCGGGATACCGGGTGGGGACCGGTATCCCCTGCCCTTACCACCCATTCTCGTCCGCAGCGGTCCTCGACTCCGGATGACGCGCAGCTCCATCAGAATGTATAGATGATCGCTGAGGGTCTCCGTCTCCTGCGCCACCCTCCAGCCCCTGATGCGATCCGCCACCGAGGAGGAGGCCCACGTCAGGTCGACGATGGACTCCCCCTGGTAGCGGACGCAGGTGCTGGCTGAACCCCGGTTCTCCAATTGAAGGTCCGAACCGGCAGCCCAGTCCAGCACCGCCTCGCCCCTCGCGTCTGTCCTGGGGGAACCCCAAGCCTGGGACTTGGCGTTGAAATCCCTCAGGACGATGACCGGACGGGGCAGGCATCGCGAGATGCATCCCGCGACCCTGTCGAGAAACTCTTCGAATGTGGCCCGGTTCCACCGAGGCGGTGCGTGTACCCCCACCACGACAACGTCCCACCACTGGACCGCCGCGTAGCCCTCGCCGCTCTCCAGAAGGGAGAACGGCAAGGGTGTCGAAACCCCTCCAAGGATGATCGCTACCGATCCTCCCGAGTCTCCGACCCAGTTCGGATGGTCCGGGATCCTGTATGGCTCAGCAGCGATCGCCAACCCCACAACCCACTCAGCCATGAACTGGATGAGCATGTCCTGTGCCCTGGCCGAGTGGTTAAGGTCTGGAGCAGCAGGGCCATGGCCCCTTCACTGCCCCAGCTCCATGGCCCCTTCCTCCATGAGCCTTGCCTCCGTACTGACCGGGGGAGCTGTAGGTAGCTCCCCTTCATCCTCCTTGGTCATCTTCGCCGTGGAAGAGCCCGCGACTTCTGGAACAGCCGTCGTCAGCTCCTTCTCTCGCACGTCCAACTTCAGGGTGGCTATTTTGGGGGCCAGCTGCACCTGTTGGGTTCCCTGGTTCTTCCTTCCTCTGGGGGGCGCGCAGTTCTTCGTCCCCATGCGGCGGCCGGAGGGCTTCCCAAGATCGGCGCACATGGGACAGCGGGGAGGGCTACGGCACTTCGCTACCTCGTGCTCGATGCTCCCGCAATTATGGCAGCGTCCGCTGCGGTCCATGGTGCTGGTGCACCGCTGCCTCACGTGCCCCATCTCGAGGTAGCGGAAGCACTGGAGCGGACGATCGGCCAGGGCTTCCACTCGGGCGGTAGTCCATCCCACGCTGATCCTCTTGGCCGCGCATATTCTCCTGGCGGCCGTCAGTGGGCATTTCGCCCAGAGGGTGCCGAGACCCAGAGGAGTCGACCGGATTTCCCCGGTTTTTACCTCCGCTTGTGCGCAACCTCCGGCAGCCGCGAGGGCCGCGGCCACGTCGGCGGAGGTAGTGGACGCCACCAAGTCCCCGACCCTTACCTCGACCATTTTCATGGGGCGAGCCACGCTCACCCCGTCCACCCCGTCGAAGCCTTTCCTCATCTTTGCGGCGAGGGCGTCCGCCTTTGCGGCCCCCTCCGGCCCGGAGATTTCTAGCAGAAGGCCCCCCGAGGCCGCTTTCTTTGGCCGCAGGTCCGTGATGTTGAGCTCCGCCAAGTTGATTTGGCTGGCAGAGCTCATGGCCTCCGCGAGGGATATCTTAGCCCCGTCCCTGATGCGATCGCCGCTGTGCGCGGGGGTCTGCGAGTTGGGGGTTTGGGGGTGGCCTTTGCCCCCTGTCCCCCCTCCTTCGTCAGCAGCTGCTGTTGCTGCTGTAATTTCCGCGGCTGCTTTTGTTGCTGCGGCCTGGCCGGCAGCCTCCTCGCATTTGTAGGAGGGGCCGGGGGCTGGGCCGGGTATCCCCGAGCCTGGGTCGTCGCATCCATCTTTCTTCCTCTTCTCCCAGCCACCGTGGCCCACGTCTCGGTGGTCTTCTGTGTCTGGGTGGAGGGGGGCGGCTCGGGGTCAGGGGGGATGGGGAGGGGGTCCCCGCGTGTCGGGCCGCCGCGGGTTGGTCCCCGCGATGGCAGGCCGCCACCATTTCCGCCCTCACCTCCCTCATCCTGACCACCCCCGGCGTCTCCTTCTTCGGCGTCCGCTGAGTGGGGACTGTCCTGGTCCGCTCCTCTGCCAGCTCCTTCCTCATAGAGTCCAGTCTCTCCACAACTCGTCCCATGAGGCTGGCGAGGAGCGTCTGGAGGCACTCTTCGCTTATTGGCTCCGCCCTCCCTCTGGAGGAGGAAGAGGAGTGGGACGTACCTCGGTTTGGCCTCCTCCTCTTTTCCTGCTCCCGCTTTCGTCCTCACCACGACCGCTTTGGCCGCAGCGAGCGCCAGTTTTAGGTCAGCCACCTGACCGCGCAGCTCGAGGTTCTCGTCCTCCACGCGCTGCGCGTTGCTTTTGGCTGACCTTTTGGCCATCTCCGTCGTGGCCGCGCGCACTACGAGGGCCGCCACGTACAGGTCCCTGATGAACGCGCCCTTCAGGTTCGCGCTCCTGGTCGCCACCCTCCTTACGGCTTTCATCTGGGCCAAGATATTGGCACCCAGGTTGGCTGTGGGCTGCGGCCTCAGTTCATCCGCCAGCTCTTCCACCGTTGGTAGGCCTTTGATTCGGAGGTACCCTTTGTCCTCGGGGCTCCGCGCCCTCTTCCCTTTGGAAGGTACCCGCCTCTGGTCAGGGTCGCCAGAGGATCGGGGTCTCTTCTTACGACTAGCGGCGTTGTGCGCGCTTGTGTCGCTGATGACACAGACGAATTCGCTGCTCTCCGCTGCAACTATCCTCTGGATCTGGGTGGTCCCCGATGTTCCTGGGGTAGTCTCCCTGTTTTCATCCCCGTCCATGGGTTGCCCCGTGGATGTGGTCCTTCCCGCCGGATTCGCGCCACTCGGGCGCGATCCCTCTCCTCCTGCTTTGAAATTTGTTTTTTGTTTAGTAGACATATTTGGCAGATATTAATTGAACGGTGCGCCCATCATGGGACCCCCACCGCGGTGGGGGCACTTCCCCGTTTAAGTTTTACTCTAGTTATGAGTGCCGAAGCCGAGAAGCGGTTTGTCGGGCAGTCAACCCTATCGGCACCGAGTGACTCTAGAGGAAAATGTTACGGGATAGGCCCGCGCCATATACGATGCTAAAGGTTTAACGTCATCCCTATTGAGTGGGCGACACCAGATCCGAGCCGATGCCAGACCCAAGCCTCGGGCTAGACGTGCTGCGATTTAACCTATGCAGCGTCGGTTATGAGGAAGTACTGACTAGGTAATCGTCCATACCTGCGCCCGAGTACCCTACTTCAACCCCGTCATTGGTTCCAGACGGTGTTCGCGTGAGCGGTTCTTCCACGTTAAACTTGCGGGTTCACGGGATCTTTGCCGTACTTGTCGGACTTACGTTTACCCTTATTACTACCGCAGAGGTCAGGTACTAACATCACGCGCAAACCCCGGTCGGGGGACAACTACTTCCCCCTTGGCTAGTCTGCCGGGAATATCCACGGGGCATCGACCGCAGCCCGTCAACACGCACATTTACACCGTGAGCCGCAACTTGGTTTTTCACCGCTCGGCTCCAGCCCGTGCGGCATGGTTGCGCCTACCGGGAATGCATCTGCCGCCGGCATGGTCTTGAGCCTCATTGCAACTACTTAAGCCCCTGTACCACGACAAGGTGGCGGCTCCTAGCAGGGGGGGGGGACAGGACTCATGCGACTGTGTGAATATATGTGAAATGTTTAGGGAGAATCAGGAAAGCTATTTCTCGGTCAACGTTTCGGTAGGAAAATTGAACTACGGCCTGGTCGCGCGATACTCTTACGGTTCGGCTCGAGTTGAGTTGAAATCACATCGGAGCGATGAATTCCGTGTGTCGCGTATAGCCTACTTTTTTTAACACGTCATGTCGTGACGTCATGTAAGAAAAATAAAGTAATAATAATTTTCTGGAAAAAATGTCATTAATTGTAATATATGTTTTGTAATGTATTTTATTTTATTTCTAAATCGTAATATTTTAATACAATGTAATGTAGTTTTAAAAAAGTAGATAGATTTTTTTTATAAAAGTGAATTTGGTTACAATTTGTTCATACAAAAAAAATTTGAGAATCTTTCTTCAGTTTCTTATTTTATTTCTTTCTCAGTGTTCGGGAACCATAGTTCCGACGCAAACCCGTGCGCATCCGAACCGCCAACCGATCGCCGCGTGACGGCACTGTGTCACGTGGTCCCCCTCCCATCAGAAACCGATTACCTATAATCGGCGGGTACTCAACCGTTCTGGCATTATTCAAAGTCTAACCGCGCTAGCGCAAACAGCAAACCTTTGTAATTTTGTATCACCGCAAAATATACGACCTAAGAGCTACCACTGATCACAGATCATTTACGCTAAACCGAATCAGTATACACCGAATTCATTAACGCTCCGAATTTCCTTCGAGCAATCCTCTACATCTTTAACCAGCAACCGCAACATTGGTCCTTCGAGCCGGATTGCCCGAGGAAACAAGCAACGATGGAAAGCGTGCATATCGTCATGGCCGAGCAGGAGGCAGTAATGCACTCCATACGCCAAACGATTCTCAATTTGAAGAAGCTGGGCAAGGAGAAAATGACGGCAGCAGTCCTCCACAGGCGCTTGGCGTCGTTAGAGGAGAACTTCAAGATATGCAGACGCCGGCATGCAGCCATCGCAGCACAATGCGACGCGAAAACAAGAGCTAATCACCAGTACTTCACGGAGGACCAGTTTGCCGCCTCCGAGGAACATTACAACGAAGCAGCTGATTTCATCGCCGAACTGTTGGCTCAACATGCTGCGGCACCGAAACCAACGTGCGAGCCCTCCACCAGGAGAAACGATCGTCTACCACCACTAAGACTACTACAATTCGACGGCAGCTTCGAATAGTGGGAGGCGTTCCGAGATAAGTTTAAATCAATGGTTCTTACCGATCTCACCTTATCGCGAGTAGACTGCATGCACCATTTAGCCTCGTGTGTGACGGGCGAAGCGGCCAAAGCGATAAATCACCTCGCGATTACCGAGAGCAATTTCCAAATTGCGTGGAAATTATTAGAGTCGCGTTACGAGAACAAGAGGCGGTTGATAACGCACCACCTTCGCAACTTGACAGAGCTCCCTACCGTCACACACGAAAAGGCCGAGCTACTCCGTGACCTTCGCGATAAAATGAATATCGCGATACAAGCATTAATTAATTTAGACCGCCCGGTGGATAAGTGGGACGATCTGTTAGTTTATCTAATAGCCCAACGGCTCGACACTCACTCGCGGAAGGCATGGGAGTTCGAGCTGGGAGATACCGTCGATTACCCTCCGTTCTCTAGATTAAGCGCCTTCTTAGATTCGTGGATCCGCGCATTGGAATCCATGCCGGATTCCCCACAAAGGGAGAGCAGGGGCCAAATCAACGCCCTTGTGAAATCAGAGCGACATAAGTACATATCGTCCCACTCCGCCACGGTATCGTCGCCGTGTCCGGTATGCCGCGCTGATCACCTTATAATTAAATGCGATGCGTTCAGAAATAAGACCCCGTCACAGCGAATCGAAATCATTCGGAAAGGCAACCGTTGCCTTAACTGCTTTAGTGCAAAACACGTACTCAAGGACTGTTCGAGCAAACATGTGTGTAAACAGTGCAGCGGTCGGCATCATACGCTGCTACACCTTGCACCCACCGCGGTCATCCCAACGGATTCAAAAATTCAAACGATACCCGTGTCAACAGCTGACTACGAACCGGTGCACACGCACCTAACCGCGAAAACATCGGCTCTAAAGGCGCACGTGATGCTCGCGACCGCGCGCGTTCGCGTGTACTCGCAAGCGGGGCATCATATCGAGGCACGAGCGTTACTCGATCAGGGCTCAGCAACGAGCATCGTAACCGAGAGACTCGTGCAACTGTTGAGACTGCCCAAAACGCGTCGCCATATACGAATAACAGGTGTGGGCGACAATTCTACAACGGTGCGACACGCGGCGGAAATTACGATATCGCCGGCTTTCGCGCCGGCGCCCACGTTTACGACAACTGCGCTCGTAGTGCGAACGCTGACTCGCTACGTTCCTTAACGCGGTTCCGGATCGGATCGCTGGGCCCACGTTGCAGATCTACAACTAGCCGATAAAACACCCATGAGCTCCGATCCAATAGATCTGCTGATCGGAGCGGATCTGTATGGGTCCCTCCTCCTCGATGGGGTCCGTAAGGGGGGTGAACAGCAGCCGATCGCGCAGCGGAGTGTCCTCGGGTGGATCCTGTCCGGTATCGCGAGACTCGATTACAGCCCGGGGCATGTAGCGACGCACCACTCAATGGTAACGACCATTAATGATGCTGTCGCGGACGGCACGACCGCGATGCATGAATTAAACAGAACGCTCCGTTCCGGCCGCACTTTCACGACTACTCCACGTAGAAAGGAAGCTCGCGCTCCACCCGGAACAACGCGAAGCATACCACGCGTTCATGGCCGAGTACATTCACCTCGGTCATATGGAAATAGTTCAACCTACGGAACCCCCAAGCGCGGAAAACCACTATTTCATACCGCATCACGCGGTCCGAAAAGATAGTAGCGGGACGACCCCACTCCGAGTCGTATTCAACGCGTCATGCCGAGCATCAACGGGCCAATCGTTGAACGATCACTTGTGCGTGGGCCCAAAATTACAAAATGATCTACCAGCGATCCTCATCCGGTGGAGGCAGTACCGTTACGTGTACACTGCCGATAGCGCGAAAATGTATCGACAAATACTGATGGACCCGCGCGACCGGGACTACCAAATAATACTCTGGCGCGGGCACGAAAGCGGACCCATATCCGAGTACCGACTCCGCACGGTGACGTACGGCACAGCTTCCGCGTCATATCAAGCACAGCGCGTGCTTCGGCAGCTCGCCGAGGATGAAGGAGCAGCGTATCCCCTCGCGACGCCGGTGTTGCGCAAGCAGACTTACGTGGACGATTGTATATTCGGCGCCGACGATCTCGAACACGCGATAAGCACCCGTCATCAACGTACCGCACTCCTCAATAAAGGTGGGTTCCAGTTGAGGAAATGGGCCAGTAACTGTCCGAAATTGTTAAAGGGCATCGACAGCGCCGACCACGGGCTCGCGCGTGAGAAAGAGTTCAAGGGAGTTGACGAACTAAAGGTACTAGGCGTATGTTGGAACCCCTCCGAGGACGCACTGACCTTCCGAGTCAGTGCGCCCAAAGAAAACCAGGGAACGACATCCAAGCGTGCGGTAATGTCGATAATAGCGCGGATTTACGATCCGCTAGGGCTAATATCTCTAGCAGTAATTACCGCGAAGATACTGCTCCAACAGCTATGGCTCACTAAGTGCGAGTGGGACGAGCCACTACCTCCCGACACGCAGCGCGAATGGGAGAAATACTACGCGTCCTTACCAGCGTTGCACGATGTAGCCATCCCGCGTTGGACCCGCCAAAACAGTGCAATCCAGCAATATTCATTGCATGGGTTCGCCGATGCGTCAAGCAGCGCATACGCTGCAGTCGTATACAGTAAAATAGTTTCGTCCGATGGCTGTGTGTCAATCTCGTTGATCTCAGCGAAATCAAAGGTCGCTCCGGTAAAACCAATGAGCATACCGCGGCTCGAATTATCCGCTGCTCTTCTCTTGGCGCGACTAATGAAATCGATACGAGCAGCGATGTCACCACAAGAAATCGATTGCCATTGCTGGACCGATTCCACGGTTACCCTAGCATGGATAGCCGAACACCCGTCGCGTTGGCAAACATTCGTCGCGAACCGCGTGGCAAGAATTCAGGAACTCTTACCCGATGCCTCCTGGCGACACGTGCCAACTCAAGAAAATCCCGCGGATTGTGCATCGCGCGGATTGACTGGGCACGAACTCGTATCCAAGAAGCTATGGTGGGGGGGGGGGGGCCCGCGTGGCTGCGTCTCCCTGGGGATCAATGGCCGGACCAACCGTCGATCTTGTCGCACTCCAGGTCGCTAGAGAAAAGGCCGGGCCAGATCGTATGCCTCGCTTCTGCCGACTCGCCAACAGCGAACCCGATCGCGGCGCGCTTCTCTTCGTGGCCCAAAATGCTACGGATTACGGCTTATCTGTATCGCTTCCTTGCGAATTCGCGTGCACGCACTTCTACGAGAGCGACAGGCAGCAGACCGGAGATAGGATTAGGAAACGGAACCGCCCTTCGAACCGACGAGATCGCCCGCGCGAAGACACTCTGGATTCGACAGATACAAAGAGACAGTTTCCCGTTGGAGCTCGCGGCCCTCTCCAAAGGAAACGCAGTCACCCATTCCAGCCCAACATCCTCACTGAATCCGTTTATAGACGGCGAGGGCATAATGCGCGTGGGTGGACGGCTACGCCGATCCAACCTGCCCGAAAGGGCAATACATCCCATACTCCTGCGCTCGCATCCGATCCTCGCCATGATCATCAAGCATCACCATATCCGAACCTTACACGGGGGCTCGTCCTTAACCCTCGCGTCGTTACGGGACGAGTATTGGATCGTGCGAGCGCGAACGACGCTCCGCCAAGTCCTGCACCGTTGCGTGGCATGCGCGCGCGAAAGAGCGACAGTCCCTCGCGAACTTATGGGCGAATTACCGGCCACACGCACTAACAGAACGCTGCGCGCATTTATACACACCGGCGTTGATTACGCCGGCCCGATTATGGTCCGGAACGCTGCCGGCCGCGGACAAAAGTCGCACAAATCATACATAGCGCTGTTCGTATGTATGACCATTAAAGCCGTGCATTTGGAACTGGTGCACGACTACGGCTCTGCCGCGTTCATCGCCGCGTTTCATCGCTTCGTATCGCGACGCGGGATGCCGAGCAGCATGTACTCGGACAACGGCACGACGTTCCAAGGTGCCGATCGCGAGCTTGCTGCCGCTTATCGAGCAGCCATCCGCGATCCCGCTTTCCTAAATGCCATCGCGACGGAACGAGTGACGTGGCACTTCATTCCCCCGTCTGCCCCCCACTTCGGCAGATTGTGGGAGGCAGGGGTAAAAAGCGTGAAGCGACATCTATGAAGGTGCATCGGGCGGCACACGCTGACCGCCAAAGAACTGACCACGGTCCTGTGCCGCATCGAGGCGTGCCTCAATTCGCGACCCACCGCCGCCGTATCGGAAAACATCGAGGATTATGCAGCGCTCACTCCCGGTCATTTCCTGATCGGAGCGCCGCTAATAGCCGCGCCCGAATCAAGCGTATTACATTTACGCGAACAGCGTCTATCTCGATGGCAACTGGTGCACAGGGTAACGGAGTTAGTGTGGCGCGCGTGGAGAAACGATTATGTACACACGCTCCAGCAGCGTCCGAAATGGCGAACCACGCAACGCCTCGCCGAGATCGGCAAGCTTGTCGTGCTGCGGCACGACATGCAACCCCCCAGTCATTGGGAAATGGGCCGGATAATAACTTGCCATCCGGGCGCAGACGGGTTGATTCGCGTCGTTACTGTACGCACCGCTCGTTCGACATATCGACGACCAATCGCGAAGGTTTGCTTCCTCCCGGTTGAGATCAACCGGGAAGAAGAAGCCAAACAAATCAAGGAACCGGACACGGCGGGCGCCGACACGAAGGTGGCAACACCAAACCCACTAGGATAAGCTAGTCAATAAGAATAGCGTATTGTATATACTAGGTTAAGACGACCAGACGCGCAGAACTTGTACATAGTATTATAAGTTAATATTAAGACCATGTATATATATTAGTATAAGCTGGATTAATTTCGAAGATACTTCGAGGCGGGCGGAATGTTCGGGAACCATAGTTCCGACGCAAACCCGTGCGCATCCGAACCGCCAACCGATCGCCACCGTGTCACGTGGTCCCCCTCCCATCAGAAACCGATTACCTATAATCGGCGGGTACTCAACCGTTTTGGCATTATTCAAAGTCTAACCGCGCTAGCGCAAACAGCAAACCTTTGTAATTTTGTATCAAATATACGACCTAAGAGCTACCATTGATCACAGATCATTTACGCTAAACCGAATCAGTATACACCGAATTCATCAACGCTCCGAATTTCCTTCGAGCAATCCTCTACATCTTTAACCAGCAACCGCAACACTCAGTTACAAATAACCATGGTAGTTGACTCCGAAAAAATATTAATTACGTATGGAAGTCTCTACTTTAATGTATATCTGTTCCGTCAGTTAATTGTTCAAAGGATTAGTGCACGAATATAACAATTCGGGAAAAGTCAATCCAAGACTGAACTTTCGCTTCGGTCATAAACAACCCAGGTTGACCGCGGAGGTTTATTATTAACGTTTTCACAGAGTGCTGAACTGTATTGTATATTATGCCCATTGTATTGTAAGATACCCATGATTATTGTAGTATGCTTTTATGTTTTTAAAGAAACTGGCACTTAAAGAACCAGGTATCTGACCTTTCTTTCACTCTCTGTCCCTTTCAGTGGACGATGAGAGTGGGGAAAGCGCAAAAATTTGTGAATTTACTTTTAGGGGCTACTTTATGACCAGTTCGAAAGCCTTTCGTCATCTGGTCGACACGGACCCCGAGTCAAAAAGATCCGATCGTAAAACAGCTTGCCAGGTATCGAAGGCCGTCGATATGTACGGTTTTTGCAACCAAACAGTTACTGTATGCATCGAGCATCTACATCGAATTCAAACAGATATGAAATTGTTTGGAGAATGAGATAAGAATGCATTTGTTTCTAGGCATAAAACAAATTAATATGAAAGAAATGTGTCGGGACCAAAAAATACAAAAAAATTGTCCGGAAGAAAAAACCGCGTATAACCCAAACGCGTTGTTCGAATAGTATAATTATTGGAGTTGGTAATAATATAATTGACTTGGTACAATATTGTATGCGACACATCATTTATTGATAGTACAATTGAAATAAGAAAACTTGTTATCATGTGTTTCTTTAATTAAAAGATTTGTAATTAACATTAAATGTTTCATATCCGTTGTTGCCTTTCATTACGGCCCTATGATGCGCCATTGGAATCGGTTTTAAACTATGAATTGACTCTCTAAATTTCTGAAGAAAAATATTCGGATTTGCCTCATCACCACCGTTAACGAAAAACTCTCCAGGAATCCTTAAGTTGGTACCATACTCCATTTCAGCAACTAAAGCCTTAATGTGAGCCTTATAGTATGTCCCGAGCCCCAGCAACACTGTTGGCAGAATTTCCAGCCAATTCTTATCTTGGTGGTACATGATAGCGGCCTTTAACGACCTGTGCCACCGCTCGATGATCCCATTCGACTGGGGATGGTACGCCGTTGTCCGAGTCCTGTTGCAACCTATTAGACGCATCAGGGACTCGAATAACTGGGACTCAAATTGGGTCCCTCGGTCAGTGGTACCTCGGGATACCTTTCTTGAAAAAAACGGACGCTGCGGTAATATTCGGAAAAACCTCACCCACCGTCGTTCAGCTTCGTGACCACAGGCTACCCTCTCGCCCCTCTTCGTCCTTTGAGCTACCCCCGCGTAGTTACCACCACCCCAGGCCACATCACCCACACCTTACAACCCCGTGAACTGGAAGACTTTCACGTCAAGCCATTAGCCCCGCGAACAGGCCCAAAAGAGGAAAAAGTAAAAACCAATGCCCTAAAAATTTCTAAATTACTCCAGACACTCAAAATGGATGATCTGAACGAGGAAAAAAAGGGAAGCCTCCTTAAGATAATCGGAAAATTTCCTTATCAATTCTACCTCTCCGAAGACGACTTAGGTAGTACAACGCTGACCAGCCACTCCGTCCAGACAACGGACGAAATCCCCTTAAACAGGAAACAGTACAGGTTCCCTCCCGTCCATAAGAAGGAAATACAAAACCAGATTGATGCCCTGCCCGCCGGAAAATTAATTCAATCATCCGTCTCCCCGTATAGCACCCCCGTGTGTATAGTGCCCAAGAAACCAGACGCAACGGGAAAACCCCGCTGGCGGATGGTAATAGAATGGTAAATTAAATGATAAAACTATCGAAGACGTGTACCCCTACTTTAGCACCTTGGATTTAGCCTCGGGTTTCCATCAGATACCGATCTCAGAAGAGTCAAAACCTAAAACTGCCTTTTCAACACACAATGGGCATTACGAGTGCAATCGTGTGCCCTTTGTCCTTAAAAAGGCCCCCGCGACCTTTCAAAGAGTCATGGACATTGCCCCGTCCGGCTTAACAGGAACCGAGTTATACGTTTATGTGGATGACATAGTACTGTACGCAAATTCCCTTACCGAACATACCCGGAAACTAAATACATTACTATCGCGATTACAAAATGCTGGCTTAACCCTACAACCAGAAAAATGCTCCTTTCTCCGTAAGGAAGTCACTTATTTAGGACACGTTATTTAAAAAGACGGTGTAAAACTAGACCCCACAAAGATTGAAGCCGTCAAGCGGTTCCCACTACCCAGAAATGCAAGGAATATCCAGCAATTCCTAGGGCTCGTAGGTTACTATAGAAGATTCATTCAGGACATGGCAAACATCGCCAAACCCCTTACCCAATTACTCACAAAAAATACAACTTTCATATGGAACGATGTAGCTCAGCCGGCATTCGAAAACCTCCGAGACATAATTAGTTCAGAACCCATCCTTGAATTCCCAGATTTCACACAACCCTTCCTAGTTACGACCGACGCCCCCAATTTCGCAATTGGAGCAGTGCTGAGCCAAGGCTCCGTCGGAAAAGATCTCCCTATCTCATATACCTCCAGAACCCTAACTGAGACTGAAACCAGATACACCACCATCGAAAAAGAGTTACTGGCTATAGTATTCGCCGTAACCCAACTTCGACCCTACATTTACGGTCAACAATTTACCCTTGTTACCGACCACCGACCGTTTGTTTGGTTACATAATGTAAAGGACCCAACATCGAAAATAATGAGATGGCGCATAAAGCTCGAGGAGTACGATTATAACATCGTATACAAACCCGGAACGAAAAATGCCAACGCAGATGCGTTATCCAGAAACCCCATCGAACCCCAACCTACCTCCCCACTCCCGTCGCCAACACCCACGGAACCAACAAACCTCTCCCCAGGGGCTGCGCGTGTGGCACTCGCAGGCGACGGCGAGCTGCTGCCCACGGATTCACTCGATCCCAACCCTTCATCGACAGAAAACGAAGAACTGCTGGCCGCCGTTTTCCTAACGCGTGGGAAGGTGGTAGCAACAACCGAAACCGGAAATGACACAGACTCAAACCCCCCTGACACAAATTCTGACGAATACCATACCGCGGACGAGGAAGAACTTCCTGCTACCCCTAGGAAGTCATCTCCGAGAAGAGTAGAACCACCCGCCCACGCGACCGGGAATAGCTACGCAAAGGACGTAGATTGTGCAAGGATTGCGTTCATCCACATCGGAGCTGATGTTCGAAACCGCGGGCTGGTAAACCGGATAGGCTGTAGTACTAATGATTCCGGCCCGGCCCCGGTTAGTGCACCCTCGGTGTCGGGATATGGTGCTGGACGCAACGCCGGCAGCACTTGACAGAAAGAGAGATAGTGCTGTACCATTCATAATGACGGAGCACAATGAAGAGAGAGAGAAGTGCACTGTGGTGCATGCTGTCGGAACGCAATCCAAGCTAGGAACGATGCAAATAGAAACCGTAATAGAACGAGACACCAACAGGGAACCGAAGCAAAATGTCTTGCCCATTAGAGTCACTAACGACAAATCAGATACCCGCACCTTCTCATAACCTACGATAATACACTCCAAAGCTCATCTCTTTATGCGTCGCGACAATTTCATACATTTTCTCCCAATGGATTGCTCTATCACGACACAGACAAGCATGAATTTAATAGCCCATCAGAAATTGACCATCTTGAATCATACCCCATCGAGGTAAGGGATGCCCTGACTTTCCCCAACGAGGCCCACCGTGTTTTTCATCTATTCCCTAAAACTACACCCGACGAAACAACTAACCCCCATGACCTCAGGACCTCTTTAAACTCTCTAAAACAGTTCATGGACTCGTTGAACTTCATGGACCCAAAAACACAAAGCACACTGCAACCCAACACAATTGTAACATAATACACCATCATGTATCAATAAAACCGAAAAACCTATCCACCACCGACAGAAACCACGCCAAGGTGTACAATAACATAGAAAGGTAATCACCATAGGTAGCAGCTTTTCAATAAGGGGGAGGTGTTACGCTATCGCGTGGACGGAGCCCCAATTCCCTAGTAATATCAAATGAGAAGTCGCCAATATAAATTGTAACCGTCTACAGCGATAAATAAGCTAAGAGCGAAATGCGAAACCGGAAAGGAAATGTACGCGACACAATAGCCATATACCATTTAAGTACCAGCCATGGGTGGCCGAGCAAGGGAAAAGTCAGAACATCCAAGTCCCAAAACAATCGACTTTAGAAAACTCCAAACCTAATTTATTACAGACCGTGAAAATCCAGCTTTGACTAAAAAGTCACGTACAACCCTCAAAGAAGTGGAGTCCTACAACATCCGGGGCTGTTCGCCACATGTTGCACCCCAAAACAAAAGGGCCTCGCGATTCCCCACCAACCTTCGGCGCGCTTTCCCCGACTTTCGCGCGTTTTTCTCTGGCTTTCCCGCAATTTTCCCTTAGCTCACGCGCACCCTAATGCGGCACGCGGAAACAGACGCGTTGCCACCTCCACATGCCCAGCCTCAACGAGACCCAACACCATTGGACAACACGAAATCAAAGGGAGGAGCAAGGAACTCGGGAAGAGGAACCAGAGCCGTAATGGAAAGAAGAAGAAGCCACTTTCATCAGAACAATGTGATTGTGTGAATAGATGTGAATGTTTTGGGCGGAATCAGGAAAGCTCAGTCAACGTTTCGGTAGGAAAATTGAGCTCCGGTCCCTGGTCGCGGGATACTTTTTGGTTCGGTTCGAGTTGGGTCGAAATCACATCGAGGCAATGAATTTTTTAAAAATAAGATTGCGTGTGTCGCGTGTAGCGTTCTTTTTTAAAATAGGATCATTTATTTTTTGGTCCATAAATCAATTCTTTTAAATATCCCAAATAAGTTAAATTTCAAATAAAGAGTTTGAGATATCCCGTTAAATATTAACATACCTACATAATGAACACAAAATATTCAAAAGAATGTAAGTAATATTAATTGAAAAGTAGTACAGTAATGTCTCGACTAGTGTTCACAATTGTGTCTACCATTAAGGGGGGAGGGTCAAGTAAACTGAAATTTTTTCACCTTTTTTTTTTCTTGCTTAGAATATCATTTTACTATCTGGAGAATGTCCTCCGAAAATTTCAAATAGAAATTCGAAGTCTAAGTGTACCTGCAACGTCGTTAAAGTGACGCGCTCCGACCGGTCCGGAGCGCAGCTATACGACCGCGCGCATGAATGGTGCCCTTCGATCCCTTGGCATCATTTTTCGACCACGTAACGTCTCCAAGCAAATAGGAGAGTGGTTGGGTACGTTCAGTACATCGCTACATTACATACCAAGCAGTTGTTTCACGTTATTTTCTTGCGGTTTGTAAGAACGAAATGAGTCGAAAAATGAGTGAAAGTGAACTGAAATTGCTGCATATTTGGCTGCCGACATGTTTAATGAAGGATACACCTTCATTTTACAAATAATGAATGATTTACAACTGGAAATCGGGCTCCAATGTGGGCATTTTGGCGATACTTATGATAGACACCGCAGCGTCGAGAGCACAAAAGAGGCAAGAACTTCAAGAAAAGAAGAGCAGGCGGCTTTGCTGAGCGAATTTGAGGAAGAGGAAGGCCTAATATACGGTCCTGGCATCGCTGATTAACTTCAAATAAGCTGCAAGTTTCATGAACGACTATTTTTCCTTCCGAAAACTTTAAACGCGTTTTTCTCGAAATGCAAAATTTAACGCGCCGTGCAATGTAGCTTAGCCATTTCTCAACCGATTGTTATGAAATTTGCACAAACATTCCTTGATATATCCTCCTTTGCATGAACCTACACTTTTACAAAAAATTGAAACATAAACAATGTTTATGACCATTTGTTTGTAGAAAAAAACCTGGATTTCTCTTCAAAGTGGCGCACAATTTGTAATTTTTGATTCTTTTTTTCAAATTTAGGTTCATGCAAAGCGTATTATTATATTTTAACGAAAAAGTTTTGGTTTTTTGATTTCGGATAATTACAACGACCTGTGCGTTGCACGGCGCATTTTCGAAGGGCCAACTTCAAGCAGCTGTTATACAGTCAATTATGAATATTTTTATAATCTAAAAAAAGAAATAGATTGTCTAAATGCTACACAATAACATACAAATATTGTTCAATAAAGAAATACTATAGTCTTTTCATACCAGCTTCGAAAAGAAACGTCAATTTATTTCAGTTTACTTGACCCTCCCCCTTAATGTTCATTTCTATCCTCACTACTTGGTATGGTCCCCCCCTGAGTGAGTTCGGGTCTCCTTTCATGTTGTGGCAGCCGAGACTCCAGTCAGCGTTCCAGGAAAGAGGCAAGTTTAAATACCCGTATCCATGAGAATACTAACGCGATCAAAATTTAAGAATAAAAGTTGTTCATTTTTGGTCCGTTTTAAATGAAATTTTACCAACATGTTTGTCACAATCTCCTAATTAAGGGAGTAGACACGGGTAATGCAGCGAGCTGTATATCGACATATTGTAATATGGCCCGAAACATGGGTGTCGAAAGGTTAGCTTTCCTTCCTTATATGAGAATATTTTGAGCTGGGTGAGGTCTTATTCGAAAGAGGAAGGTTCAACGAGGAGCGCTACAGGCCCAGATTGTGTCACAAAACTATTTTAGTGACCTAAAAATGCTTGTATTCTGCGGGTGTATTTTGCCGATTTTTTTTACATTTTGAACACTCATATTATTAGATATTTATTTATTTATTTATTTATTCAATTGAACGGGCCTAGACCCTTTGTGTACAATAGTAATACATATGTAACGTTATTATGAGCATACTTAATCTTAATCGTTATCATTAGGAGAGCCTTTACATTTGCATTAACCCCTGGTGTTATGCATAAAATTAAAAGGGTGTCAAAGATCGTCCATTAAGAGCTTATATACGTCACTTTTAAATGATGCAACACTGACCACAAAGAAATTGAGTCTTTGGAAATAAAGATTAGCTGAGTTTAGCATTCTGTTTAAAGGATCAGATGCGAAGTATTTTAGTAAGGATGGTCTGAACAGAAGCGGACATCTCGTGTTCCGAGACGGTACATTAAAATTGACCCTCGCTAGTAACTCGGCACAATTAATCGTTCCATTAATGGTCGCATGGAGGAAAGTCAGTTCAGCTACAGATCTTCTGATTTTTAGAGGTTTGAGGTTATATTTGCGCATTAAACTACTATAATCGTGATTTCTACGAGACATCGGGTGCCCATCTTTGTATGCCAAATGACGAAGTAGTAGATGCTGAATTTTTTCCAACTTGTACTCTGCATTTTTGGTTTGCGGAGACCATATAATCGATGCAAAATCTAGTATGGGCCTTACTAATGTAATGTATAAGTAATGAATGGTGTTCGCATTTTTGAAATCTCCACTGTTTCTTAATACAAATCCTAATGCGTTCAGAGCTTTCTTTGTGACGATTTGAATGTGCATTTCGAAAGATAGATTACTGGTTAGGGTCACCCCTAAGTCCCGGACTGAGGTGCAAAACGGTAATGATTCTCCAAGAATGGAGTAATGGAATTCGATGGGATTCTTCCTTCTAGTGAATCTTGTTGCATGACATTTATCCGCGTTTAATTCCATACTATTGTCGGAACACCATTTCAGTATGTTATTGACGTCAGATTGAAGATTATGACAATCAGATGCTGAACGTATTTGCAGGTATAGTTTAATATCGTCCACGAAGATTAATATCTTGGAATGTTGAATGACAGACTCGATGCCGTTAATAAATAGCAGGAACAGGAGCGGACCTAGGTGTGATCCTTGGGGGACGCCAGTAATTGGTAGTATAGGCCTCGATAGACTGTCTCTAACTCTAACAACCTGAGCTCGACCGTTTAGGTATGAAAATAGCCATTGAAGAAATCTACCCCTTATACCTAGGGATGCTAGCTTATCAATTAGCAAGAAATGATTGACTCTATCGAAGACTTTTTTGAAGTCAAAGTACACAGCGTCCGTTTGTAATCCACTGTCAAGGGATTTATAGAGGTCATTGCAATATATGGCAAGATTTGTGGAGGTGGAGCGTCCTCTTGTAAACCCGTGTTGATGTTCACTATATATAATTGAGATTAGTGGATAGATGGATTATTATATATGATGGATATATTAGTGGATGATCTTGGAAAGTATCCTGTGCCCAGAGGTAGGTTACAAATTTTCCACAAGGGTCTTGCGAGGATAAATTTACATTTTTTTAGAAGAATAGGTGGACTTCCATCAGAGCCGGGAGACTTGTTAATGTCTGTGTGCTCAATTTCTTTTAGAACATCGCTAATGTCAATTCTAATCACAGGGAGGTCGAGTGGCTGGGTGATAAGGAGGGGAGCTGAGGAGGAAGGTAATTGTTGTCCAAATACCGACTTAAAGTGATCTCCGAAGAGGTCAGCGATGTCCTGGTCATTCGAATGATTCAAGTCATTCAGGTGCATAGAGTACGGAATAGCGTTGGATTTTCTATGCGAGTTAATGAAATTCCAGAAGGACTTAATGTTGTGTGGGATATGTGATTCAACTGAAGCAATGTAATTGGAATAACAAGATTTTGACAGTGATTTACATTCAGATCTAAGTTTACAAAAGTTTAAATAATCGGGATAACTGTTAGATTTTTTAAATATTCTGTGCGCTAATTTCTTGAATCTTATAAGCTGTTTGAGTTCGGATGTACACCAATTTGGAAACTGAGTGAGGTATTGTTTTTTTTATGGGATAAAAGATTCGATCGCATAGTTTAGTGTCGAGTAAAGGAACGAGACGGATTCCTCGACTGATAAACCTTCCAGTTGTGAATCCCAGTGTATAGTATTTAAATATTCTATTATGCTAGTGTAGTCGCCATTATGGAAATCACGTTTATATCTTTGAATAGACTTAGTCGAGTACATATCCCTGAGAGTGATTGATACGGAAAGGACGGGATGATATGTATCCATGGGAAGCAAAGCTTCACATGCATGTTCTAATTGGATCGAAGTGTTTGAAGAGTTGGAAAAGATTAGATCCAGCAAAGAGCCTCTGGTGTTTTCCTTTGTATTAAACTGGAGAAGATTGTGAAAAGAGCGTGTATTAGTTATTAAATTGAAGACTTCTTTGCTGTGATGAATAAGTGCAGCTGAGGCAATTCGATGATCGTGAGATGGACTAGGCAGCAGGTGGGAGAATTGAGGACAATTATAATCGCTAATACATAAGAATTGAGAGTATGGATAGAGTGATAATAATTTCTCTATCTCTTCGAAATGTGCTCTATAAAGGGTAACATCAGAGGCTGGAGGGATATATACTGAACCTAATATGAAGTTATGATGATTGGGCCAAATGCGAATAAAAATATGCTCCACCGTGCTGTTCGTAGAGCAAATTATAGAATTGTGTAGCGCTTTTGATATTGCGATGAGTACTCCTCCTCCTCTCTGATGGTCGTTCGTGTTGGGGCTTCTGTCCAGTCGGTGTACCGTATAGTTGGTTAGTCCTAATTCTTCTGACGATATAGCCGGATGCAACCATGCTTCCACTAGAATGATGATATCGTAGCACACCGGAGGGGTGGCAACATTTCGAAGAAGAACTTTCGTTTTTGTTCTTAATCCACGAACATTTTGATAATAAACCATCAGTCTTTTCTTCAGTTTCTTGTCCTGGGAGTCGTATTCGAGATTCTTGGGATTCCTCTAATGTATCTAATGGTTTTGTTGGTGTCGCCTTTATCATGCAACTCCTTGAGTTTAACCCTGAGGTCCTTGAGGTGCTGCATTTGCGACGGTGTTTTATCATCCGAGATTTTTTCAGTTCCTGAGTATTTATACTTGTTCTTCAAGATTGAAATGGCTTCATTGGCAGATCCCAGAACTACTTTTAATGGTCTGATTTTTTGACCGTCGCTTCTCCCCAATCTCTGAATCCGCGAGATTTTGTGTGATCCAGGGTGAATTGTTTCAAGAATGTCCATAGCTCTCGCCATGTCTAATTTGCGTGCATCATCTCCCGGTTCATCTAATCTTTCAGCTAGTCCATGTATTATGATGTTCCTCGACCTTTCATGCCGTTCGTTCAATTCGTCTAATATGGTATTTGATGTGATGATGGTGGGGTCACTTGTTGGTGATTTTTCTTTATTTTCTAGTGCTGTTATCCGCTGGTTTAAAATTGCAATCGTATTGTTTAGATTTGCTACTTCCATTTTCAGCTCGGTAATGATATTGCTTTGAAATGTTGAAAGCTCCTGTCGAATCAAGTCCTTAATATTTTCTAATGACGGGTAAGCAGTTACCATCGAAGCCGTCGCTGAAGGTTGGCTGTGTTTTGGATCCATAACACTAGGTGACGCATGGGATTGTCGTTTACAGTTAATCAATTTTTCAAATATCCATGGGTGACCGCTACGAGCTAGACATTTGTCGCCTGGGTGGGAGAGAATCCCGCAATCTGGACGCCTCACTGGATTTACAACATTCGATTTACATCCACTGCACTTATTCACGCTTGACATCGTTAAGTGAATACTCTATGCACAAATTGGATAATGAATATGGATCAGGTCAGTCCCGGCATGGGTCTATTGCCGATTTGAAAGTTGTAAGACAAGCCACCGATGAGAATTTATCACTTGGGGCGAGAGTAGTGGTTAAATGTTTCTGCCAAACCCCAAGAACACCAACAAACACCAAAAAGAGTTAATATTTGATCTGCACAGATCCCTAATCGGATTAAGAAGCACCGCATGTACTTGCCATTAACGTATCGCTTTGAGGAGCGCAATGTAAACACGTCTGTACTGTACGAATGATGGTACGATACTGATATTAACACAATATTAACGATATTACTGATATTAACGATATTAACACAATTTCGTTGAAACTCCTCGGCAGCGCTCCTCGTTGAAAGTTCCTCTTTCGAATGAGCCCACACCCAGCTCAATATATTGTCATATAAGGAAGAAAGGCTAACCTTTCGACACCCATGTTTCGGGCCATATTATGTCGATATACAGCGCGCCGCATTACCCGTGTCTACCCTCTTAAAGCGCTTCGGAATTTTAACATACCGCCCATTTTTTTTTTTTTTCGAGGTGGAAATCTTCATAAGACACCTGATTCCCTGAGGCGAGAGCAGGAGGTAGTGTCGGATTTTTACCGACTAAAACCACCCCGGTTACCTCTCCTCGGCGCTTGTAGGGGGGTCCCGTGACCTTCGGAGATAGCTACCGGTACCTCCCCACGCCCTGACCATTGCAGCCCCATTCTCGGGAGGGTCAGAAGAAAACTCCGATACTCTGCTGCACAGAGCCACGCCGGTGGTAAAACCCGGCGCGGCCTTCCTTCTCCAGGCCGTGACTCGGAAAACTCGAGCCCCCACTCGAGCCGCCAGTCTTTGTGTTAGCGGGGCAAATATCCGAGGGGGGAGAGGGGGTTCACCTCTACGCCCCTCGCTCCGCCACCGATTTCAGCTCTCGGGAAGGGGCGGATTTCGTCAGCGGAAATGGTCAGCGAGCCCGCCCCTCCACCATACACATCGCCGTTTCCGGCTGTCGGGCAACCCTGCGGGATACCAGGGGGACATAATCCTCCCACAGCAGGGCCGCCCGTTTACTGGGGCAGCGATGACAGTCATCCGAGAGGCGGGAGGGGGACACCACTAATCGCCCCACGGACCGTCACCGTTTTTCCACTGCGGGAGGGGGTCTCACCAGCGGACGTGGCCGGCGGGTCTTACCCCTCCGTCTTTCACGGCATGCGGGATCGGATAATTCCCGTCCCGCTCCGCTGCCTCTTTTCTGCGAAGAACTGTCTCGCAGAAGTAGGCCATTGCAGTCCAGGCCCTCTCGCTGCCCAGCATCCTACTGACGATGCTTGGCAGCGAGAGGTCCGCCCCCACGGCCGTCGCGGCGACACGACACGCACTTGCCCATGCTGAGCATTCCCCCAGTGTGTGCTGCGCCGAGTCTCGGGCTGCCCCACACTCTCAACACTCCGCCGTCGCCTCCGATTTTATCCGGTATAGGCACTCACAGAAGAATTCATTCCCGGTGAACGCTGCGCAGCATTGTCTTGCTGCGCCGCCTGACCATGAGGGCAGACGCCCATATCGGGGCGCCATAAAGCGCCATGGACCACACGACACCCAGGTATAGGCGGCGCACCCCCTTTGGGCCCCCGAGGTTTGGGAGTAGGCGACCGTCCTTTCCAGTCGGGAACCAAACGGTCGAAGTGCACTTCGAAACGCCAGTGGCTGTACAGGAGGAGACCGAGATAGTTCATCCGGTCCCCGACCTGAACGTACTCCCCACCTACCATGATCCAGTACCGGGGCGATCCCCCGCCCCGAGGTCAGTCGTGAAACCACATGGCTTCGGTTTTTTTCTGGGAGATCTGCGACCCCAGACCCCGGATACCGTCGACGACGGAGGCCAGCCCCGTCTCCTCTAGACGGATGGCCTTTCTCCAGTCCCTCCCAGTGGCCATCAGCAACGTATCGCCAGCGTAGCACGTTAGGCTGACAGGTGCCCCGAGAGGCGGGAAGCCAGCACCGTCTCGAAGAGCTTCCCACCTTATCGAGAAGACAGATCGGCCGGTATGGCGAGGGAGAATCGGCGGGCTTACCTAATTTTCTGATTAGGAACATCCTTCCCCTCTTCCAGCGGGACGAGACACGCCCCGTCCTCAGGCACCCGCCGAGCAGGCTGGACAGGTACTGGCGGATCCCCGATTCAGCAATCGGAGGTCGGAGTTGGCCGCCCAGTCCAGCAACGCCTCGCCCCTCTGGTCGGTACTGGGGGAAACCCAAGCCTAGGATTTGGAATTGAAATCCACCAGGACCATACCCGGACGGAGCCGATATCGCGAGATGCATCCCGCGACCCCGTCCAGGAACTCTTCGAAGGACCCGAGGTCCCACCGAGGCGGTACATAGACCCTCACGACCACGAGGTCACCCCACTGGGATGCAACGTAGCCCTCGCCGCTCTCCAGAGAGGAAAATGGTAAGGGCATCGAGGTTCCTCCAAGGATCATCGCCACCGAACCACCCGGATTTCCCACCCAGTTCGGGTGGTCCGGAATCCTGTACGGCTTGGCAGCGATCGTCAACCCCACACCCCACTCGCCCATGGACTGGACAATCCTGTCCGGCGCCCTAGTCGAGTGGTTAAGGTTGGCCTGAAGCAGCGGGGCCATAGCCTCTACACTGCTCCAAATCCATGGCCCCTTCTTCCACGGGCCTTGTCCCCTCTGTTGCGGCAGAATTTGCTGGTGGCGCCTTTCTTCTTCCCTCTTCCTTCTCCGACATGGAGACGGCCGTTGCCGTCTTCTGCCCGACCAGGCTCAAGGCAGCCAGTTTGGGGGCCAACTGCATCTGTTGAGCCCCCTTGGCACCCTGGTTCTTTCTCCCTTTGGGAGACACGGACCCCCTGGTCTCCATCCGCTGGCCAGAAGGTTTTCCCAGGTCGGCGCACAGGTGGCGTCGTGGAGCGCTCCTGCATTCAGCTACCCTGTGCTCGGGGCTCCCGCAATTATGGCAGCGCCAGCTGCGATCAACCGTACTTGTGCACCGCTGCCTCACGTGGCCCGTCTCTAGGCAGCGGGAACACTGCAGCGGGCAGCCCGCAAACGCCTCCACTCGGGCAGCAGTCCAGCCGACACGGATTGTCTTCGCCGCGACCACCTTTCTCGCCGCCGCCAACAGGCACTTGACCCATATGGTGCCAAGTCCCAGCGGGGATAACCGGATTTCTCCGGACTTGACCTCCGCTGACCCACACCCTCCTGCGGCTGATGGCCGCGGCCATATCGCCAGTGGTGGTGGTCACCAACAAGCCCCTCACCCGCAGCTCCGCCATTTTTATCGGGCGAGTCAGCGTCACCCCGTCCTCCCGGCTCAGCACCTCCCGCATCCTGGCAGCGAGGGCGTTCGCCTTTGAGGCCCCGTCGGGCCCAGGAATCTCAAAAAGTAGACCCCTCGTGAAAGCCATTTCGGGCCGTATCTCCTCGATGTTCTACTCCGCCAGGTTGATTTTGCTGGCGGAGCTCATGGCCTCCGAGTACGACATCTTGGCCCCGTCCGTGATGGTCAGGGCTATCGCCACCTACGCGGAGGCCTGCGCTGGAGAGTTTTGTTGACTTTCTTCGGCCCCTTTCCTCCTTCCTCCTTCCCCCTTCTTTAGTTGCTGCTGCTGCTGTTGTTGCTGTTGCTGCCGCTGCTTCTTCTGCTGCTTTGGAGGTAGCCTCTTGCGAGCCGCGGGAGGAGCCGGACGTCCATGTCTTGGGCCGTCGCCTCCGCCCGTTTGGCTTTCCTCCCTGCCACCGTGACCCAGGTCTCGCTGTCCCACTGCGTTGGTGGCGGGCGACCCGGCATCAATGGGGAAGGCAACTCCGGGTGCTGGGTCGGCGCAGGTATGGGGGACTTCCCACGGCGACAGGCCGCCACAGTCTCTGCCCTCACCTCTCTGATTCGGGCCTCCACCGATGTCTCCACTCTCGTCGCCTGTTGCACCAGCGAACTTCTCGTATGGACAGCTCTCATCCACCCCTCCGACAGCTCCTGCTTCAGGGAGACCAACATTCACTCCACACGCCCCATGAAGGCGTCGAAGAGGGCCTCCAGACGGTCTTCGCTGATGGGCGCGGCACTCCTGGTTGGGGAGGAGTGGGGCGTATGGGTCATCTTGGCTCTGTCCCCTTTCTCCTTGGATCTCAGGGCAGCTGTATGGCACCGGGACCGCCTTCGCCGCAGGGAGCTCCAGCTTGGGATCGGCCACCTGGCTGCGCAGCAGGAGGTTTTCCTCCTCTATCTGCTGCGCATTCGTTGTGGTCGATCTCTTGGCCACCCAGTAGCTGCCGCCCTCACTGTAAGGGCAGCCATCTTCAGGTCCCTGATGTACGTGCCTTTTAAGTTAGAGCTCGCCAGGACCACTCTTTGCACGACAGCCACCTGGGACAGTATTTTTGCGCTCAAATTGGCTGTGGGTTGCGGCTTAAATTCTTCGGCCATCTCCAACCCCGTGGGCAGCTTCGGTGTGCGCCTGGCTGGAGACGAGTTCTCCACAGGGCTCTGGACCATTCTCCCCTTCATGTAGGCCCGCCTCTGGACGGATTCCCCCGAGGATCGCGGCCTTTTCCTTCCAGTGCCGGTGGATACACTGGAGTCGGTGTCCCCCTCCTCGTCGCTGACGATGCACAGCGGGGTCACATCCCTGACCCGCGCCGTCGCCTCCTTCCGTACGGTACCCCTCGGTGTTCCAGGGGTAGCTACTTTTTCCTCGTTGCTAGCCCCAGGTTGCCCTTGGGTGCGACCCTCCCCGCCGGAGTCGCGCTACTAGGACACGATCCCTCCATCTTCTTCGTTGTGTACACATACCGCCCACCTAGGACTGCCATGCATGTTCTAATGGAAATGGCGGTACCTGCCATCGAAAATGAGTCCGTGTCGCATGAATCGTCTCAGTAAGGGGTATATACATTAATAGATTAGCTGGCCATTCATGCCTCCGGGTAATCCGTTGTGCTATAAGTCTAGTCCGGGTAATAGTTGCCCTTGGACGAGTATAATGATGGTGTTCTTGTTTTCGCTACTTAGAAATATACATACATATATACATTTACATACAAATTTACAGTTTCGACTCGCGTGCTATTAATTCGTACCGCATTCTTCCTCAATGGGCAGGATGCAAACCTTTGTGATGGGTCTCTTTATTTCCCCTTCAGCAACCTTGATTGTCACTACACGGGTTATCCCATCGGATCGAGGATGTAGTTCTATGATTCTTCCGAGGCGCCATTTGAGTGGTGGGACATTATTCTCGCAGATGATAACCATGGTGTTGATAGGCTGTCGGATAGGTGTTGTACTAAGCTTGTCAGGTTTACGAAACTTCCATTTGTGACGCTGATGTAGTTCGTGCAGACAGTCCTGTTGCCAGCGTTTCCAAAAATGTTGTACGGTCTGCTGTATTAGCTGATATCGGTTAAGTCGATTATGGCTGACGTGTAGCAAATCGGCCTGCGGCGGTGCCATCAGGGCATCGCCAATTAAAAAATGATCTGGTGACAAGGGTAGCAAGTCTGTAGGGATACTTCGCAATGGTTGGAAGGGACGCGAATTTAAGCACGCTTCCTGAGCTAATATGCCTTGAACGGTGTTGTTATGTTCGTCATTGATAAGTACCTGAGCCAGTGGCTTCAGTTCGTTCCTGGCTCCTACAAAGCTTTTACCGTTGTTGGAATAAATAAAATGGCTCCTACCTCTAGGAGTGAAAAAACGATACAGTAAAACCCGTATAAATGCACAAAGAAATGCTTGGATAAACGCACGCCGAGTATCCCCTCCACTTGGGGGGATCTCCCTTCGCGAAAGCGACGCTCCACGACCGAGCCGCGTAATATGATCCGTGCCAGAATATCGGTGTGACTAACACTAATTCGACCATGAAACTTTTTTATTTTTGACTTTTTCTCAATAAAAATTTTACTAACGTATTTGCGAGACTTTCCTGATTAAAATGAGACCAAACACGATATAGTTCGAATTATATTTACTTGTTCATACTCATTAAATACGTACCAGAAAGTGCAAAACGCGTTGCTCGTATTAAACTAATAATAACATGTAACACAGGTTTTGCAAAATAACGCAAGCACGCCTGGAATCGCATGCGACAGATTCGACACCCGTCGTCGTTATATACCACAGAGTTGCGGCATATAAGAAAGAAGGGTGTCGAATCTATGTTTACACGCGGCTCGAGCTGAGCGTGAATCGACACCCCGGTCACAATCTAAGGTCACGCTCTATTATGATTTATTTTAATGTATTACAGTATTTATTGTAATGTACTTTATTATTGTACATTGTCCAGTTATTATTAGTTTAATACGAGCAACGCGTTTTGCACTTTCTGGTACGTATTTAATGAGTATGAACAAGTAAATATAATTCGAACTATATCGTGTTTGGTCTCATTTTAATCAGGAAAATCTCGCAAATACATTGGTAAAAGTTGCATTTAGAAAAATTAATAAACAAGAAAGTTTTATTGTTGCATTGGTATTGTCTCACCGATACGTTTCGGCGCTTCCCTTTGATTCTCTGGACATCTCGCTCGGCTCGAGCTGCTTCTGCGAACAGATTCGACACCCTGCTTGCCTATAGCCACGGCTTGGGTCCCAATCTTCGTGCATATATACAAGTTTTACTGTATAGGGAATTTAGAAACGCCTCTGTAGTTAGGTCTACCGCAAGTTCTATGTGAACTGCCTTCGTTACGAAACAAACAAATAGACAGATATATGTTTTGTGGGCTATTCGTGCGCGTCCCTTTTCCTTGATAAAAAACGGCCCCGCGTAGTCTACACCGCAGGTGTGAAATGCGGGGGGGGGGGTGACCCGTGAAACAGGTAAGCAGCCCATCATATAGTCCGAAATAGTAGGGTTTGTCCGGAAACATCTAACGTAGCGACCTATGGTCCCTTTTCTCAATCGTTGCCCGTTAATCGGCCAGAAACGCGTTCGTAATGACGCGAGGGTGCTTGGTAGCCGGCATGGAGTAGCCTGAGGTGTTCATGCTCTACGAGGATCATGGCGAACGCGTGGTCTGATGGTATTATAAGTGGGTGCTTGTGACCGTATGGAATGGGTGCAATTGCTAATCTGCCGCTCACCCTGATCAGCCGTCTTTTGTTTGGCGTCTCAGTATTTACGGGAGACGGGGCAGTTGTGACATCAAAATTCCAGCTAATTACCCCGATAACAAACAGCTACCCTCTATGAGTCATCTTTGGCGTACGTGACACAGAGGAAGACCCTAGAATAAAAGTTTTAAATGAATCCCGTTCCTACATATGAAATGCTTCAAGCTCTGTGTCTACGACTAGTTCCTCTATTTGCGTTTGTATACCGTCCATTCTATTATACAGGGTCCGGCAGAGTATATGACCCCGCTTTTAATAGGATGTTACTGGGGTGATTCTGAACAATTTTTTCCTTTACCAAAATGTTGGTTGAAGCTTCGTTTTTGAGTTATTAACGAAAAACACTGGCCAATCAGAGCGCTTGGGCGCGTGGCTCTCAACCGCGCTCCGTCGTGGTCGTGAACGAAGGCATTGGAACAGTTATGTTACATCGTCTTAAATTAAGAATAATGTGGAATTATTCGTTATTCATGATTAACAAATAAACTAATAAGTGTTCGATACGTTTATTCGTTATCCGAAAAATAGAGTATTTTATTACTTATGAATTATTATTTGTTTAACAGCACGTTTTCAGGTGGATAAATTGTGTTTTAAGAAAAACGGTTTGGATAAATAATGTTAGAAAAAGGCTAGTTAAACTTACCAATTCGTCCACAAATTAACCTGCTCCGAAGGAAGTGGGTCCTTGACACTGGGTCATTGCGTCGATCCTGACCTTCCCCAACAGCTGATGTTACAGCCGTGTCGATGCACTGTCAGTTTTCTTGCACGGTCACTTCACTTAACGGTCACTTTCATTTTTTGGAACGATTTATTGTTCCTACGTTTAAAAAATTGTTGCTATCCAGTCGAATGCAACCGTGGCGCGAACGAACGAAAAGTTTCAGCGCAAAGTGTTTGATCGCCGGGATGCAACTCGTGGTGCCGAGAAGCGGCAGCATTATTATTAAAATCGCACTGCACAAATAAAACAAACATTTGGTTGTACTCCTGATTTGAAAGATACATGTTGCTCGTTCGAATAGTCGAATGAATCTGCCAGCTAAAGCGTTTCCTTGGTCCTAGATGAACATTCGTTAAGGAAGGTATATTGTTATAATAGAATGCAGAAGAAATGTTTCTTACTGGAACGCTTAAGTGGCTAGCAGTTTTGGCGTCAACCTCCACTACACGAAAGAATACCCATGCGCTCTAGGGGGTGGTATGGTTTTCGTAACTACGGACCCCGATTGCGAAGCGAGACCACACACACCAGACAGTGTGGGATTACACTGTTCGAGAAACAATAGAAGCGAAATAGTTTTCAAAACACATGGCGGCGGCAATGGTATATGGAAAACGAAAATATTTTATAACTTTCGTTAATGATTTCCTTAGCAGAAAGATCTACCCTATCGCGTGAACTTCGTTAATTTCAATATTTTATATTGAATACATCCATTTCAATCTTTGTTATTGAATTTTATTTTATTGAAATTTGTATTGAAATTAACGAAGTTATTACGAGCCGGGGCTGTGGGCAACGGTTAGCCCGGCGATGGTTGATATTACCCAAGGATTACGATTGGGAATATGTTAGTAAGATGCACAAGCGAGCCTGATGCGAAATCAGGGAGTCGCAGGAAATGTTAGATTGACTCGTAAGTTTAAATTAATATATTCGATACAACTCGAGCGGTTAAGTTGTATCTGTGGGATCGTTACTACTAATGTAAGGAATTACGGAGTAAAGAATGGTTTCAACGAATCTACTCGATTTAATGGTGAACAGTTAATAAGTATATATTGCAAGCAATTGTTTATACAAGTGTAATTGTCGCGATATATTTGTAGTGTGTGTAAATTATTACCTAAGCTGCACGGTGTTGACGCACTGGCGATGCGGGGTCTGAGAATCGATTACGAAGTATACCGAAAGAACTTCAACCGAACTTTGCGGATTCTAACGGGTTAACTTGATGCGAATGGTGCCCTAAGCCCGATTCTGACTGAATGTAACCGTCTCTGTTTAAACGTAACGTAACGTGATGATGCGCGTAACTGTGTAGTTATGAACCGAAAATGGTCGAAAACGAAGGGTTTATATAGGGCAAAAATGTATGGAGGGGACTCATTAGAGGCCTCCATATATGGTAAGATCACAGGGCTTTCGTCGGGTCACGGTTGTATTTAATCTGTCATGATGAAACTAGTCGATATCAAAGACCCTATTATTCGCGTGATAAGTAGAGAAATCCTTGAGCGTCCTCCCTTTTTACGCAAGATCGAACGACACGTGCGAGGGCAGCGTAAGAGAGTATTATTCATACGTAACAAAGTTGACGCGATAAGGCAGATTCTTTTGCTAAGGAAACCATTAACGAAGGTTATAATATAATTTCGTCTCCAATATACCATTGCCACCGCCATGTCTTATGAAAACTATTTGGCATCTATTGAAATTTCTCGAACAGTGTAATTCCACACTGTCTGGTGTGTGTGGTCTCGCTTCGCAAAAACGTATCGAACACTTATTAGTTTATTTGTTATTCATGAATAACGAATAATTCCACAATATTCTTAACTTAAGACGATGTAACATAACTGTCCCAATGCCTTCGTTCACAACCACGACGGAGCGCGGTTGAGAGCCACGCGCCCGAGCGCTCTGATTGGCCAGGGATTTTCGTTAATAACTCAAAAACGAAGCTTCAACCAACATTTTGGTAAAGAAAAAAATTGTTCAGAATCCCCCCAGCAACTCCCCATTAAAAGCGGGGTCATATACTCTACCGGACCCTGTATATTGTTTCGTTAGCCTTGACCCGTCTTTCTATCATGCCTATGTCCATGTCTTCGGTGATTTTGGCTATGAAGTTTTTTAGCTTCGTCAGTTTGGCGAAAGTTTGGAGTTTGTCAGCTTCGTCAAATTGAAAGGTACTTACGAATGGCGAAGATAGGTTCGGGTTGATGCTGCTGGTTCCTTCCGCGTGTTTGTGTTTCCTAGCCTGCGTTGCTGTGTGCTGCAGTGCGGTTTGTTATCTCTTCCAGGGGGTGTGATGTCTCTTGATTTATGCACTCACTGCTGTCCTCCTGGATGATGCCTGGCAAGGCTGTCGCTGTAGCTGCTTCTCGTTGGTAACGCCTGGGTAGTAGCCGCGTAGAAATCAGGATACTGGATTTCTCGACGACGGCTAGAGCACTGGATACCACTTACACTCGTGGTGCTGCCTTCTTCCCATTCCTCGGTAGCTGAATCCGGCTCGAAGGACCAATGTTAAATACCAGCGGTTGATCATTCGATCTTTCTGGCCTTGTTGGTATTTGCACGAGGTGTGTGCCGTGTGAGGTGTGTGCCTCCTCTCTGGATGTTTCGCCTGTGAGACCGATACATTCGCGAGCAGTGGAACGCAAGGGCGATGAGTCAAGGCTCGAACGCTTTGAATGCATCCTTCAGGAGAATCTACGCTCCAGGGCTCGATCGCGGTCGCGTTCGTCGGTACAATCGAGGACGCCCGTCGGACGTAATCCGCGAGAGACTTCTCCCGTCGGCGATTGGTTAAGAAGGTTAGAACGTATGGTAATGGACCTCAGTAGTCGTTCCTTTTCACGCGCGTGGTTTCCTACACGCCCTCGTTCCGGCAATGAATGGAAGGTGGAGGATCAGTTTTGCGATTAGCATGTATCCCACGTAAGAATAGTTAAATGATTCTCCGTCGTTGACGTTTATGATACTGTTCGGGACTGAACATTCGTAACCCCCCAAACCAAACCAACCGGCAACGTAACGGCACGACCGTTACGTGCCCCTTCTACCACGCTATCCGAACGTCCTCACGTTTGGGCGAGGATTCGCCCCCGGTCTACGAGTTCTCCGTAGTCAGTAGAGCGACAAACATCTTAGAGCGCATAGCAAACCACAGAGCATTGTATAAGATCAATATATCTAGTACATCCGCATTGTCCAGCCGACTCTTGACGTCACCTAATTTCCCTTTCCTGCGTGCGGCTCAAGAACCGCTTACCAGCATCCGAAAAAGATACAGTAATATCTCGAAGAGTGTCACGCGAGTCCTATAGCGAGAGTTATCGCGTTTCATCCCCACCGCTGGGGGGGACACCCCCCCCCGGGTTCTAGCCGACACGTCCCGGCTGTTGATACTTGGGGTAATCATTGAAAGATTAAATGCTTCGTATCTGTGAGACCACACTAATGCAACCGTGAATTTTTGTTAATGTTACGTATTGCGCTATGAAAATTATATTAAAATATTCGTGAAGCTGCTGTGATTAGAATGAGACTAAACACGATATAATTTGGATCATATTGACTTATATGTTTACATAATAAAGCTCTTACCCATTGATTTTTTTACACTCAGTGTTAAAGAAGTAATGAACGATTGCTTGAAATAAGCAAAACTAATCTGCTAGAAGAAGTGTATGTATGGCAGCAAAGTGGAAATTCCTGCCTAATCTTATTATGCGTCAAAATGCCACGCGTTATTAAACGTGACTTAAGGGCAAGGCTCTATGTTATTTGTCGCACCTTCCATGGACAACCTAGGACGCTTTTTACTGTACTTGGCTTTCAAAAAACGCACATTATTGTATTCTAAGATACTCATGATTATTGTAGTATGCCTTTATGTTTTTAAAGAATCAGATAATGAAAGAACCAGGTGGTCAAAAGCGTTTTACGCTCGGCTCGGAGCAATCGAAAAGCGTTTCTCCTCGGCCGGAGGGATCGTACGGAAGCGTTTCATGTTCGGGTCGGAGGGATCCGTTTTTGCAATTTATCAACGCAAATATGATCCAAATTACAGTAAAACCTGGATAAATGTCCTAACGAACTGCCTGGATAAGTGTCCACTGACTATCCCCTCCACTAGGGGGATTTCCCCCTTCGCGATAGCGATGCTCGATGAGAGAGCTTTGATTCTTTGGACCTCTCTGTCTCTCCACTGTCTGTCCCTTTCTAGTTCACGCTCGGCTCGAGCTGCTTCTAAAAATAGATTCGACACCCTGCCTGGTTAAAAGTCCCGTTTGGGTCCCAATCTTTGGACACTTATCCAGGTTTTACTGTATATCGCATTTGGTGTTCTTTAATCACAACGGCCTCAGCAATATATTAATCAAATTTGCAGAACGAAATAATTAACAATAAAGAAGTTCTATAGTTGCATTATTGGTGTCTCAACGATGCGAAGGCATTTAAATCCTTTACTGACGCCCGACTTCTCATTCCTCTCTTTCTTTCGCTCGCTGTCCCTTTCTGTAGCCGCCGAAGTCGGTGCCTGCATAGTACAGTAAAACTTGTATATATACACGAAGATTGGGACCCAAGCCGTGGCTATAGGCAAGCAGGGTGTCGAATCTGTTCGCAGAAGCAGCTCGAGCCGAGCGAGATGTCCAGAGAATCAAAGGGAAGCGCCGAAACGTATCGGTGAGACAATACCAATGCAACAATAAAACTTTCTTGTTTATTAATTTTTCTAAATGCAACTTTTACCAATGTATTTGCGAGATTTTCCTGATTAAAATGAGACCAAACACGATATAGTTCGAATTATATTTACTTGTTCATACTCATTAAATACGTACCAGAAAGTGCAAAACGCGTTGCTCGTATTAAACTAATAATAACTGGACAATGTACAATAATAAAGTACAATACAATAAATACTGTAATACATTAAAATAAATCATAATAGAGCGTGACCTTAGATTGTGACCGAGGTGTCGATTCACGCTCAGCTCGAGCCGCGTGTAAACATAGATTCGACACCCTTCTTTCTTATATGCACCACCTCTGTCGCATACAACCAAGCAGGTTGTCAAATCTGTATGTATATATTATAATTTACTTTATTATTTTACATTACCCTGTCATTATTAGTTTAATAAGATATACAGAAATAAGATCAACGCGTTCTTATACTTTGTGGTAGGTATTTAATGAGCGTCAATAAGTAAATATGTATAATTCGAACTATATCGTGTTTGGTCTCATTTTAATCAGAAAAATCTCGCAAATACATTAGTAAAATGGTTATTGAGATAGAGTTAAAAATAAAAAAGTTTCATGGTTGAATTAGTGTTAATCACACCGACATTCCGGCACGGATCTTTATACGTCGCTCGTTCGTCGATTGTCGCTATCGCGAAGGGGGATCCCCTTGACCAAGTGGTGGGGATAGTCAACGTGACTATATCCAAGCAATGTTTTGTGCATATATGCGAGTTTTACTGTAGACGGCTCGGCCGAAATTTCTAAGAACCCAAAGTTCACCTAAATTCGATAGAAGCTCGCAGCCGGTCCCAAGTAGCGAGCGTCAAGCGCAGAATTACTGTACATTGTAGTGAATTTGATCAAGTTACCGTCAGGCTCGATAAAAATACAAATTAGTCGGTAAATGTAAGTTATAATTTCACACCACGAACGCGATTCATACGTGAATACGTGATGCGCGCACACGGACACCAGTAAGGTCTAGTTGCCGGGACGTATCAAGATCTCTGTCACGCTGTTGTCACATTGTTACAATTATAATCATCAGCAAAATGAATCGGCTCGAGCTGCATACTATTGTATAGGTTTGAGTCCTCTTGGAGTATATTTTCTTACATTAATTTTTGTTCATTACTAAGTATTGACAATGATCAATATTTGTTTACAAATGTTTTAAAAATATTTGTTAAATTCCTCTAATTTAATATACGTAAATATGAAGTTGAAGCGCGGTTTTCTACCGTTTTCTTCCCATGCATCTTGCCCATTATGGAACTGTTTGATATTTCTAACATTTGGACGCGTATACACGTCAATCCAAATCTAAAAATGTGTAACGCAAAATTTAAATCATTTGGTGGTATGTTTCATTTATATTACCAATAAAAATGCAATGTTAATATACAGGGTGGCCCAGGACTCGCGCCAAATTTTAAATATTTGTATAGCCGAGGTGATTGTGAACAACTTTTTCCTTGACGAAAATATCTTTGGACGTTTCGTTTTTGAGTTATTAACGAAAAACACTGGCCAATGAGAGCGGCCGTATAGCGCGGGCTCAGTCACAATTGCGCGCGACCGTGATCGGGTGCATCGAGGGGCAACATACGGCAAATATTACAATCGTCTTACATTAACAATAATGTGTAATTCTTCATTATTCATCAATAACAATTTAATTAACAAGTTGTTTAATAACTGTTCTATACTTTTATTCGTTTTCCGAAACGAATAAAGTGTTTTATTAATTATGAGAAAAGTGTTTGGATGATTAATGTCAGAAAAGGGTAGTTAATTAAATTTACCTTTTCGTTCACGAATTTGCCTGCTTCGACGGTGTCTTGGCACTTGGTCATTGACCTATCCCCTTTATGCCATGTCCCGGCGATCGATACAGAATTGATTCGCACTTGTTTCCACACGCACTGGACACGCACTGACGAACATTACGAAAGTTAATGTGTGTGCCATGTGCGTGTAGAAACAAGTGCGAATCAGATCTGTATCGATCGCTGGGACGTGGCATAAAATTGTTGAGATAGGTCAGGATCGGTACAATGACCGAGTCCCAAGAACCCATTTCCGTCGTTGCAAATAAATTCGTGAACGAATGGGTACGTTTATTTAGCTACCCTTTTCTAACATTGATTATTCAAACACCTTTTTCATTATTAATAAAACATTTTATTCGATTCGGATAACGAATAAAAGTATGGAACGGTTATTAAATAACTTGTTATAAATGAATAACGAATAATTACACATTATTATTAATTTAAGACGATGTAGTAACGTTGCCCCCCGAGGCGCCCGATCCCGATAGCGCGCAATGGTGACTGAGCGCCGGCGTTTCGGGCGCTCTCATTGGCCAGTGTTTTTCGTTAATAACTCAAAAACGAAACGTCCAAAGATATTTTCGTCAAGGAAAAAGTTGTTCAGAATCATCTCGGCTATCCAAATATTTAAAATTTGGCGTGAGTCCTGGGCCACCCTGTATATGCAATATAGTGCATTATATTAGTGTATAGTATAGGGTTATAGATAATAGTATAAGGTTATAGATAACAGTATAAGGTTATAGATAATAAGCAAGTAGGAATAAGGAAATGTAGCGTAAGGCAGATGAAGGAGAACGTAATGTAATGTAAGGTAAAAATTAAGAATGTAAAATAAGTTCCTTTTCATGGCTGTGAGGCCAAAAAGCAAATAAAATTCTATTCTATTCTATTCTATTCTATATGCAATATATTAACTATATTATACAACAATAATATAATTATAATATAATTAAAATATATGTAAGATTATCGAAGGTGCCTGAATAGGTATACAAATGATTATGTGGGCGTGTATGTGTTAAAAAGTTGTTTTGTTTAGCTCGCATGACTGTTACGAGCCGGGCTGTGTGGCAACACGAGAGGCCGGCGAGGGGTATATTACCCAGGAATACGTTTATCAATGTAGGAACTTTAGAAAAATGAAGGGGAGTCATCGGGAATCGAACCCGAGACTTTCGTATTACTAGGCACTGATCAGGCCATCTACGCCACGGCCCCTTCTTAGGCAACGTGGTTCTTATGTTCCTCTTTAAGTTCGTTGATGGAGGCGCCCGATCCCACATCAATTTGTTAGTCAGGGTGCGCGGACGAACCTGATGCGAAATCAGGGAAAGGCTAGGATTATCGAGAGCGAGGACGCACCCGGTGCGAAACCGGGGAGCCGTAGGATGGGTTTGGTTTCGTGGTCGAACCCGATGCGAAATCGGGGAGCCACTATGTTGGAATATATAGTTTGTTTGTTTGGATAAAGATGTGCGAACGAATCTGATACTAGATCAGATAGTCGCGGGAAATGTTAGTAGCCTCGTAACTCTAAATTATTATTTGATACAACTGGAGCGGTAAAGTTGTATCGGTGGGTGCGTTGTTACCAATATGCAAGGATCACGAGGTAAATATAGGTTTAACGAATCTACTCGATTTATAAGTGAACGTATAAAATGTATTCTGAATATCAATATAAATACAAATGTTTCTGTCGCGTTGAAATAGTATAAAGTGTGTAAAGTACCTAAGTATTTGCGCGGTGTTGACGCACTGGCGATGCGGGGACTGAGAGCCGCTATTAGAATATGCCGAAAGAACTTCAACCGGACAAGCGGATTCTAACGGGTTAATCAGTGATTCGAGAGGTGCGCTAAGCCCAATCTCACTGGATATAACTGATTCTATACAAGCGTGACACGACGTAACACTACGCGTGACTATGTTACTCTGAACCAACGAAGGTAGAAACCAAAGGGTTTATATAGTCCCAAAAATGCATGGGGGTGTACTAGAACTTTCCATATAAGGGAATATAGGAGTCGTCATCGAGCAACGCCTGTCTCACACATGGTGCAGCTGGCCATGCATTTTCTCAGGCCCCCCTTAATTGTTTATGATAAGCGAAAGAATTTTAGGGCGTTTTCCCTTCACAAATGCGAGCTCGAAAACGCGTTGAGAGCGACGTATGGAAAATATTCTTCATACGTAACACGGCCGTAGTCTGTACAACAACACAATGTCACCATGGTCGTTTTTGACCATTTTATGCTTCGCTCTAAGACAACAGAAAGCTATGATAGGCAAATGATAGTCATTTGTCTGTAAGATGAAGCGCGTGGCCCGCGGCCCATCAGTTGCCTGTGCCTGACCTATGTCAAGCAGCAATAACAGCCCTTCTGTCGTAAGTTACAAAAAATAGTTTCCTACACACATTAATGTTGTTTTCTCAATCTGTTTTTTTCAACTTGACTCTTTCATCTCCTCTTTCAATTGCACTATTCTCTTTTATGTTCAGCAAAAATTAGAATCTCAACTTGAGTCGAATATATCGAAGTTATGCTGGAAAATAAAACTAATAGATATAACAATATCAACTATATCTCCGTATTTTTCGATTGTCAATCTACCCAATGACCAAAGCAATGGGAAAAAGCGAATGACATGATTTCAAAATTATCAATATATGCATATTCGATACTAGCATAAAATCTCTAAAAATAAATATTTTCCTTTATTTCTGATGGTATAATTGCATTCCCAACAATAATTATTTCTAAAAATTAAATGATTGTGTCATTTAAAAGAAAGGCGAAATAGTAGTAAAACATCATACGAGTTTTCCTGCACTACATATACAACTGTTCAATCTAAGACGTCTGAAACTGCGCTTCATACATTATACTTTAAAGTTAGAAATATTAAGCGGTACCATAGTTGGCAAGATACATGGCAAGAGAAACGGTAGCGCAAAAAGCGCTATAAGTTCAGGTTTTAGTATATTAAACTAAAATAGTTAACAAATGCTTCTAAAATATTGGTAAGCAAATATTGATCATTGTCATATAGTTAGGAATTAAAACAAAATTAATGTAAAAAAATTATAGTCGGGGGATCGAACTTACAAAAAGTTTCCTGCGGTTCAGCTATTTCTATGTCCGGCAGGAATCAAAATCTCGCTTCGAGCCGATTCATTTTGCTCATGGCCAGGATTGTAACAGATGTGGCAATAGTGCGACAGAACTCTCAAATGATGTGATTTGGCAACTATGGCCTCCCACTCTCCGTTTATAATTCTGTCTAATGACGTTAGACGCCACATCGTGAGTTTATAATTCTATATAATGGATTTAGATGTCACCCCGTCAAATGTCACTGACACCCGTTTCTGTACAATGGCGCTTAGATCGATTCAGAGTTGGCCCCAAAAGAGTGGGCCCCCTTAACTGTGCGTACTATAAGCACCCTGGGGGTAAGAAACAATGTAAATTGACCGCGATGGAAAAGGTGCCGCTGCCTTTCTACACCATTCACATTGACCAAGTCGGGCCATTCGAGACGAGTAGCAGGCGCAATAAATATCTACTCGTAGTGGTAGACGCGTTTATGAAATTAACCGTCATCGAACTCGTGAAGGACCAGAAGACGCGGCATACAGTCCGGACGCTGCTAAGCCTCATATACCTGTTTGGAGCACCGACGCGCATAATTAGCGATCGAGGGACGAGATTCACATCAAGAAATTTCAGGATATTTTGCGGTACTTAAGGTATCAAGCACGTGTTGAACGCCATCGCAACACCAAGGGCAAATAGTCGACGCGCTTGCCACCACCGCAGCAGGTAAAAACCCGAAGGACTGGGACTTGGAAGTGAAGAAGGTGCAAATCACCGAAGACCAACGGGCTTAAAAGGAGCGGTATGACAGAGCCAGGCAAGAAGCGAGGAAATACGTAACAGGAGAACTGGTGCTAGTGCAAGTGACTAGCGAACCTGCAAACGGATCGATTCGGAAATTGCTCCCCAAGTACAAGGGTCTGTTTCGAATTCGTACCGTTTTACCCAACGATCACTATGATGTGGAAGACATGCGAGAAGGGGTAAAGCGTTTTAAGGGCGACATGGGCCGTAGTATATAAAATTTAAAGTATGTTCTCTCTGTATACAGAAAAAGGGGCCAGAGCGACAAGGGTAGAGCGCACCGGTCGATTATGGAGGAGAGGTAACGGCTCATGAACATGGACGGGGCCGACTCCGGAGACGTAGCCGAAGGGTGTCCGAGAGGGACGACCTTGGACACATGACGGAGAAGAACAGAGTATGCCGCACCGCTTCTTTAAGGGAAGGCGAGCCAGTGATGAAAGCATGGTTCGCATAGACATACAAGCATATGGTCAAGGGAACAAATGTTCTGAGGCTAGCAAATGTCCCAAGGAAGCCGTGAAGGGGCTGGTGGCCCCGGCACGATGAGGATGGACAGAGTGGGTGGCTCTGGGTTCCTCACAACGAAGGCAGAAGGAACGACTCTCGCATCAAGCGATTTCGGACAAAGGACGACATAGGTACAAAGGACAACGACAGCGAGGAAATCCGGCTGCAACGATGTCACGAACCCCAGATCACCGTACAGAAAAGCTAAGTAGTGTCTGATATAGGAAGCGTAAAATAGGGCAAAACTAACGTTGTTTCCTTTCCTTTATTTACACTTATAGCAAGCCTGGGGACAGACTTGTAGTCAGGCTGGCCGAATTTTCGAAAACCCCAGGTTTCGGAAGGTCTTGAATATCCATCTGGAAAATGTCATCGGTTGGATTTCTTGGTGGCCAAGAAGGCAGCGTCGAGACATTCCATGGGAAACCATTGATATTATCGAACGTATTGCGATCAATTCTATATTGTACTACTCCGGAAATATAAGTATATTCTAATGCGATCTTATACGTTCAGTCTTTATTAAAATCTGTCTTATACTATCTTTACCCCCTAAAGATTACCGCGGAAGGATATGCCGGATGATCGGTAATTATTGTGGCGGCTCATTGCCATTCTGAAGTGGTTTCGAAAAGCGTGATCGAAGCACGTCTTCCTCACGCGCGGCCGTTGGGATTTGTTTGCGCTTTGCGGCGCCATTCTGTCGGTTAGAGATAAGTGGACGTTTGATTTGGGCACGGCGACGTGCGTTCTTGGTATGACCATCGCCTCCAAATTTCTTGGAAATATTAGGGAAATGGGGGATGCGTGGAAGCGTCGCTGAGGCCAGGGAACAGCGCCTGGAGTTCCGTTATGGCGACGGTGGAGAGTGGCGGCCCCGGAATCGTCGGCTGCCCTCTCATACCTCGCCTACCTTCCGAGGTGATGGAGGCACCGGGAGTGAACCCCAGCAGAGGAAGGGTGATGGGTGAGCGCATACGTGCATGTTGGAATGCATCTGGGAAAATCCCAGATGGTAATTTCGGCCAAGATCATGGCTGAAAAGCCAGGAAACTGTATGCCTGGCTGAAAAGTCATGGAAATGGAAAAAAAGGCCAGTGAGAAGGGACGATGAGGTGGTGCCTTACCGCAGCGCTGCGCCCCCACCAAAGAGGTGCGCTAACGAACTCCCCCTCTTCGGATTGGAGGTACACGGATGCTGGTCTGGCGCACAATCCACCCCGTCCTCAACACAACAAATGCACGGCAGGCGCCTCCGGAACTATCCCGTCGCAGGCCCCCGTCGTACCTCACTGGGCACTAACACAAATGCACGGTAGGCGCCTCCAGAACTATTCCGTCGTAGGCCGCCATTGCACTCACTGGGAACAAATTCCTCGATGCACTACCTCTTTGCTGCTGAAATCAAGGAATTTCTCATCATCCTCACCCCCTCGCCGATCACACGCGAAGTGCTGCATAAGCATGAGAGATGAAAGAACGATCGAAAGCGCAGCATAGAGAGATGCACATCCGCGAGAAGCCGCCAGATACCATAGAGTATGATGGCAGGAAACTCGACGGGCGAGTCGTCGAATCGGGTTGCCGTCACACAGGGGTATCTACCTATGAATATCAGAGACTATAGGCGGGAAACTCGAAGGATGGCCGTCGCATATGCGTACGACCGTAGATTATGCGCGGCCAGATGCGAAGAGAAACTCGCTAACAGAAGCGCAGGAGCACTCAAGACAAACCCGTAGGAACGCTCCCCCGCGCAAAGATGGACTTCTACCCGGAGAGAAATAACACCCCCACCACTCTCTGATATCTGATAGCTGGGAGAAAAACTGCCCAACTCGAAACATAAGGAAGAAGTCATAAACCAAGGTGTAAGGAAACGTGTCGAGGGTTGAATGGCCGCACTGGCCAAACTGTTCAGGAGCCCACCAGGTGCGACTCCTGTCAGACTACAAAGTCCCATAGAGAAGCAGCGGGCAGAGAACCCATCGGCCAAGCAGCCCACCCCCTCGCCCCGCATATTGAAGAAGAGCCCTCGAATACACAAAGGACCCCTTTTTTTTTATTTTATCGTGTGGGAAATCTTACATGAGACACCCCGGCCACTGGGGAGTGACCGAGGTTGAGTCGGATTCATACCGACTAAAACCCACACGGTGGCCGTCCTAGACGACTAGGGAGGACGCGTGGAACCCTGACGGACACGACCCTGCGTCCTCCCTCGCCGTGCCTCAAACTATATAGGAGGCTCCACCCGAGGAGAGTCAGAAGGACCCTCCTCCAATACCTACAAACTAATACCCGTAGGCGCATTGCGCGGCCACCACGCAATACGGCCCATCCCCTGCCACGTGCAATGGCTGCCAGATCCCCCGTCCGACAGCCCGTGGTCCTCTAGTCGGGACGGAAGGTCCGGATGCTACCTCCCCCCGGGGACCCAATCAGTCAGGCGGAGGCACCAGACGCCTGCGCCTGCGCCTCCCCCTTCCGACATTTCCTCTACCACGAGCGGGGTCCGCTCGTTCCCTGGCCGCCGCCTCCTTCTGCGTCATAACGTCCTCACAGAAGGAGGCCAGGGCGCTCCAAGCCGCCCGGTCGTCCAAGATGTTGGGGACGGCCGCGGCCAGCGAAAGGTCGGGACCCACCGCTCGCCTCAGAACTCGGCGCTCCGCAGCCCACGCCGGACACTCCTCCAGAGTGTGCTGCGCCGAGTCCACCTTCTCGCCACAGTGCCAGCACTGCGCCGTCTCCTCCCTCCGGATGCGCTGCAGGTACTCCCCGAAGCACCCGTGCCCAGAGAGCACCTGAATCATCCGGTAGGTCAGCCTGCCTCACGTCCTGCGGAGCCACTTCTCCAGACTCGGCAGGACCGCCCCGACGACGTGTCGCCGCGCTACGGTCGATCCAGCGAGCCGTGCCCACCACTCGGAGATGGCGCGCCGCTGAGACCGAAGCCTCGAAGCCCTCAGTCGATCCTCCCGCTCCAGGGGGTCGTCGCTGTCTGACGCCCTCGACGATGCATAGTCAGACGCCGCCACTCCTGCCTGGATGTCGAGCGGCAGGAGCCCCGCCAGAGTCATCGCCGCCTTGTAGGACACCGTGCGGTAAGCCCGCGCGACCCTGATGGCCACCCTCCTTTCCACGCGACTCAGCATGTCCAGGCTACATCGACTGACCACCAGGTCCCCGCACCACACCGGTGCCCCGTACAGCGCGATCGAGCGCACAACCCCGGCGTACAGGCGACGCACCTCCCCCGCCGGGCCCCCGAGATTCGGGAGTGTCATCCGCGTAGCAGGTGACGCCGACACCGGGGGAGAGGGCAACCCGGAGGACGGAGTCGTACGCGAGGTCCCACAGTAACGGGCCCAGGACCGACCCCTGCGGGACCCCGCGATCCACGATCCTCTCTTGCACCCCATCCCTGCCCGGGTACTCTATACACCTGCCGGACAGGTAGGACCCGATGACTCTTCTCAGATAAGGGGGCACCCGATGGTAGACTAGCGCCCCCCTTATCTCCTCCCAGGGCACGGAGTTGAAGGCGTTGACGATGTCCAACGACACCGCCAACACAACCCCGCCCCGTTCAGTAGCCTCCCCCGCCAGGTACCGGACGCGCGCTACGGCATCCAAGGTCAGGCGTCCCCGGGGGAAGCCGAACTGATTCTCGTCCAAGTCGGGTCCCACCCCGGAAAGATGCTCGGTCACGCGGCCCGCGATGATCCTCTCGAGCATCTTCCCGATCTCGTCCAGCAGGCATATCGGCCTGTAGGCGGACGGCTCCTCCGCAAGGCCTGCCCTCCTTTCTAAGAAGGACAAGCCTCCCCCTTTTCCACAGGGAAGGGAACTCGCCGGTCCGCAGACAGGTGTCGAACGCCCGCTTCAGCCTGTCCCCAAGGATGGACGCGGCCCAGGCCATCACTCTGCCCGGTACCCCATCCGGACCGGGCGCCGTGCGTCGGGACGTCATCTTCCGGACGGCCGCCCCGATCTCCCCGTCCATCACCTCCAGTTCGGCGGACCAGTCCGGAGGGGTCGCCACTCCGGGTATCGGGCAGGACGCATCACCTCATCACCGGCTACGGGGAACAGGGCGTCCAAAACGTCCCCCAGCAGCCGGGGCTCCATCGACTGCGTCAGGGGGGGCGCCCATGGTCGCAGTTTGCCCATGACCAGCCGGTACGGGCGCCCCCACGGCTCCACGTCCAGCGTCCCGAGGAGCTCCCGCCAGGCACCGACCTTCGCAACCGTGATGGCGCGCTGCTGGGCCACTCGCGCCTCCCTGTACTCCCCGTACAGCAGAGCAGCCGCTCGCACGACGCCACGTCTCCGGCGGCGCGTCCTCGTGTACCGGCGCCGCGCGCGGATGCAGATCGCTCTCAAATCCGCGATCCCGCGCGACCACCAATACACGGGCGGCCTTCGCGGTGGGGCGGCCCGTGGCATGGCGGCGTCGCACACCGTCCTCAACGAGCCCCGGAACCACCTCGCCTCCCCCTCGCCGCTAATCGGGCCAGCCGGATCAGCCCCGGACCACGCGACGGCGCACAGTGGTGCCATTTCTGAAAAAGCTGGCCAAAATTCGTAATTTCACACGGTTTTCATAAAAATGGATATTCTTATGTTTTTGGGGAATAGGAACAGCCCGTAAATGCCCCTACTAGGATACTTTAAAATTAAATATCTCAAATTGGCGCAAAAAGGCGCAAACTTTCTCAACTGGATATCATAGTTGACATGCCACTTTATATCAAGAAACTTGTCGCAGCGTGAATTACGGTGAATAACATGTTTGTTTTCCTTCCGATTCATTACCATCTAGGTAATATTTATGATATATTGAGAACGGAATTACAAGGATAAATTCAAAGATATGTTACTTTATTTCTGTGGAAAATGTATGTCTATAACACCTACTTTAATGATAAAATGTTTCATATACAAATTTTTATAAGATAAACTTTCCCTTACGCATTAAATAAGCTCCAATTTTCAAGATATGCAGGAGCATGAAATTTCATCAACTTTGACGGCCTATATCTCAGTAACCAATCAATATATTTAAAAAATTCAAGCGGCATTTGATGCATTGATATATATATACAATAAATCTGCTATACTAAAAAACCGCTGCTATATACTTCAAAAATTGAATTTTGGCCAGCTTTTTGGGAAATGGCACCACTGTGCGCCGTGTCCTGAGGAACGTGATGGGGTCCGACCTAGCGTTAGCGCCGGTCGTCGGCACTGCGCTGGGCGACCGGGCAGCGTGGGAAGCTGCGTGCAGGTTATGCTCCAGAAGGTGGCTGCGAAAAGGAAGCGGGAGAGGTCGGACCCCTCTCACAGGGTGGGAACGGAGGAGCCGCGGACGCAGGCGATTGCGCGCGCCTCCTCCGTAAGGAGGTTATTGTCGCGAAATGGCGAGGGTTTGATGCCTTGTGCATGTTTGGTCCGAATGGGGGCTCGGGCCGGCCGCGTGGTGCCGCCAAATTTCAAAGGGAAGTATGGGAAGCGGTCCTTCTGACTCCTCCCCGCGATGGGCCTCTAAAGGTGCGTCCAGACTTTTTACGAACTTCTGTTACTGTTACCGGTGACGTCAGTTTTTGGTAACGAGGTGTGGGTTTGGACGTATTTCTATTCATCTGCACGTAAAAGTCCGTCCACATTTGTTACCGTACCGGGATTTGTTACCTAGTCAAGTGGTCGAGAAAAGGTTACTTGATACTTGGTTCGGCCGTTCCATGCGCTGTCGGTATTTTGACCCGCTCCAAAGGAAGTACTTGAGTCGCTCGTGAATGGTTATAGCTTTCTTTGAATTTGTATCTTTTCTGGCTGCCTTTGGCCGGATTAGGTTGACTAAAGTTCATAATTCTAGTATAATAATAATTTCTAAGTCGTATATAATAAATCTTCATTATTTATAAAAATACTTATAAAAATATTTTACAAATAACTTTTTGTTGAAATATTGCGGCTTTGATTTGTACATGTCTGTCGATCAATATTAATAGCGATAATTGTATTAAAAAAGGGAAAGTGTTGTGCCGATTGAAATTGCATGGCTCTTTACCATGTGTTCTTTTATTCTAGTCCTTGCCATCTAAATCCTGCTCTTAGATGGGCGAAAGGCCCAAAGGCTGAACTGGGCACGCACTCACAAGAGTCCTACGTCACCAAGGGAGTGTGGTCTATCTCAGAGGCATAGGCTGAATGAGCTCTATCTCCCAGGCCTAAATATGTAGTCTACAATACATAGGAACAGCGCCGCACAGACGAGTTCACACATGTACAGCAGTTCAGGGCGAGCTAACACATTGGCAGTGGCGCAAGGACGAGTGCACACATCTACGGCAGACCACTGACTCCTTTGGAGCGGGTAAAATACCGACAATATCAGCACCCGCCGAAACAAGTAACGAGGAAACAAGAAACACTCCACATTTGCTCTCAAACCTCTTCTAGACCACTTGACTAGAACCTTATCTTGGTAACAGTGTGCGGGGAAGTAACAAGTCTGGACGCACCTTAATGCGTTAGGTCACGACGACGAGCGCGATTGACAGTCGCGTGCTCGGGCGGGCGCACTGACTGGTCAGTATTTTTCGTTAATAATTCAAAAACCAAGCTTCAACCAACATTTTGGTAAAGGAAAAAGTTGTTCAGAGTCAGTCAGCAAACCACCCTCCCCTCTAAAACCAGGATGAAAGATTCCGATGGACCCTGTGCAGAAGCACGACCACGCCCAGGAAAAGTAATGTCTGAAAGAGCGCTGTCTCTGGCAGCCAAGGAAATAGCGCTAGGCGCAGATGATGAGAGCGCTCTCTGGAAAGCGCGCAGATACAGTTCAATCTTGAACGAATACAAAAATATTTTGTAATCTCCGTGGACGCTTTTCTTAGCAGGAAGGTCTGCTCTATCGCGTGGCGTAGTTAGATTTTCTCCTGGGCCCTTAGTTTTTGAAATAAATTGACAAATATCAGGCAAAATGGGTGCAGTTTCGGTGCCCCATACTTTAATCATTATTTAAACATATTTAAATGTTTATAATCTAATAACTACTTATATCATTTTATTCGTGAAACTCCATAGAATCATTTAAAAGTACAAAACAATTCCAAAGTTGAGAATTTGCAATTTTTGTTTAAATTAATTTTTTCAAAAACTGTATGTAAGACTAATTTGGGGGTAAAATCGTCCAGTAATGATTATACAGTGTATAATCATTACTGGATGGGGATACGTGTATAATATACACGTATCTATTGTCATTTCGCGCTTATGCTACAATATTCCACGGATCGCTATCCGTACGCTGGCTTTCCATAGAGTGCCCCGACGCTGCATCATGGGTGTCCCAAAAAGCGGGCTCGTCGGACTCACGACGCAGTGTACCGTCAAGGGCGTGCTCTACGGCAAGCCGCGGCACCCCCAAATGTATGTACATGTACCGTTCCCGTCCGCATATCGGCCTTTCGGTAACATTTCCTACATGGGCGTACTAGGCGCCCCGAACCCTCGGATTTTCCTACATATACGTTCTGGAAAACATCGGCTGCACATTTGTGCCCAGCACATTTGAAAAAAGCTATGAAAACCGTCTATTGAAATTTACAAAATCGAAAAAAATTGTTGATCGAACAGTGTAATATAACATAAGCAATAATAATCAACAGATATGCACATGACCTTAAACATTATATACATGCAAACATACGTATATCATTATCGTAAAAAATGTGCCGATAGCATCGAGAAATTACTACCACAACGAATAAAATTTCTCCCGAAGCACTTCTGTATCGCCAAAGGCGATGGAGACATTTAGCGAGATAAAACGAACAAAATACACTATATAAATTACATTAGATAAAATTTCCTTCTTTATGAATACATGACTATTATATATTTTAATTACACCGACCATGCCATCTTCGTAATCTGAACAAAGATCATTATATTCTTAATTATTTGTTAATATCACCATTAATATTATCGTTTTTCTAATCACTGACGCCTAATCTGCTCATAAAGATATCAACTGCGGCACTTATGATTAAAAAATTTGTAGAAGATAATGAAAACTGAAAACAATCGACAGATAGATCGAATTGAACAGTAGTGCTGCGTAGGCCAGTGGAAACGTTCGAAGATGTGGTTCCGAAAATTATTTTTTTTCCTTCTACTGTTAACAGTTAATAGTTTCCTACACAATGTAAAAGGTAGACAAAAATAATTCATTTAAAACATGAAAATAATTTTTTAATAATTTAACTCCTCTTTTAATTTATGATATATTATATATATAATATATTACATTATTATTCATGCACAATTAGAACTTTGAGAAATTCCAATTATATTAAGGAATGCTTTTAGTAATTGCAATTATACTCGTAATGAAACTGTTCGTTCTGCAAAAGTAATATTTTAATATTACATTAAGAGTAAATATTTGAATAATTTGATTCAGCATTAATACCATTTTTTTAAGTACTTTAATATTACTTAAATAATTTAAAAGTTCAAATTATTTTTTATCTCTAAGATTAATCTTTCAATAGAAGTAGCATTCTTTACTTAATTGAGCGTGCCTGTTTTAAACGATATAATTAAAATATTAAAAAAACTGATTGTTTAACAGATATAGGTGCACCCATATTTTCAAAGGAAATTGAATTATGGGCAAAATCGGACTATGAAACGGAATTGTTCATGAATCTGATCGACTCTTTGAAAATTCCTACAGAACTCCAGAATTCTGATTGGAAATCATTTGCAGCAGAACCAAGGATTGCCATTTGTACAATATGTCAGGGAACTGTAAAAGCATTTTTAGAGTTACGACGTAATGGAATGTCTATAGAAAATATACAAAATAAAATAATTAAATTATGTGTACTATTAAATATTCAGACGGAAAGAGTTTGCCAAGGGGTTGTTGAATCAAATGCGGTAAAGTACATATGCGCAATAAAGCTTATCTACATATTCATATCCTTTGTCCGTAAATTACAATAATTAATTGTTATTTTTTGTAGCCCATCATTATGTATATCGTAGATTCCAAACCAAATTTAACAGCTGGAACAATTTGTGGCGTTGTTCTGGAATCCAAAGCTTGTCCTCTAAATGATCCTGAATTTGAATGGAATGTTAATATCAGTAACAAATCTAGCGTAACAATTATTGAAGCTGATACGAAACGGGAAACAAAAATTCTACAATTAACAGATTTTCATTACGATCCTATGTATGAAGTAAATGGTAATTCAGATTGTGGAGAACCAGTTTGTTGTCGAAAGGGCCAGAATAAAACCGATACAACTTCATTGGCTGGCTATTGGGGAGACTATAATTCCTGTGATACTCCCTGGCATGCGATCACTGATTCCTTATCTCATATAAAGGATGTACATCAGGTATTTATATTACACGCATAATATTGTCAAAATATTTACCAATATTACTTTAGTATTTATCCCAATAAATTATAATAATAATTGTTATTCGCCTTTTTGCCAAATTTTATGCGAAACTTATGCGAATTTTCAGGATATTGATTTAATATATTTTACTGGCGACGTAATAGATCATGGAGTATGGGAAACTTCAAAGGAAGGAAACACGCAAAGTCTTAGAAAGATATATAATAAAATTCATGATACTTTTAATAATACTGTAATGTATCCAATACTTGGAAACCACGAGCCTCATCCTTTAAATCAGTAAGTTGATTAAAATTTTGGTGAAATAATTTAAAACCTTTACAGGCTATACATATAAAACTCCAAAGTAGTATCAAATAATTTGTATAACATTGATTGATACATTTGAAAATAATATCAAAAGTATTAATCATATAAACGTGATCTTTTTAATAATTTACTTCAAATGATTTGAAATAACTAAATATTTCCTATTTTTACTATTCTCTATTATCTATCTATTTAGAATAACTTGTGCCATAAAAAAAGGTAAATAAAGTACTATTATCTGAAAGAGATTATTAAACTTTATTAACTTGTTTCTCTACTTATTGTTAGTTAATTTTCTTTTGGCACATAATGCACTGATATACGTAGAATTCATAGTTTTACCAATTTTTTAACTTCTAATAATATCAATTTATATCGACGTATGTAGAAAAATATAAAAAATGGACTGCCAACAAATTTTTAAATATATGTATTTATGATGAAATTACACATCAGAATTTTGGAATTTTGTATAGATTTGCACCAAGAAGTATAACAGAAGATAATTTAAGTACAAACTGGCTTTATACATTAATGGCAGATCTATGGATTGGTTACGGTTGGTTACCAAAAGCTACACGTTCTACTATACTTCAAGGAGGATACTACACTGTTGTTCCAAAAAAAGGATTTAGAATTATAGCTTTAAATAGTAATGTTTGTTACTCTTATAATTGGTACGTAGAAACACTGCAAATTTGTTTAGACTAAGAAAACGTTAACATGAAACACAACGCGATTAGAAAAGTAAGATGCAACATTTCAATGTTATTATCCACCCCATAACTAATATTTAATGCACCTTCTCGTACTCTATTTCAACTATTTTGTTTTATGCAGGTGGCTTTTGTATCAACCAAATGACCCTGATAATCAACTACAGTGGCTTGTAGGTACTCTCCTCGAAGCAGAAAAGAATCAAGAATTTGTACACATTTTATCCCATATCCCTATCAATAGCAATAATTGTGTAAAAGTATGGAAACGAGAATACGTGAGAATAATAGACAGATTTTCACATTTGATCAAAGCTGAATTCAATGGACATACTCATACCGATGAATTGGCAATATTTTATAATTCAAACGCAGAAGCAAAAAACATTGCTTGGAACGGTGGTAGCATAACTACTTATACAAAATTAAATCCTAATTACAAAATATATACAGTGAATAATAGCAATTATGTAAGTTACTGTCTTGACTTGTGTAATTACAACTATGTATAATTGGAAATTTCTTTAAAGCAAAAGTAACAATAAATATTCACGAATATCTATTTTTATAGGCAGTGAAAGATTACCAAAATTGGATGTACGATCTTAGTTCTGCAAATAAGAACATTCATCAAAAACCGAAGTGGTATAAATCGTATTCTTTTAAAACTGAATATGGCCTTCCAGATTTGACTGCTGGTTCTTTAAATAAGTGGCTTCGTGCAGCAGCGAAGGATGAAAACTTATTAGACAAGTATTACAAGTAAGACCGAATTAAAACGATTGTTATATTAATGAATATCTGTCTCGAAAATGTAATATTTTGTAACATATTCTAATATTCATGTTTCGTTCTTTTTTCTACAGAAACTTTTACAAACAAGCAGAGCCTTCGTTGCAAGCAAATTGTGACCTTAATTGTAAAAAACAGTATTTGTGTCGCACGATTATACACTCGAAAACTGATCTTTGTAGTGACATTTTAAAAGATTAAAGTTAATTGTTTATGAAAGCATTCACACAATAGATTTAAGTACAACTGAAGTAAAGAATCCAATTTCATTGTACAATATTCAATATATTTACCATATTAATTTCACCTAATTTACAAATTCGTTAATAATATAAACGAGTTTACTTAATGCTTTGCAAATCTATCCATTGGATTATCGGTCTTTGAAAAAGTTTGTCGGATGGTATCTCGTCAAGTAAATTAATCTGAAAGCGAAATAATTAAATTGTTATACGAAATTTTGTAAGAAATAAAGAATATTTTGCATTACCTGTTTTCTAACATAAATTACAAGTTTCTCTAACTGTTCTGGATTGTTACATTCTAAACCAAAGAATCTTCTCCACAATGCGCCTGCTAACACTTTGTCATCGGACATAATTCCTTCATCGTAACCAATCAAAGCTGCATTAAACTGTTCCGATATTTCCCTTGCTTGTTTCCTTTTCTCTTTTGGAGTAATTGGCTAACAAAATGAATCAATCGTATGAATTCTAACACATAATGACATAATAATTGAATAATGAAAATATTGCACAATAATATAAGTATAATAGTGTCAGGTTAGCTGTCTTGTGACCCTGATACTACATGCCAAGTATTTCTGTTTTGCTTACACAGAACAGAAGAAAGGAACACTCCAAATTTCATGAGCACTACTTTATAATTGGCCAGATCTCTGTTCCAAAGCTACGATCAGCTAACGTGGCAATATTGAAGACATTAAACAAACAGAAAATAAAAATTAAATAAGAAAAAATAATTTTTAATACTCACCCCAAGCAAGTCTATTCTTAGAACAACGTCGTGCCACATAGCCTCCACAATATTATTTACAACTACTTTTCCTGCTTCACCTTCTGCCATAAAGCGTACCATTAACATCCAAACATGTAACTCTGTGATAAGAAACCAAGAGAAAAATGTGTCCGACATATTGAAACCTAGTAGGAGAAACACGTTGAATTACAGTAAATGCAGTTTAGTTTAACCCATTGCACATGAACGTCGTCTTTATGGTACAGGGAAACGGTAACTACAGACAAAATAAATGTAAGGTAGTAATTTTGGGGGCCACACTGTAGTATGCCTTGCATATAAACTAAACATCTAAATTATGAAGGAGAAAGATATCTGTTAATAAAAAAATTATTGTCATCCCTCAGTTTTTTTATTAACACAAGTGACTCGTGAAAGTTGCCTCCCGAATGCAATGGGTTAATAATTATATCATATTGTATTAATAAGAAATTAAAATTAATAACCTACCCTGAAAAAATACTATATAGTTAAGTTTGTCAGGAATGTTATCATATAACTGATAACCTATGCTAATTAAATGCTGAAATACAAGTGAATAAGAATGATGTGCGTATAAACATTAAAAATATGTATGACTTTTATATATTAGTTAGATCACAACAAATAGTTATACTTACATACTTCTTTTTATAAAGACCAAATCTATGGGATAATTTCTTAAAGATTCCATCGTTGCTAATTGGTTCAATCGAACCCTTGGGTACATTTTTTAAGGGTACATTTTTACAAAATTGTCGAATCTGAGGTCTTATTGGAGAATTGACGCAACTGGCATTCGTAAACTTGCATTCTGTGATATACTTCAACGGCAGTGGTGTCTTTTACCGTAAATATTTCACGAATACCACCCATCATAAAAAAGAACAATTTAAAGAAATATATATATATATATATATTTAACTATGTAATGGCAACAACAAGAATTATTATTTTCTTTTTTAAAATTTTGCAAATGTATTTAAAGTCGACTATAAATTGGCACATATACATGAAAAAAGCAATATATTTTTAGTTTGCACAAGCTGACTCAATTGCATTAAATATTATAACCACAAAATGAAAGGCGCAACAACGAAATTGAAATATTGCAACTTTTTAAATATACTATGACAGAAATGATCAATAACGATAGAAATTATTTGCGATGAAAAAAATTCGATTTAGTTGTCAACAACAGTCATATACTACGCGTAACATACTTTTATTTGGGAAAATGTGTGACTGTTAGGTTATATTCAAATATTTATATCCAAAGTAGAAACGTACCTTCCTAAGAGTTAACATCCTTAAGCAATGCATGTTCTGTTATATATATATATATATATATATATGTATCGGTTTTTCAATTACATGCACAAAACATACATTTTGTATTCTTTTAAAAAGAGGAACAATGTCTATCCCTCGAGTTCTTTTCCAATTAATAGTATTTCATCCCAATCGTTCTAATACAGAACGCGGTAAAATTTGAAACTATGCAATGGCAAATACCACGGCCAACTCTAGTACTAGCCGAACTGAACAACGTGGCAACACCGCTTGTTTACTGATCGGGAGTCCTATTTTTAATAATGGGAGTCATGTACTTGGGATTGAAATTAACGCTTTTTTCGTAGAAAATTATGTTAAAGTACACAATTCTTGATTAATTATACCTAAGTAATATATAAATATTATAACTACGGTCACAGCCTACTCTAGTACTAGCCGTGCTGATGAACGTGGCAACACCGCATGTTTACCGATCGGGAGTCCTATTTTCAGTAATGGGAATCTTGTACTTGGGTTTACAATTAACGCTTTTTTTTATAGAAAATTATGTTAAAGTACACAATTCTTGATTAATTATGTCTAAGTAATATATAAATATTATAACTAAGGTAAGTAGAAGTGATATTAAAGTATACTAATAGTTTAAATGTGGTTTACATTTTGTGGTTTCTCGGACTGGTTTGGTGATGTGATACATAATATTGGAAATATTTTACAGTGGTTTTAAGAATATAGAAGTATGAAGCGAAATAGAATCATCTTTGAACTAAAACGCAACATATGGAAATGAATGAAGTGATATATAAGTTAATAGAAACGAGAAACAGACAAAATAATTGAAACGAAGTCAAAGAGGTTAAATGAACACGGAAAGAGGTTGGATAATGGTTGGTTATTGAAGGGAAGAGTTGTGCAGGTACAGTAATACAGTAATTTCTCGATGAGTGCAGCGCGAGTCGTACAGCGTTAGCGAGCGCGTTCCATCCCCACCACTGGGGGGAATCCCACCGGGCCGGCCGACACCGTCCCGGCGGTTAATGCTTGCGGTATTCCTCGAAAGATTAAATGCCTTCGTGTCTGTGAGAACACACTAATGCAAACGTGAATTTTTTTTATTGTTACGTATTGCGCTATGAAAATTATATTAAATAATTCGTGAAGCTGCTGTGATTAAAATGAGACTAAACACGATATATTTTGGATCATATTGACTTATATGTTTACATAATATTTAAAACTCTTACCCATTGATTCACTATTAATTATACACTTAGAATTTACACTATTAATTAATCAATTTTTATGCTAATTTACTATCTACTATTTATGCTAATGCTTGGGCAACAAGAACGAAAGCGTGTCTCGCCGACTCTGAGCGACCGAAAAGCGTGTCTCGTCGACTCTGACTGCGCACAAAGCGTGTCTCGTCGACTCTGACTGCGTACAAAGCGTGTCTCCGCGTGACCCTGAGCGATCGCAACATGTTTCTCCTCGGCCGGGGGGATCGTACGGAAGCATTTCATGCTCGGCTCGGAGGGATCCGTTTTTGCAATTTAACAACGCAAATATGATCCAAATTATATCGTGTTTGGTGTTATTTTAATCACAACAGCCTCAGCTATATTTTCATAAAGTTTGCAGAACGAAATAATTAACAATAAAGAAGTTTTATAGTTGCATTAGTGTTGTCTCACCGATGCGAAGGCATTTAAATCCTTTACAGACGCCCGACTTCTCTTTCCTCTCTTTCTTTCGCGCGCTGTCCTTTTCTGTGGCCGTCGATGTCGGCGCCTGCACAATAGACGGCTCGGCCGAAATTTCCAAGAACCCAAAGTTCACCTAAATTCGATTAGTGCGCGCAGCGAATTACTGTATCTTGCCAATTATGGTACTGTTTAACATTTTTAACATTAAAATAAAATATATGAAGCGCATTTTCAGACGTCTTAGATTAAACAGTCTTGAGGAAGTGCTGGTAAACTCGTGTGATGTTTTACTACTATTTCGCCGTTCTGTTAGACCACACAATTATTTCTTTTTTACAAATAATCGGAAATAAAGCAAAATATTTATTCGTACAGATTTTATGAGAGTACCGAATATGCATATATTGATAATTTTTAATTCATTTCATTCGCTTTTTCCCATTGTTTTGGTCATTGCGTAGGATGACGGCGCTCACCCTGCGTCATAGCGCGGTGTCACACCGATTCCCGTCTTGCTGTCCTTGTATAGGTACATCTGACGTACAGTATTCCCTCGATAGTTGCACAAGCCTCGGGTCTGAACGTGTGCAACTATCGTGTTGTTCCTACGTTGTTTGAAATTTGCCGACAGCGTCGAACGTAGAAAAGGACAGCGAGTAAAGATAAGCGGCCGAGCAGCCACGATCGCAGCTTCTCTTTTTTTCTCACTACCTATCCTTTTCTGCGGTCGAAACTTATTAACGTTAATTAAGCCAGTAAATATAGTCCAAATTATATGGTGTTTGGTGTCATTTTAATCAGAAAAATGTCAGCTCTGCTGTGTCAAAATTTCATAAAAAAAGGATGAGATATAGCAAAGTTGCATCCTTCAATTAGTATTGGCTCACCGATATACCCGAACCCGGATCACGTTACACCGATTGCCGAGCGAACTTCGGACCCCTCGATAGGAATACCCCCCAGTAGTGGGGATGAACTCTGTGCAACTATCGTGTACCTCTTTTGTGCAACTATCGAGGGAATACTGTACATAGCTCTATCTTTGTATACAGTAATGATTCGCACTGTGTTCATCGCTCGGGACCGAATGTGAACAGAGATCGTGTACAGACACGATTCTCGGGCGTCAGGTTACCTTCAATGTTTTGGTAACAGAGAGACTCGAGGCAGCGTTCCAGATAAGAGGCAAGTTTAAATACCCGTGTACGTGAGACAATACTAACGCGATCAAAATTTAAGAATAAAACTTGTTCATTTTTGGTCCGTTTCGAATGAAATTTTACAAACATATTTGTTACAATCTCCTGATTAAAATGACACCAAACACGACATAGTTTGGGCAATTTTTACTTATCATGGTATTAATAATTGTATTCCCCTTTATTATTGTGAGATTATGAATTTGGAAAAATTATAATTCGATGTCTAATTACACTAAATTGTATTTTTAATTATTATGTTTACATTATATATTTACTTAATATTTCTGTAGTGCGTGAACTACGAAAGTACGTGAACGGCTGAGACAGGCCATGTGCATTTCCTCGATGCACACTATCATTGTCTAGCATAGCTTTTCCTTAAGGCGAAGTATAAAATGGTCAAAAAGGGCCATGGTGACGTAGGCGTTTCCTGGTCGCTGCCTCGAGTCTCTGTTGCCACAACATTGAAGGTGACCTGACGCTCGAGAATCGTGTCTGTACACGATCTCTGTTCACATTCGGTCCCGAGCGATGAACACAGTGCGAATCATTGCTACTGTATTAATACCATGATAAGTAAAAATTGTCCAAACTATGTCGTGTTTGGTGTCATTTTAATCGGGAGATTGTAACAAATATGTTTGTAAAATTTCATTTAAAACGGACAAAAAATAAGCAAGTTTTAATATTAAATTTTGATTGCGTTAGTATTGTCTCACACGTATACGGGCATTTAAATTTGCCCCTTCCTCGTACTCTGCGCTGGGCTGCCTCGGTTCTCGGAAATCACAACATCAAAAGTGATCCGAACGACACTTCCCCGAATCCAAGGGTGGCGGCCCCAAGTAGTGGGGATAGAAAATGAACAGCCATCGAATCACGATTTTGAACACAGTGCGAGACATTACTGTACATAGTTTTCCGTTGCTTAGAGCGAGCAACGCTGAGAGCTGAACAAAACGATTTTTAACACATACATGCCCACATAATCATTTGAATACCTATTCAAGCACCTTCGGTAATCTTACATATATTTTAATTATATTACAATTATATTATTGTTGTATAATATAGTTAATATATATCATATATATTAACATAGCAACTTTATTGGTAATATAAATGAAACACACCACCAAATGATTTAAATTTAGAGTTACACATTATGAGCTTTGAATTGACGTGTATACACGTCCAGATGTTAGAAATATCAAACAGTTCCATAATTGAGAAGATACATGGCAAGAAAACGGTAGAAAAAAGCGTTTCAACTTCATATCCACGTATATTAAATTAAAGTATTTAACAAATATTTTTAAAATATTGGTAAGCAAATATTGATCATTGTCATGTAGTTAGGAATTAAAAAACAATTAATGTAAAAAAATATACCCCAAAACGACTCGAACCTACAAAAAAGTTTGCAGCGGCTCGAATCAACATCTCGGCTCGAGCCGATTCATTTTGCTGATGCTTATGTTATAATTGTAACATATGTGATAACAGCGTGACAGAGATCTTGATACGTGCCGGCAACTATGCCTTACTGGTGTCTGTGTGCACGCATCACGTATGCACGTATGATCGCCGTTCGTGGTGTGAAATTATAACTTACATTTACCGACTGATTTGTATTTTTATCGACCCTGACGGTAACTGGATCAAATTCACTACGATTTATCATAAACGCCCCTGGCGAAAAATCAGTGAACTATTCTTACATAATTCTTACGTCGGATGTGTGCAAATCGTAACAGTCGTTTTTCGCCTTCCAGAAGTGATAGATTGTGAAAAATCGAATTTCTGTGATCTTGTGCTAGTTCAAGACAGCCGGGTGGCGTGTTTTAGCAGTGAATAAAATATTAATTCGTTCAATATATGCTAACTGTGAAATATGTCAAGACGCCTGCAGCCATCTTGTTTTCTACGTCGGTGTCTGTCTCATGCTTGCCAGTTTAAGAAATAAGATTCTTCTCAACGAATGGTGTTTATTGGCGTTCAGACATACTTCCCCGGCTGTGTTGAAGTCTACCCGTGTGTACTACATCCGCGAAAGTTCCATTAATGTAATTGTTCAGACGAGTATTTTTTGCTACGAAATCGAGTGTCTCTCTCGCGCATGGCGTATACGTGCATGCTTTCCTTTGTTTGTGTGAGTGCACGCACACACATCATGGCGCCTGGAGTCGGCCCCCTTAACGTCGCATGAATCCCACGGCGCGAGCTGCGGCAAGCCGGTAATTTTTGGGAACTTACCCAGTACCCGGATATTGGTCATTGTACGCGCATGCGTAACGAGTGAACACCGGCGATCGATCGAGATTGCGCCCTCGATCGATGGCTGGTGGCACTAACGACCGCGCGTCGATTAGGGCGCCACATTTACCGGTTCCCGCCGACCGGCGCTCCAGATCAGTACAAATTGAAACGCCAAACCGGCAACTGCCTACCGAGTTTACCGAGTATTATACCGCAAGCGAGCCTTATAAGTGTAAACCTGAATCATTGTGAACCGTTAGTGTCTAGTTTCGTTGTGCGAAGTATTGTATGTTTTTCGTTAATCTTCTGTGAACGTTTTGACATCCGGCAACCAGCCAACAATTAACACATTGCGTACGGCGCTCCGCGCATTCAACACGCGCTCAAAGCCCGCAGATTTTCGAACGCTCCAGAAGCATGCTTGGCAAGTAATAGAAAGCGGATTCGTACATTTCTAATTTGTATTTGGTATTATATTCACATAAATTATTCTTAAACATTACTATATATATAGTTTATACGTCTATTTATTGTATAAGATTTTTTACATTTGAACTATTAGTTATTTCACAAACTTGAATAATGCTTTAGAGTGTGATATCTGGTAAAGCAGACTCCTTTGTGCAATGCTGTTCGGCAACAATAAAACACTTTATAAGATACGGTACGTACGATGATTGGCACAGATCTACCGATGTACTGGCTATAACGAACGATCATTTTTACATGCTCGGAATGCTGAAATTCAGTTGTTTGGCTAATCATTTGTCTTAAGAATGGGAGAGCCCCTTTACCTTGGTAACGTAACAAGAATATTTGCCGCTGGTTGCTTAAGTTGCCTTTAAATCGAAAAAAACATGAAAACGAGATATCTCGTGACCCGGCCGCAACGTTCGGTTTGCTAAAAACGAGATATCTCGTGACCCGTACGCAATGTGTTAAAACTACGTGCGATAACTTCGAGCAACTCAATAGTAATTATTTCCTCCCGCCTCGAAGTTCAAGCCTTTGCCGAGGCTGTTCCAGCCATCTACCTGCAACCGAAACAGTCATCAACCGGTTTTTTGATCGTCGTTATCGCGGGAATGGCAGAAGGCCTTGAGACGCCTAATGTATGCACCTTATTAAGCGTATCAATTAATCGGCGCCTTCTTAGATCCACCACGAGACCGTAACGGGCAAGAATATCCGCACCCATGATGGGGTACGGAACCGATACAATGCAGAAGTTCCACGAAATTTTGCGACGCAGCCCAAGATCCAGAAAACAGAGCCTGTCACCAAACGTGTCGACCAACGAGTCGTTTGCTGCCTACAATTTGAAATTCGTGGGTTTCTTGTTCATTCTACCGTCAACGGGCAGAAACGACAGATCCGCTCCGGAGTCGATAAGAAAGTGTCGACCTGAACGTCGGTCCAATATTTGCAGACGGTTACCCAATGCACGACCCTCGACGCCCGTCAATGCGAGCGAAGGTCGCTTCAGTTTTCCGAACGCTTAAACGCGCACGACGATTCATCGGCACAGCCGCGTGCCTTAACCCCGTATTTACTATGTTTCCAGCACAGCGCTGGATCGGTTTTATTAGCATCCGAAGGCTCGCGTCTAATTCTACATTTCGAACGAGGTCGCGAGGCGAGTTTATTGAACTTGGCGAACAGCTTATCCACCTTGGAATTGAGCACGGCTAGGTCTGCGGCGACCTTTTCAATGGGGGGACTATCGCGACTGTCTCGAGCCGTGCTACTGATCGCGAACGCAGTGCAACTAGGCGAAGGAACGGTGGCCTCGTACACCTTATCGGCCAGCTCGGCCAACTTTTGCAAATCATGAACGTTTGATCCTGCTAGAATCCCCCTGCACTGCACAGGTAATTGATCCATAAAAATTGACCTGATGACAGCGTCATCGCAGCCACTGTCATTTAGGTTGCGCAAACGGCACAATATTTGCGACGGGTTACCGTCCGTCAGTACTTCTCCCTTGAGGAGTTGCCTAAGGCTGTGGTCAGCGTGGCACCGATATCGGTCGATTCGACAGACGACCGGCGTCGGGCTCACATGGACGATGCCTTGGGATGCATGTGTGTGTGTCTTTTCATCCGATTTCATTGATTTATATGGTCAGAGTGCCTCCGATATCGTTAGATTCGCCCGACAACTGACGTCAGCTCACATGTATGAGCGTTTCAATGTATTGAGAGGCATGTGTGTTGTCAATTGGTGAGCCGTTCTCGGCGATCAAACCGAAAGTCGGACGAATTCAAAGTATATTGATATTTGTCGTACGGTCGGTAGAGTTTGTTAAAACAAAAGATTTCAAATTCACATGGTAATCCGTGTGCGTTATCTCTCTCTGTATGTGTGTTTCTATCACACACACTCACAAACCAACCAAAACCGTCTGTATAGTTGATTGTTGCCGCCTTTCGGTAGGAACGTGTGCGTCCTGCCGATGTTGGGTTCGAAGCAACAAGATGAGAAGACTACAAGTTAAATAAAGTAGCATGATTCAACTTATATCATGTTTGGTCTAATTTTGATCTGAAACATCTGAACAACATGTTCAAACAAATTTAATGCAAAAGAATTTAGAAATAAAAATGTTTAGTGGGGTGGGAAACACGTGTTTATCCCACACCACTTTTTTCATTTAATTGTGGGTTTATAATAACAGTTCTGTGACAATGGCCGCATGTATTCGACATTAGAGGTCCAAGGAACTTCAGAGACAATATCTCCGATATCGGCTCCGATATCGGTCGATTCGACAGACGACCGGCACGCCGGCCAAACTCGGCCGACGCGTGCATTCGTGTTAGTAGACATTTGTATGAGCCATAGATTTCCATCCGACATTCGGTGGGGTACAATTTGCCTGTGAAAAGCGCAAAAAACTATTTCCTGACTCAAATCATACGTTCAACCTTTATTTTTTCTTTTATACAATTAGGCAATATCTTTGTTGCCTTGTCGTTACAACATAATCCATCAAATTTATTGTTTAATTGCATTTATGAATAAATTATGGATAATATTGGGCAAAATAAGAGATGCTCATTTTTAAGTACAGAATTTAATGCAATTATTTAATACAAATGTTTCTAAACCAGTTAACAAATACATTTTTATTGATCTTTACAATTATTAATTTATTTAAACTCATATTTTTTGCCCATTTGCTATTTTTGCACTTATAAAATCCTGGGCTTTGTCTAAATTTTAAGGGGTTTTATACTAGACGTCTGTTCAGGATGCGCGCGTTGGCGCGACTATGACGCCAGCCTTCGCGCGCATCGGCAGCGAGCGTGGCGCTCTCGGCGAGTTCGCCTGCCAATTAACGGGGTCGGAATCGATCAGCCGAGCGATCGGCTGATCGGGATTGGCTGGTTTGCCCACTGGATCCTTCCGGAGCGACTCTTAACTAGAGCAGGTAATAGCCTGCTCTAGCCCTCTCTCCGGAAGTCAATCAGAGATCTATTTCAACCGTACGAAAGAGAAGACGTTCCCTCTTCCGAAAAGCGAATACAAGTGTGATTCTAATTATAAGATAAGCGACTCAATCTAATTGTTAATTCGTGTATATTCGTTTAATTTAATATCATATTCGTGTCAGTTTGTAGTGCTTAAGTCGTGAGAATAAACGTTTAGGGTTCAAGTGTCGCCTTTGTTAATCGTCCAGCATCGTTGTGTATCCGTTCCTGTTTTTAATCTTGGCTCTCACTCTCAACGAGTCCTAAGTGTGCGTACTTGCTAATTGCGCACGACGTCTCACAGGTAAATGTTTTTCGAAACATCTCATTTTTTTATGATTTTTTAAAGTGTTGAAGCAGGTATGTAAATTTTTTATCTAGTCGAATGTAACTCTTTGTCCAAAATGTAACCATTTGGCCGCACTGTACGACATGACATCGCCAGAGCGTGGTTACATTGTCTCTGAAGTTCGTTGGACCTCCAATGTCGAATACATGCGGCCATTGTCACAGAACTGTTATAATAAACCCACAATTAAATGAAAAAAGTGGTGTGGGATAAACACGTGTTTCCCACCCCACTGAACATTTTTATTTCTAAATTCTTTTGCATTAAATTTGTTTGAACATGTTGTTCAGATGTTTCAGATCAAAATTAGACCAAACATGATATAAGTTGAATCATGCTACTTTATTTAACTTGTAGTCTTCTCATCTTGTTGCTTCGAACCCAACATCGGCAGGACGCACACGTTCCTACCGAAAGGCGGCAACAATCAACTATACAGAGTGTTTTGTTTGGTTTGTGAGTGTGTGTGATAGAAACACACATACAGAGAGAGATAACGCACACGGATTTACCATGCCAATTTGATATCTTTTGTTTTAACAAACTCTACCGACCGTACGACAAATATCAATATGCTTTGAATTCGTCCGACTTTCGGTTTGATCGCCGAGAACGGCTCACCAATTGACCACACACATGCCTCTCAATACATCGAAACGCTCATACATGTGAGCTGACGTCAGTTGTCGGGCGAATCTAACGATATCGGTGCCACGCTGACCACAGCCTTTGACGACTTTCGGCGGTACCGGCGAACGTGGATATAATGCGCTCCTTGATTCGCATGTATCGGTCGTCCGCGCCGATGTCGGATACAATGTCTCTAATACACGCGACGATCTCAAAATCGAGCGCCACGATGACCACATCGGCCTTAGTACTATCTTTTACGATGCACGCGTTTCGGCACGACGCTTCGACTTGCATGAACCAAAGCGCGGGATCCGCCTTGAAAAAGCACGGGATTTTGGGAACACGGTACGCATCCGCGCGGAGCACGCGCGAACTACAGTATTGTCTCGACCGAAGCGAAAAACATGTATGCGACTGAAGCGAAGAGTTTATCCCCACCACTGGGGGGTATTCCCTTCGAGGGGTCCGAAGTTCGCTCGGTAATCGGTGTAACGTGATCCGGGTTCGGGTATATCGGTGGGCCAATACTAATTGAAGGATGCAACTTTGATATTTCTCATCCTTTTCTTATGAAATTTTTACACATTATAGCTGACATTTTTCTGATTAAAATGATACCAAACACGATATAATTTGGAGTATATTTAGTGGCTTAATTAACGGTAATAAGTTTCGACCGCGGAAAAAGATAGTCAATGATCGTGGCTGCTCGGCTCCTTATCTTTATTCGCTGTCCTTTTCTACGTTCGACGCTGTCGGCAACTCCCTACACCGCCGATTCAAGTTGCTCCATCCTTCTTGTAAGCGCAGCAATTTCCGCGCTTAAGGATCCCGCCGCTGGTGGCGGCTTCGCTTGCAATGGCGCCACTTGCACTGGCGTCGCTTGCAATTGCGGCTCATGCGTTGGCGTCACTTCCGCTGGAACAATGGCGGCCATTTCGTATGGTGTCGATCTTTCCATTGTCTTATCCGCCAGCTCTGCCAATTTCGCCAAACCAGAGTCCTCCATGACTGCCAGAATCTCCTGGATTCTGGTCGGCAACCTCTGAAGCCACAACATTTGCAGCGCGTCCTCACTTACTCGCGTTCCCGCCAACAGCGTCATCTCTCTTCATAATTCCGACGGCCTTCTATTATTTAGCTCAACCCTAGAGAAAAGCTGGTTGAGCTGCTCACGATCCGACTTTGCAAGCCGCGCTATCAGCGCAGTTTTCCGCAGTTTTCCACGAGGAGGCGGAGCTGTCCGCTTTCGCTTGGTCCCAGCAGGTTAGCCATTTGGCTATTTTACCTGGATCGTCACAGCCATCTTTTCGGGTGGCCGCCTGCGTGTACGATCTCAGGTATTTGCTCTCTTGGGTGGAGGGGGTGCGTTCAAGTTTGGTTTTTGTCTTTCGAAAGTTGCAATTTATTGTTGCGGATCTTGGGGCGTTCGATCTCGCCAAGTAACGCCTGTTGTTCGGGCTGTTTTGGCGGTAAGCACTAGACGTGCGAGCTTTCTGAATTCCCGTATAGGTGTTCGTTCAAAAGCAGGTCAGCTTCTCGAGGAGGCCATGTCAGGCCCTCCTTTCTGATTTTCTGCTTCAGGGATTCGCGCGCGTCCTCGTGCCTCGGACATTCAAGTAGCACGTGTTTTGGTGTTTCCACTGCTCCACATGCACACTTGTCGTCCGGTACCAGGGAGAATTCCTTGAGTTTCGCACGGAAGTCTCCGTGTCCGCTCAGGAATTGCACCACGTGGTGATCGATAGTTGCCTTTCTTAGACTTAGACGGTGCGACACATCGTTGAAGTACGCATGCGTGATGCGCCCTTTTTCCGATGTCGACCATGTTTCTTGCCACACTCTCAGGATCTCGTTTCGTACCCTCGCTTTAGCTTGGGCCGCCGATATGATCCTGGTTCCCATGTTGCCGCTTGCGCGGCTTTCCTCGCTATCGATTGCGATTCCTTTTCGAATTTTATAGGCGCAGGCACGTTCCGCAATGGCGAGGTCCACCGGGATTTCTCCCGCGAGCACAGTGATTGCGTCGTGGGATACGGTCCGGTACACCTTGGTTATCCTGATGAGTACCTGTCTCTGAGCTCTAGCAAGAATTGTCCTTGTTTTAGAGCCGAGGAGGTCCTCCCAGGCAGCGGCAGCGTACGCCATTATTGGAATAAAGAGCCCCTTGTACAGTGTACTTAGTGCTCGATGCTCCATTCCCCAGTTCTTTTGCGCCACCTTGGATAGGGTGTTAAAGATTCTCAAGGTTTTGGCGCTCGTGTATTTTGCGTGAGAGAGGATGCCCAATCTCTCGTCGAAGTGGACACCAAGGTATCTTACGGTAGCCTTGAGTGCCACCGTTTTCCCCTCAATCTTTATAATTGGGGGTCGTTCTCTGTTGAGAGAGCCCTTAAGGAGGATCATCTCCGTCTTAGCTGCCGATAGCGCTAGCTTTTGAGTAGCGCACCACTCTGTGATTGTTGTGGCGATATTTTGGCTTTTACGTTGGAGTTCCTTCCTCGAGTTTCCGTAGATAACTACGAGGAGGTCGTCCGCATATGCTATGGGCTCGCATTCGAGCTCGGTGTTCTCTAGTATCTTTAGAATCTCATCAAAGATGAGATTCCAGCAGCTTGGTCCGAGTATCGAACCTTGCGGGCAGCCTTTGGAGACTTTCTTGCTTACCCTCTCGTGTCTCGAGTTTATCGAGACCTCGCGGTTAGCGAAGTAGTCTGCCATCAGCCTGTATATATTTCTTGGGCATTTCCTCTTTCTTAGTGCGTTCAATACACTGGGCCACCAGACGTTGTCGAAGGCACCAGAGATGTCGAAAAGGAGGCCCAGGACATACTTTTCGTCCCGACCGGCCACCACTTCCCTAAACTTTACCAAAGCGTCTTCGGTAGAGCGTCGGGGGCGGAAGCCGTATTGTCGGTCTGAGCAGTATGCTGGGTCTAGGAACAGCGCAGATAGTCGGCGCGCTATGAGCTTTTCTAGTACTTTCCCAAGTACTGAAAGCAGGCATATGGGCCTATACGATTTGGCGTCCGTAGGTGTTTTATCAGGGCCTTTCAAGATCGTAATGATCGACCCTGCCTTCCACCTGGTCGGAAGAACTCCCTGTTCCAGGCAGCCATTGTAGAGTCTCAAAAAGTCTTCGTGCATCGTTCGGAACGAGCGCTTGACAGCTTCGACTTCTACTCTGTCTGACCCCAGACATTTCCCGCCCTTCAGGCTCTTGATCGCAGCTTCAACCTCCTGCCGAGTGAAGAACGTTGCGTCTTCAGTCGGTGGGTCGGATGCGATCTCCTGGCTTATTCTCGCTTGCTCCTGGGTCTCGTCCTCGGATTTATCGTCCGGGATGATGGATTCCAGGAGCATTAGGGCGGTGGAGTTCCAGTCCATCGTATGGCCTTCTCTCTTCTGGATGTTGGAGACTGCTGTCTCTACATTCAGCTTGTTTTGTGAGATCTTGTAAACAAGACCCCACGGCTCTTTGTTCCCCTGCTCCGTCACGTAGCTCTTCCAGCTGGTTGACTTTGCAGCGCGCACGGCAGCAGTGTAGGCTTTTCTCCTTTCTTGATAGTAGGCCTTCCTTACTGCCCTTTCGATCGGACATCTCTGGCTTTGGAATGCTCGTCTACTCTTGTAGACTCGCCTCCTCAGCCTTGTCAGTTCTGGGGTCCACCATGGGTTGGCCCTCTTGTGTCTCTGTTTGACAGGCATTGAGACCTCGCACGCGCGAATCACTGCGCGTTCAGTGTCGCGGGCGAGTGCCTCGACCCCTCCGCGACAGCTGGTGTCGCGGGTTGGTGAATTCATATGCGTCAAGAGGGTTCGTTCGAATTTGCCCCAGTTCGCTTTTCGCACGTTGAACCTGCCTTTGTGCGTCTGGTTCTCGTGCGTGTCGGCGAACTGGAGGGTATACGCAATCGACCTGTGGTCACTGGTAGTCCAGTTTGCATGGACTTTCCAGTTCCTCACAAGGGGGGCTGCGTCTCTGGTTGCGAGTGTGACATCGATCCAGGACTCCCCGCTCGGGCTTGAGTATGTGGCTATACTCTCGGCCTCGTTCAAAATTGTCAGGCCGTGTTGCGCGATGAACTCTTCGAGTTTCTCGCCTCGCTTGTCCGTCTTGCCTCCTCCCCACAGGGGGGATTTGGTGTTGACGTCGGCGGCAATCACGACCCGACTATGGTTTAGTTCCACGAGCGCTTTCTCTAACCTCGCCAGACTTGGTTCAATGTCTTCCGAGCATTGGAAGTACTGGCTGATGAGGTAGAGATCAACTGAGGCGGCCGTTATGTGCACGCAGGACATGTGCGTGTCGCACAGGTGCGAGATTCGGACGACCGAGAGATCCCGATTTCTGACTGCTATTGCGGCCATAATCGGGTTTCCTTCCGTTATCGTCCTCGTCGCTAGCCCTAGTCCTGGGATGTGTCCCTGGACTGAGTATGGCTCCTGCGCGAGTAGCACATCAATGTCCCGCTCGCCCATCACGGCACTCACTTCGTCCAGCACGGTCCGGGAACGCCGCATGTTATGCTGCAGGACACGGATTCGTGCTGGAGTGCTGCCTCTGGTCGGTCCAACCATAGTTGGTGCTCTGGACCACTCTCTCCAGGGCCGCCAGGTATGACGGGCAGGCCCTGTCCTGTGTTCTGTGACCACACTTTGATCCGCCCGCTTCGCAGTTGGCGCAGGCCGGGGCCTGGTCTCCGCTTTTGCAGGTAAAGTAAGTGTGGCCACTCTCTGCGCAGTGGCCGCAGGTATCTTCGGGCGCCTTGCAATTTTTGGACATGTGTCCAAATCGCTGGCACCTGAAGCATCGGGTCACGGCGACGAAGTCCTGCACTCGGCAGGAGTTCCAGTCCACGTAGACCCTCGCTGCGTCCTTCAGCCTCTTTCTCATCTCTGGTGTGACCTCTGCCACCCACTTGGCTGTGCCCTTGTCCGTGCCTCTCGGCCCCGTTTTGAAACGGAGCTTGAAGCCGGAGGACACCGCCTTCTGGTCAAGGTCCACCAGATTCTGCCTCCAGATAGCCCTTTCTATCTGAGGCTTTTCCAATTCTTTTGGAACCCCGTATATAATTATTTTGGGGTTTCTCTTTATCGGCTCTTTGGCCGTTAGCCCCGCTTTGCGGAGTTTTTTGTTATCGTGGAAGATCTTCAGGTCTTCCTTCCTCTCTGTTTCAATGGCGATCCCACCACTGTGGATGGGTCGCACTACCCTAATACGGATTTTTGCCTCCGTCGGCTTTATTATGTTGAGGACAGCCTCCCTCGTGGATTTGCTGTCCTCCTTCTTTCTCTTGGAGGGAAAGATTTTCACCACATTTCGTGGTGCTTTGAGTGCCTTTTGTGGCACTCTGCGGCTGCCCAGCTGCACTACCTCAGCGTAGGTGGTCGCTGGACTTCTTTTTGTCGGTGGCTGCTTCTCCTTGCCCGCCACCGCTGTGTTTTTGGGGGCAGTGACCTGCACTGCCGCTCCTCTTGTTGCCATCGCTATCTTGCCTTCTAGGAAGCTGTTCCGTAGGAGCAGCTCCTGGACAAGTCCGTGGAGCACCTCTGCGTGCTCCAGGATCTTGGTGGCAGACTCCTTGCTTACCTTCGACTCTGGTCGAAGGCAGTGGACCCGCATTTCTTTAAGTGTAACGGCCGCTGTGCCTCGAATTGCTTCGAGCGGCCGTTTCAGGGATGCTTGTGGCGCCGCCTTTGGCGCGCCACTCTTTCTTGGCTTCCGTTGGACGGTTTGCCAGCTTGATTGGGGCTCCGTGGCCTCCACTTTTTCCGGCTGCGCGGTTGCCTTCGCAGCCGAACTCTGTGCTGGGGATGGCGGGGGTGTGTTCTTCGTTCCCGCCTTCCCTGGGGTGGTACTCACCCTCGTACGTTCTCCCTCCTCCGTGGGTTTTTTCCCTGCCGGAGGAGAGGTGGTCGGGGCCTTGGATGTCTGTAAGGCCCCTTTTCTCGCCCTTGTTTGGGCGGTCGTTGCCACTTGGGCGTTCGATTTAGCCGGGTTGGCAGCGGCTGGTGCCGCTATCTCCCGGTTGGAGGCAGTTCGGGGAGAGGTTCTCTCCCCCTTCCCTACCTCGTTCGATGGCGGGGAGGCCGCGGGCCGGCGTGCCGGGCCCTTGGTCCCCTCCGCTATTCCTTTTCCTGGTTCGCGCCTAAGCGCGACCACAGGTCTCCTCTCCATTGTGATTTTTGTCTTAATGTCCATAATTGCATATGTTTGTTTCGTCCCGCTGCGTGTCCCGGCCTCCTCGGACCCTCATATGGAACCCAGCATCTGCTGGGTTAGGACATCACCCAGGATATAGTCCGCGGGCCAAGGCCGACTGGGTCTCCCCAGACTCCAGGGCCCCCTTCCTCGCCCGGACGGAATCCACTCGTGCGAGCACGTATGGCCATTCCGAGCCGCTTGACTGGGCAACGGGCTGCTTTGTCTCGCCCAGCCGCCTGTCTAGGTGAATTCGAGGCCAAAGGTACGTGTTGGAGACGTTTCACCCGTAGGTGAAGGCCCCCTCAGATCCCAGGTTCCTCTTCTCCACCGACACAGGTCGCCATGCACGGCAAACACATGGGAGGATTTTTCGGGCATTGTCCCCTTGCCCCGCTACGTCGATTTGGCTTCCCGTGCACCATGTGGGTAGCTCGGCGGACCTCGTACGGTACGATCGTAACTTGGATATGAGAATGTTCTCAAAGCCCCGAGACAACAGCAGGACCTGTATCTGCTTGTTGCTCCCGCCTTATTTGACGACCGCCTGCTAGTGGCCGTTTGGACCTTCACGGGCGTTGCGTCGATGATGAGCGGGCGTTTCTCGCAGTTGTCCGAGCAGGCTGAACTTAAATGAATTGGCTTGGCGACTGTGGGTTCCACGCCACAAGGTGCCCCCCTAGATTCTGCCAACAGAAAGCCTTTTTTTTTTTATCGTGTGGGAAATCTTACATGAGACACCCCGGCCACTGGGGAGTGACCGAGGTAGTGTCGGATTCATACCGACTAAAACCCACACGGTGGCCATCCTAGGCGACTAGGGAGGACGCGTGGAACCCTGACGGACACGACCCCGCGTCCTCCCTCGCCGTGCCTCAAACTATATAGGAGGCTCCTCCCAAGGAGAGTCAGAAGGACCCTCCTCCAATACCTATAAACTAATACCCGTAGCCGCATTGCGCGGCCACCACACAATACGGCCCACCCCCTGCCACGTGCAATGGCTGCCAGATCCCCCGTCGGACAGCCCGTGGTCCTCTAGTCGGGACGGAAGGTCCCGACTAGAGTCCCAAGTATCGTAGTCGCTGACCCACCCCCACGCAGGACTGACCAATGCAAAGCGCGGTCGCAGGCGGTTCACCCCGCCGCTGCAGCCGGTCCGCCATCCACATCGCCTCAGTTTTATGTGGCGCCACTCGCAGGCCGAGCCTCTCCACCCCCGAGACGACGCAGGCCACTCCCAACTCCGCCAGACGCGCGGTCCTCCCGTAGTCCGTCCCCGATGCCAACACCAGCGTGTCATCCGCGTAGCAGGTGACGCTGACACCGGGGGGGTGGGCAACCCGGAGGACGGAGTCGTACGCGAGGTCCCACAGCAACGGGCCCAGGACCGACCCCCGCGGGACCCCGCGATCCACGACCCTCTCTTGCACCCCATCCCTGCCCGGGTACTCTATAAACCTGCCGGACAGGTAGGACCCGATGACTCTTCTCAGATAAGGGGGCATCCGATGGTCGACTAGCGCCCCTCTTATCTTCTCCCAGGGCACGGAGTTGAAGGCGTTGACGATGTCCAACGACACCGCCATCACAACCCCGCCCCGTTCAGTAACCTCCCCCGCCAGGGACCGGACGCGCGCCACGGCATCCAAGGTCGAGCGTCCCCGGCGGAAGCCGAACTGATTCTCGTCCAAGTCGGGTCCCACCCCGGAAAGATGCTCGGTCACGCGGCCCGCGATGATCCTCTCGAGCATCTTCCCGATCTCGTCCAGCAGGCATATCGGCCTGTAGGCGGACGGCTCCTCCGCAGGCCTGCCCCCCTTTCTAAGAAGGACAAGTCTCCACCTTTTCCACAGGGAAGGGAACTCGCCGGTCCGCAGACAGGTGTCGAACGCCCGCTTCAGCCTGTCCCCGAGGATGGACACGGCCCAGGCCATCACTCTGCCCGGTACCCCGTCGGGACCGGGCGCCGTGCGTCGGGACGTCATCTTCCGGACGGCCGCCCCGATCTCCCCGTCCGTCACCTCCAGTTCGGCGGACCAGTCCGGAGGGGTCGCCACTCCGGGTATCGGGCAGGACGCATCACCTCCATCACCGGCTACGGGGAACAGGGCGTCCAAAACGTCGCACGACGCCACGTCTCCGGCGGCGCACCCTCGTGTACCGGCGCCGCGCGCGGATGCAGATCGCTCTCAAATCCGCGATCCCGCGCGACCACCAATACACGGACGGCCTTCGCGGCGGGGCGGCCCGGGGCATGGCGGCGTCGCACACCGTCCTCAACGAGCCCCGGAACCACCTCGCATCCCCCTCGCCGCTAATCGGTCCAGCCAGATCAGCCCCGGACCACGCGACGGCGTGCAGCGCCGCCGCCAGGGCATTCTTGTCGACTCGCCCGAGCGCCCATCTCAGCGGCGGCGGCGAGACAGCCCTCCCCCCAGGCCGGGCTTGTGCGGCGGACACCCCGCCGGTGGCCACCTCCATGATGATGTGGAGGTGGTCGGACAATGTCTCGACGTGCTCTGCCACTCTCCAGCCCGATATCCTACGCACGGCAGCAGTCGTGGCCCACGTAAGGTCCACGATGGACGTACCCTGCCACCGCACGCACGTCGCCACCGACCCGCGGTTCGCCAGTCTGAGGTCGAGCCCCGCCGCCCATCCCAGCAGCACGTCGCCCTTGGCATTCGTCCGGGGAGAGCCCCACGCCGTGGCGTGAGCGTTGAAATCGCCCAACACCACGACCGGCCGGGGAAGGCACCGCGCCACGCACGCCCCTACCCGGTCCAGGAAGGCCCCGAACGCCAGGGCGCGCATGCTGGGCGACGCGTACACGCCCACCACCGCCATGCCCCCCACCGCGCGGCGACGAACCCATCGCCGCGCTCCAGCAGGGTTGCCGGCATTACCCGCCCTCCCCCTCCCCCCACTTCCGCCACGGAGCCACGCGTGTCCCCCATCCACGGAGTGGAGGGGGTAACGGGGACCGCATATGGCTCCGCGACAACCGCCAACCCAATATCCCACTCCCGCAAGGTCTGCAAGAGCAGATCCTGCGCTCTGCGGGAGTGGTTTATGTTGGTCTGGAGTAGCCGGGCACTGAAGGCTACTCCAGATCCATGCCCCCCTCCATAGGGCATTGCCCGACCGTTCGGCCCGGGCTCCTCTCCATCGGCTCCTGAGCCGGACTCAGCTCAGGAGCCGACGCTTGCGCTTCTACTTGTCCCTCCGTAGTGCTAAAGATCTCCTCCTCCCCTGGAAGCGATTTCGCCCACCTTCACGCTTCCCTCCGGGCAGCCACCGACCGCGGCCAAAGCCGCAGCCACCTCTTGGGGCCTCGAGGACACGTCCAGCCCCCGCACCCTCAATTCCCCAGTCTTACTGGGCCTGGAAACCCTCACCCCTGAGCCCTCCAGGACCCCCGCCATCCTGTCCGCCAGTTGTTGGGCCTTCTCTTGGCCGCCGGGCCCCCGGATCTCAAGGATAAGCCCACCGGTCTTCGACGTTTTGGGCCTAACCCCGTCGATACCGATCTCGGCCAGGCTTATCTTCTCCCTGGCCGCCGCCATCGCCTGCGCGTACGTCAGTTTGGCGTTCGGCGCAGCCGTCAGCGTGACAACGGCCGTCCTCGGAGGCCGCTGCAGGATCCGCGCCCCTTTCTTGGGCTTTCGCCCCTCCGTCTTGCTATTGAGGCTATCCGGCGGCGGCACGCGCCTTTGCCGCGACGCCTTCCTGCGCGTCGGCTGCTGGACGGGGGGGAGGAGACCATTGCTCGCCTCCTCTTCTCCTTCCTGAGGGTAGCCTTGCTCCTTGCTACCGCGAGGAGGTGAGGTGAGTGGATTTAGCCGTTTTGGGCCCACCAACTTCACCGAAGTTCTCCGCACCGGACCGCGATGGACGCAGCCCGGATGTAGCAGAACATCAGTTCCATCGGGGTTTCGACCAGGCGGAAACGTCGCCTGGAAGTCCCAAAACCGCTTCTGCTCCCCTGCCAACAGAAAGCCTAGGGGATCACCAACACTCCACATCGTCCACCAAGACTAGTCGTCGTAACGGTAGCACATGATGTACACCCTTCGCATGAAGTGAGGGTCCAAGGCCAAACCACCATGTTGATCTTGGTCACTTCATGTATAGCTGCGGCAGAAGGCGTCGTGCCAGCGCCATGCGGGCTAGGTGTAAGGGTTGTTATACCCTAGGGGATGTTTTGTGGTCTATTGCCGTGGGGTGCCAAGTAGAAGGAAAAGTACTTCGCACCCCCTACCAATTCTCCCACTCATTTTGGACAAATCAAGTCGACCCGCCCCTATAATGCAGATCGCTTAGTTCTGGGGGTAGATTTCCGGTCTTACCCCCATTAAGCCCCCTTGCCGCGACAAGGCTGATCTGGGTAGGGGGAATGCCGGATAACAGCGGCGCTTTTTACGGCGTCTGTTTGGACGCCATAGGCCGTAAACTCTCTTTCGAGCATCACGAACCAAAGTCTTGGTTCGTCGCGCCAGAAATTTGGTAATTTGGCGCTTCTGAAATCCGTTGGACGGTATTCAGGCAACGCTGCCGCCTTCGTCTCAGGCAACGCTGTTGCCTTCGGCTTCGCCTGCGATGCTCCTTGCCGTGTTTCCATTTCACAATTTTTTGCACACAACAATGGACGGGTTTCGGCACCAGTTGTAGCGCGCTAATATGGTATAAATAAACTATCGCGCACTACGTGTTCGAATACTTGTAATAATATGGGAGAGCTTTTCAAGAATAACTGCCCGTGGGTTTAACAAGCTTTATTTAACAAAATAGACTCGACAGCTCAGAGTTACCGACACTTAAACAGGATTGAGAGTGAGCGTCGGAACTTCCCGCCATTTATCATATTTAAAACATAAAATGTATAGAAGGTAAACTAATTTAACCTAATCTAGGGTTTTGCATGATTCCCTATTGGCATCGCCACATCGTTGTAGCGGTGAAGCTTGTGAAGGATGAATAATAAAGAGAACTATATTGTCGACACCGTTTTATAGCGTTTAATATCAAGGAGGTACAAATCGCTTCCGTTAATGTTACGTTGTTCGCTGGTCGGACACTTTTCTATAACTACTTAAACTAGGCGCTTCTTGACTAGATTCAATTTTGCTTACAAAGTAGTGTTATAACCTAAGGGGACTTAAAGAACTAGAACTATGAACTAGCCTTAAAAGTAACTATAATAATGTGGTATTGATGGATTTATGAATACGCATGTAAGCGGATAGGGCCAGGTTTGTTGGCGCCTTTTAGTTTATAATAAAGTCTCGAGGTTTGTCGAGTCACTTAGAAGATAAGCATGGTGTGAATGAAGAGTGTTAGTAGAAACGTCGAACGTGGATCGAGTGAATGTTTAGCTTCAGGAAAGAGTGAACGGTTTCGAGGAATGCACGTGGAGTGTTTGGTGCATGGTGACCCGTGGTCGAACTGTGACACGTGGCAAGGGTGTGTGTGTCGGTGTGAGTCCTAAATGAGTGAGAGCAAATGAGAGATAGAATGAAAGGGAAACTGTGAGTGAAAGAATATAGTGAGTGGCTGATGCGTGCGCGAGGCAGAATCGTAGTAGGATCGGAAGAGAAAGAAAGTAAGATCGGAAGTAAAGGAGAATAGTTGAGGAATTGAAAGAGAATAGAATAGCTTGCGAAGCAGAGTAGGGATAAGAATAGATTGTGAGACCTTTTATATGAATAAAATAGTTAATAGATGAAGTAGAATCGACGTCTCATTATCCCACCTGTTCCTCGACTTTATTGACAAAGAAGGTTATTAAAAATAACTTCTACAATAACACTAGCCTAGCTAAAACTAATCGCGCCTGTCGTCGGTAAAGCTGGGAGCTACTTCGCGACCAATATCGGTAAACACCGGTCGCTACAGTACTCCCCCCCGAGTGAGTTTATTCACTTCAAACTCGCGAATCTGATTATTTTACCTGCCCTTGGGCCAGAGTACATTTTTGGCGCTACCTTCGGTGTCTCTTCCGTTTCTGCCAGAAAAGCTGGTTTTAGTCTACTAACGGAAATAACTGTTGTTCTGTGATTATATTGAATTTTAAAAAATTGATCCGAAATACGCTCTACTACTTTAAATGGCCCCTCATAAGGAGCTTCGAGCGGTTTCTTCACGGAGTCGATCCGAACGAATACATGAGTACACGTATAAAGACTTGAAAAAACGAAGCTACTCTTTTTCCTATGATGCGCCATTTTTTCATCGCTAACGAAAAACTCTCCAGGAATCCTTAAGGTGGTACCATACACCATTTCAGCAGCTGACGCCTTAATGTCAGCCTTATAGCTTGTCCGGAGTCCAAGCAACACTGTTGGCAGAATTTCCAACCAATTTTTATCCTGGTGGCACATGATAGCGGCCTTTAACGACCTGTGCCACCGCTCTATCATCCCATTAGATTGGGGATGGTACGCTGTTGTTCGAGTCCTGTTGCAACCAATTAAACGCATCAAGGACTCAAACAACTGGGACTCAAACTGGGCCCCTTGATCAGTGGTTATTGTTGCTGGAGCTCCGAATCTGGCTATCCAATGCTCATAGAGCGCTGAGGCAACGTTCTCTGCCGAGCTGTTGGTTAATGGTACCGCCTCAGGCCACCTGGAAAAGCGATCGATGATTGTGAGACAATATCTGAATCCTTTTATAATGGGCAATGGACCAATTAAGTCTGCATGTATGTGCTCAAATCGACCCCTGGGGATCGCAATTTCCTCCGGCTGTGGTTTATTATGACGATGAATCTTACTTTTCTGGCACGCAATGCAGGTGCGACACCACTCAGCAATTTCTCCATTCATCGTAGGCCAGACAAAGTTTTGACCTATCAGCTTCCTAGTTGTTCTTCCGCTAGGATGCGACAGATTATGTACATTGTCGAAAACCCGTCTCCTTAGTGCCTTCGGCACATAAGGACGGATATTGCCCTTACACACATCGCCAAAAAAAAATTTATCAGCACTATTCAGATAAATTTTCTGTAAATTCCAACCCTTAGGTTGCTCGGTTAAGATCTCTAGTAAATGCTCCTCTGTGGAGATGATGACAGGCATCTCAACTAATTCAATTCTTGAAAACGCGTCGGCTACCGTGTTTTTTTCGCCTTTAATGTAACGGATATCGGTGGTAATCTGGCTGATAAAGTCTAATTGGCGTGTCTGTCTTGGACTAGCTTTGTCCGCTTTCTGTTGAAATGCGTATACCAACGGCTTATGATCCGTTAATATACACAAATCTCTACCCTCTACAAGATGTCTGAAAAATCTGAGACTCTTGTAGATGGCTAAAAGCTCTCTATCGTACACGCTATACTTCGTCTGAGCCTTTTCTAACTTCCTCGAGAAAAACCCGAGTGGATCCCACCTACCGTTATTAAACTGTCCTAACACAGCTCCGATGGCGACATCAGATGCATCTGTCCGCAAGGTCAACTTCGCGTTCTCGATCGGGTGGCACAAGAGCGATGCATCTGATATCTGCCTTTTGCTTTCTACAAAAGCGTTTTCAGATTCATCGTCCCAATTTACCAACCTTCGGTCCCTTTTCTTGGATCCATTGAGGTGTCCATTTAAAGGAGTAAGCCAGTGTGCTGCGCGGTGTAGAAACCTTCTGTAAAAATTAATGACACCTAAATAGCGCCGCAAATCGGCTACAGTACGAGGTTTAGGGAAATCTCTGATTGCCTGGATACGTTCGTCCAACGGGGCAATCCCTTCCCTGGATACCTTATAACCCACGTACTTCACCTCAGATTCCGCCCACTGGCATATGGCCAGGTTAATAATCAAACCGTTCGTTTGAAGCTTTTCAAAAACGGCGCGCAGATGCTTCTCGTGAGTCTCTGCATCAGGGGATGCGACTATAATGTCATCGATGTAGCAATGACAAAAGTCCAGCCCCCTGAGCATGTTATCCACGAGCCTTTGGAAGGTCTGCGCAGCATTGCATAAACCAAATGGCATGACCGTGAATTCAAAAAGCCCGAAAGGCGTGATGACGGCTGTTTTCGGTATGTCCTCGGGTGCTACTGGAATCTGGTAGTATGCCCGGGCCAAATCAATAACCGAAAACACCGTACATCCGCTAAACTGATGTGCCACATCATGTAGATGTGCCAATGGATACTTATCCGGCACGGTCAGGCCATTTAGCCTACGATAATTTCCACACGGTCTTCATTCCCCAGTCTTCTTGGGAACCATGTGGAGTGGACTAGCCCACTGACTCATGGATGGCCGGCAAATGTTCTCTTTGGGCATTTGCTCAAATTCCGCCTTGGCCACCCTGCGTTTTTCAGGGGGTAGCCTCCTCGCTCTTTCGGCAATCGGGGGTCCTTTTGTAAAAATATTGTGCACGACTGAGTGCTTAACAAACTTCCTGGCAGTTGGTATGGTTATGTCGGGGAATTCTCTTAACAATGATTGGTAAATATTGGTACTGTCTATTGTCGTAATCGTCTCCGTCTTGTCAGTCGTCACAGTGGCGTAAGTAAACAAATTGGTATGACCGTCCACTAGTCTCTTGCGTCGCAAATCAACTAGCAGATTGAAATTGTGCCAAAAATCTGCGCCTATTCGGGGCTTGGCTACGTCCGCTACAACAAATCGCCAGGAAAAATCGCGACGTAACCCGAAATTGAGTGCAAGTAATTTCTCGCCATAAGTATTAATAACGGCCCCGTTTGCCGAAAAAAGCGTGTAGATGCACGGCTGCGTGCATCCCTTACCAAACTCCCGCGGGACGACGGAAACATCTGCGCCCGTGTCGATAAGAAAACCCATACCGGTTCTCCTATCGTTAATGAATAGGCGTCGACTTTCCGCAACGTCCTCAAGCGCCTCCATTTGAGACGTCGCGGCTAGTGTTCCGACCTTTTGTCGGGAGCTGTCCAGGCACACGGCTTCCTGCATCTGAACGAATTCGCCCCGAACTTCATATGGAAGTAGCAGTGCCCGCTGCCGTCCGTTCTGCTGCTGCTCCTCGATCTCGTTCGTCGGCGCGACTTCGATCGATCGCCACGCCACCTATTCCTCTGGCGTCCTTGCCGGTGTCCGCTGGTGTCCATCTTGGCGAGCTGCTTCGCCAAGGCCGCGATGGCGCCCTCTATAACCGCCAATTGGGGTGAAGTCGTCATGGCGGGGACAGCGATGGCTTCAGTGGACGCCATTGCTGCACGGTCCTGTAGCTTGTCGGCCATCTTGGACAGGGTCTCGAGGGTGGCGTCGCTATCAAGCAACGCCAACGCTTGCTGGGTGAAAATTGGCAACGCCTGCATCCAGAGCTGCTGAATTACGTTCACGCTGGTCTCTGGACCCGCTTTTTGCGTGATTTCCCGTAGCAACTCCGAAGGCTTACGGCTTCCCAGCTTTATTCCAGCCATGGCTGTTTTCAAATTAGCCTCCTTCGATGACGTCAATCGCGAGATCAACGCCATCTTAATGTCCTCGAATGATGCGCCCCCCGGCATGTTAAGCAAATCGCTTATGGCGCGCGCGGTAGTTTGATCCAAACTTCGGATCACCGCGCTGCGCCGTACCACATTAGTCCTGATTTTGTACGACTCCAACACACTCTCTAGCATGGTAAACCATAGCTCCGGCTCTTTGCTCCAGAAAGGCTGCACTGGAATGCGGCGGAGTTTGTCGCCCTCAATATCGACGATGTCCTCCTTCTCGGCTTGGGGAGGCGTCGCGTTTTGTTCCTGGCGGCGGCTTGGCTGCACGTCGTCATCTCGGCTGCTTCACTCACTTTTTCCAATGTAAAACGTAATTCTTCGACACGAGTTTCGGCACCAGTTTGTAGCGGTGAAGCTTGTGAAGGATTAAATAAAGAGAACTATATGATCGACACCGTTCTATAGCGTTTAATATTAAGGAAGTACAAATCGCTTCCGTTGGTATTACGATGTTTGCTGGCCGGACACTTTTCTATAACTAACTTAAACTAGGCGCTTCTTGACTAGATACAGTTCGCTTAAAAAGTAGTGTTATAATCTAAGGGGACTTAAAGAACTAGGACTATGAACTAGCCTTAAAAGTAACTATAATAACACTAGCCTAGTTAAAACTAATCACGCCTGTCGTCGGTAAAGCTGGGGGCTACTTCGCGACCAATGTCGGTAAACACCGGTCGCTACATCGTTGTAGCGGTGAAGCTTGTGAAGGATGAAATAAAGAGAACTATATGATCGACACCGTTCTATAGCGTTTAATATTAAGGAAGTACAAATCGCTTCCGTTGGTATTACGATGTTTGCTGGCCGGACACTTTTCTATAACTAACTTAAACTTGGCGCTTCTTGACTAGATACAGTTCGCTTAAAAAGTAGTGTTATAATCTAAGGGGACTTAAAGAACTAGGACTATGAACTAGCCTTAAAAGTAACTATAATAACACTAGCCTAGTTAAAACTAATCACGCCTGTCGTCGGTAAAGCTGGGGGCTACTTCGCGACCAATGTCGGTAAACACCGGTCGCTACATCGTCATTTGACGGTGTGACATCTAACGTCATTATACAGAATTAAAAACCCATGATGTGACATCTAACGTAATTAGGTAGAATTATAAACATGGTGTGGGAGGCCATAGTTGCCAAATCACATCATTTGAGAGTTCTGTCGCACTATTGCCATATCTGTTACAATCCTAGCTATCTGCAAAATGAATCGGCTTGAGCCGAGATTTTGATTCCTGCCGGGACATAGGCATAGCTGCTGTGCCGCTTGGAACTGTTTCGTAGGTTCGAATCCCCTTCCGGTATATTTTTTTACATTCATTTTTTTTTAATTTCTAACTATATGACAATGATCAGTATTTACTTACCAATATTTTAAAAACATTTATTAAATATTTTAATTTAATATACGTAAATATGAAGTTAGAGCGGTTTTCGTGCTACCGTTTCGCCTGCCATATATCTTGCCAATTATGGTACTGTTTAACATTTTTAACATTAAAACAAAATGTATGAAGCGCATTTCCAGACATCTTAGATTGAACAGTCTGGAGGAACTGCTGGAAAACTCGTGTGATGTTTTACTACTATTTCGCCTTTCTTTTAGACCACACAATTATTTCTTTTTTACGAATAATCAGAAATAAAGCAAAATATTTATTCGCAGAAATTTTATGAGAGTACCGAATATGCATATATTGATAATTTTTAATTGATTTCATTCGCTTTTTCCCATTGTTTTGGTCATTGCGTAGGATGACAAACGAAAAATACGGAGACATAGTTGATATTGTCATATCTATTACAGTTTTGCTTTTCAGGAAAACTTCGATAGTTTCGACTCAAGTTGAGATTTTGATTTTTGCCGAACATAAAAGATAATAGTGCAAATGAAAGAAGAGATTCGAGAGTCAAGTTGAAAAAAACAGATTGATAAAACAATATTAATTTTTGGAACTTATGAGAGAAAGGCTCTTATTGCTGCTTGACACAGGTCAGGCACAGGCAACTGGTGGACCGCGGGCCCCGCGGTCCATCTAACAAACAAATGACGGCGCTCACCCTGCGTCATAGTGCGGCGACTCGCCTACGCGTCATTGGATGTGGAGTCGCGGATTCATTTCATCGCAATTCCCGCCAGGAGAATTTGCATTTCCGCCGCACTCAACATCCAGGCGCTGCTCTCGCCCAATGGAATCGGAGAGACGTCTCGCGCTCTCGCAGTGATTGGTTGAGCGCCCTCGGCCAATCAAGAGCGGAGAATCGGCCAGGAAGGAGGAAGGTTGCTTCCTGGTTTTGAATTAGAAAAGAGCGTCGCTTGGGAAGCCATTCCTTGTACAAGCGTCCTTTTGAGTAGTACATACTCCGAACTCCGTGTTTTACGGTACGTTCTTTTTTACCGCTGACTCTCTGTTATTTGTTAATAAAGTCTACTCGTTTTTCTCACGTTAATTATATACAGGGTGGCCCACATAACTCTGAACAACTCAATATCTCGAAAACTATGCCATCGATTTTAAAGTTCTTAATCTTAAATTGCATGGAACTGAAGGGCCTTTCTGACTACATAAACGTGAAGTGGCCTCCCTCCCCCTTTAACGGGGGAGGGGAGGTACCTTTGTAATTTTAAATGGAACCCCCTATAAAATGTTATATATTTAGATTCTACCGGAAAAAACAAGTCAATTTTGTCTGAAACATTTTTTTGTCAGATACTTCCATGATGAGATATAACAGTTTGAAGTTTCGAGTTGTAGGTACTTGAAGCGCTCGGAAATAGCGTTATGGAATTATATGCGCTTGAGTCCTTTGCTTATTCGTGAAGAAATAAAATGTACTTTAAATTAAATGTTCAAAATGTCCACCACGGGCTTGTAAACATTTATTTACTCGAAACATCAAAGTTGTTCTAACATTTTTTAACATTTCGGGAGTCACTGAAGCGCAAGCATCACGTATTCTTTGCTTCATATCCTCTTTTGTCGTCGGTGGTCCAAACATAACTTTGTCCTTTACATATCCCCATAAGAAAAAATCTAATGGTGTTAGATCGGGGGATCGAGGAGGCCATTGACGAGGTCCCCCACGACCTATCCATTCGTTCCCAAATTTTTCGTTCAAAAATTGCCTGGTGATGATTGCAAAATGTGGAGGAGCGCCGTCTTGTTGGAACCACATTTCTCTTCTAAAGGTGGGTCCAGACTTGTTACAAACTTCTGTTACCGTTACCCGTGACGTCAGTTTTTGGTAACGAGGTGTGGGCTTGGCCAGATTTCCGTCCATATGCACGTAAAAGTCCGTCCACATTTGTTGCCGTTACCGGGATTTGTTACCTAGTCAAGTGGTCTAGAAAAGGTCTGGGAAGAAATGTGAAGTGTTTTTTGATACCTCATGGTGTTACTCGTTACTTGGTTTAGCCGTTCCACGCGTTGTCGGTATTTGACCCGCTCCAAAGGAAGTACTTGAGTCGCTCGTGAATGGTTATAGCTTTCTTTGAATTTGTATCTTTTCTGGCTGCCTTTGGCCGGATTAGGTTGACTAAAGTTCATAATTCTAGTATAATAACAATTTCTAAGTCGTAAATAAATCTTCATTATTTATAAAAGTACTTATAAAAATATTTTACAAATAACTTTTTGTTGATATATTGCGGCATTGATTTTTACATGTCTGTCGATCAATATTAATGGCGTTAATTGTATTAAAAAAGGGAAAGTGTTGTGCCGATTGAAATTGCATGGCTCTTTACCATGTGTTCTTTTATTCTAGTCCTTGCCATCTAAATCCTGCACTTAGATGGGCGAAAGGCTAAAAATTACATACTCCGCAAAAAATAGCGGGTCTATCTCATAGGCATAGGCTGAATGAGCTCTATCTCCCAGGCCTAAATATGTAGTCTACAATACATAGGAACAGCGCCGCACAGACGAGTTCACACATGTACAGCAGTTCAGGGGCGAGCTAACACATTGGCAGTGGCGCATGGACGAGTGCACACATCTACGGCAGCTCACTGACTCCTTTGGAGCGGGTAAAATACCGACAATTTCGGCACCCGCCGAACCAAGTAACGACTAATGCAACGAGGAAACAGAAAACACTCCACATTTGCTCCAAAACCTCTTCTAGACCACGTGACTAGGTCCTTATCTTGGTAACGGTATGCGGGGATGTAACAAGTGTGGACCCACCTTAACGTGCAGTGGCACATCTTCCAAAAGCGCAGGCTATTTCCGAGCGCTTCAAGTACCTACAACTCGAATCTTCAAACTGTTATATCTCATCATGGAAGTATCTGACAAAAAAATGTTTCTAGCAAAATTGACTTGTTTTTTCCTGTAGAATCTAAATATGTAACATTTTATAGGGGGTTCCATTTAAAATTACAAAGGTACCTCCCCTCCCCCGTTAAAGGGGGAGGGAGGCCACTTCACGTTTATGTAGTCAGAAAGGCCCTTCAGTTCCATGCAATTTAAGACTAAGAACTTTAAAATCGATGGCATAGTTTTCGAGATATTGAGCTGTTCAGAGTTATGTGGGCCACCCTGTATATATACAGGGTGGCCCAGGACTCGCGCCAAATTTTAAATATTTGGATAGCCGAGGTGATTCTGAACAACTTTTTCCTTGGCGAAAATATCTTTGGACGTTTCGTTTTTGAGTTTTTAACGAAAAACACTGGCCAATGAGAGCGCCGGAAACGCCGGCGCTCAGTCACCATTTCGCGCTATCGGGATCGGGCGCCTCAGGGGGCAACGTTACTACATCGTCTTAAATTAATAATAATGTGTCATTATTCGTTATTCATTTATAACAATTTAATTAACAAGTTATTTAATAACCGTTCCATACTTTTATTCGTTATCCGAATCGAATAAAATGTTTTATTAATAATGAAAAAGGTGTTTGAATAATCAATGTTAGAAAAGGGTAGCTAAATAAACGTACCCATTCGTTCACGAATTTATTTGCAACGACGGAAATGGGTTCTTGGGACTCGGTCATTGTACCGATCCTGACCTATCTCAACAATTTTTTGCCACGTCCCGGCGATCGATACAGATCTGATTCGCACTTGTTTCTACACGCACATGACACACACATTAACTTTCGTAATGTTCGTCAGTGCGTGTCGTGTGCGTGTGGAAACAAGTGCGAATCAATTCTGTAGCTGATGTGATTCTGAACGATTTTTTCCTTGACCAAAATATTGTTTAAAGCTTCGTTTTCGAGTTATTAACGAAATACACTGGCGAATGAGAGCGGCCGTATAGCGCGAGCTCAGTCACAATCGCGTGCGGCCGTGATCGGGTGCATCGAGGGGCGACGTACGCCAAATATTACAATCGTCTTACATTAACAATAGGGTGTAATTCTTCGTTATTCATCAATAACAATTAAATTAACAAGTCGTTTAATAACTGTTCCATACTTTTATTCGTTCTCCGAAACGAATAAAGTGTTTTATTAATTATGAAAAAAGTGTTTGAATGATTAATGTTAGAAAAGGGTAGTCAAATAAACTTATCCATTCGGCCGCGAATTTGCCTTCTTTCGCGGTGTCTTGGCACTTGGTCATTGTACCGATCCTGACCTATCTTAACCATGTGAATGTTAACCATGTGTATGTAACCATATGTTTTGTGCCACGTCTCGGCGATCGATACAGATTTGATTCGCACTTGTTTCCACACGCACACGACACACACTGACGAACATTACGAAAGTTAATGTGTGTGTCATGTGTGTGTGGAAACAAGTGCGAATCAGATCTGTATCGATCGACGGGACGTGGCATAAAATTGTTAAGATAGGTCAGGATCGGTACAATGAACGTCAATGCCATTCCTTCGTGAACGAAAGGGTAAGTTTAATTAACTACCCTTTTCTAAAATTAATCATCCAAACACTTTTTTCATAATTAATAAAACACTTTATTCGTTTCGGAGAACGAATAAAAGTATGGAACAGTTATTAAACGACTTGTTAATTTAATTGTTATTGATGAATAACGAAGAATTACACCCTATTGTTAATGTAAGACGATTGTAATATTTGGCGTACGTCGCCCCTCGATGCACCCGATCACGGCCGCACGCGATTGTGACTGAGCTCGCGCTATACGGCCGCTCTCATTCGCCAGTGTATTTCGTTAATAACTCGAAAACGAAGCTTTAAACAATATTTTGGTCAAGGAAAAAATCGTTCAGAATCACATCAGCTACCCCTTTTTTAAAAATACTGCGTGAGTCCCGGGCCACCCTGTATATATGTGTGGTTATTTCTTACGGAGTCCCCCGCAATAGTGCGGTGTCACACCGATTCCCGTCTTGCTGTCCTTGTATAGGTACATCTGACGTACATAGCTCTATCTTTGTATACATAGCTTTCCGTTGCTTAGAGCGAGCAACGCTGAGAGCTAAACAAAACGAGTTTTAACACATACATGCCCACATAATCATTTGAGTACCTATTCAGGCACCTTCGATAATCTTACATATATTTTACTTATATTACAATTATATTATTGTTATATAATATAGTTAATATATTTCATATATATTAACATAGCAACTTTATTGGTAATATAAATGAAACATACCACTGTTGCTATGGGGACTTTGTGTAGGTTCGGTTGCCCGTGGAGCGCTGAACCGCTCTGCTTGTGGAGAAGCGGTGAATAATCAAACACAAGTTTTACTGTTGAGAAAGAACGACTATTTATTCGACACTTTAGCGTTAAAGATACTGCTTGTTCCAGGAATAAACAAGTTCTGCTGAATGTGGCTTCTTCTTCTTTCCATTTCGGCTCTGGTTCTTCTTCCTGAGTCCTTGATTTCTCCCTCTCTTCCGGTAGCGACCAATGGGGTTGAATCTTGCTGGGCCTTGGATCGTCCTTGGACGCGTGGAGGTGGTAACGTTTTGCTTTCCGGCAAAGGCGTAGGGGTGCGTGCGCAAGGGAGAAATGGGAAAAACCCAAGAAAACGCGTGAAAGACGCGGGGTAACGGTAAATGGAGATACGTGGAAAAACCCCGAGAAAATACGTGAGGGTAAAGGAATCTTACAGCGCATCGTACGAATACGCGTACAATAATTATACAATGTATTGATCGGAGTATCGCGTATGTTCATCTAACTTCGTATTTCGCTCCTAAATAATTATCGTTATCGATAGTTACGATTTCCTAGTCGATTGCGGGATCGATGTTACTAGACCTTAAGGGGGTAGACACGGGTAATGCAGCGAACTGTATACCGACACAATATTGCCCCAAAATATGGGTTAGGGCAATTCATTGTTTGTCCTTATATGAATAGATTTTGAGCACGGCGAGGGCTCGTTCGAAAGAGGAAGGTTCAATGCAGCGCGCGACACAGCCCGTTCAACGAGATTGTGTTACTATCTAATAATACGAGTGTCCAAAGTAGAGCAAAAATTCGTCAAAATACACCCGCAGAATACAAGCATTTTTCGGTCACTTAAAGAGTTTAGCGACAAACGGAGCGTGCAGCGCGCCACGTTGAACCTTCCTCTTTCGAATGAGCCCTTACCGAGCTCAGAATCTATTCATATAAGGACAAACAATGAATTGCCCTAACCCGATATTTTCGGGCCATATTGCATTCCCACAAACGAATTCCGCCGTTCGCTGTAATATTGCCGTTAAAACAGAGCACGTGACGTCACAAATTTAGTTCAACTATTTGTGATGAGGTGGCGCCTACCCAGGAGGTGTTGTGGCGACCGGTGTTTACCGACGTTGGTCGCAAAGCAGCGACCAATGTTACCGTCGGTGGGCGCTCATAGTTTTAACTAGATTTAACTAGGTTTAGTGTTTTTATAGTTAGTTTTAAGACACTAGCTTTAGTTCTAGTGATTTAAGTATTTAGAGTTTAAGACACTACCTTTAAGTTTTTGAATCTAGTCATTAGCGCCTAGCGTACGAATTAGTATCCTGTAAGCCTTCCAGTGAAGAGCATTTATTAAGTAAACGAGAACGCAAGTCACGTTCTGCGAATAAAGCATTTGAGTCGGTAAACCGTCGTGAAGTTCATTCCATCCTCATATCACCGCCACAGTGTGCTAACGTATAATCATAGCAAAACAGAAGCGTTGGCTTGTTACATGGGTTACAGTAAAAGCCTAATGCAGTCAATGTATGCATTTTCGTACAATATTAGGTTAGGCTATATGCATTTTAGGCATACAAACTGGGAACTGTATAAATTTACTAAACGCTTTTACTGTAACATATACAGTAATTCTTCTCTTGGCACTCGCTGCTCGGGACCGGCCGCGAGCGCCGAGCGTACATAGGTGAACTTTGGGTTCTTAGAAATTTCGGCCGTATCTTAAGAGCACGGCTACTATGTAAGCACCGGCTTCGGCAGCCAAACCGAGCGTAAAAGATTAAATGCCTCCGTATCGGTGAGACAACACTAATGCAACGGCGAAACTTTTTTATTGTTACATATATCGCAATAATTTTTTTTTTTAAATGTTGCTGAGATTGTGGTGATTAAAATAAGACCAAACAAGATAGAATTTGGATTATATTTACTTACTTACAATTGAATATAATAACGAAATGAGTGGTACGGTAGAAGCGCCGAAAACACAGCCGTCGGCACGTGCCCGCGCTCGATAATCAGGAGTATCAAATTCGTCGCGGATGCCCTCCCGGCGCTCGACTCAATGGCTTGTCGACGTTCCTCGAGGAACACAGAAACGAATGTCGACGAGCGTCGGGAGGGCATCCGCGACGAATTTGATCCACCTGATTCTCGAGCGCGGGCACGTGCCGACGGCTGTGTTTTCGGCGCTTCTACCGTACCACTCATTTCGTTATTATATTCAATTGCGGCTAATGATTTCAGTATTACATGTGGCATTCCTATATTATGTGCTTGAATGGCTTTCTAGAAATCCTATGGAACTTGCCTTCAGTCCAGGAATTTTCAACTGTGTTTAATTGCCTTTCGCAAAGTACTTTTGGCAATAAAACACGAAAAACATAAAACCATACTAATAAATGTGGATCCTATCTTGAGAAAGCCTATTGGAGTATATATTTAGACTTGCATTATTCTCTAAGCCCGTAAAGTTTTATTAAAAACTGACCATACCGTTCGGGAGCTTTCCGTGTAAGGATCCGAGCCCAGTACATATAACATTACTAAGGAAGTAAATATGATCCAAATTATATCGTGTTTGGTCTTATTTTAATCACCACAATCTCAGCAATATTTCAAAAAAAAATTATAGCGATATAGGTAACAATAAAAAAGTTTCGCCGTTGCATTAGTGTGGTCTCACAGATACGAAGCATTTAATCTTTCAATGGTTACCCATTGTACAATTAGTACAATTGAAATAAGAAAACTTGTTATCATGTGTTTCTTTAATTAAAATTATTATAATAATTTTTGTAATTAACATTAAATGTTTCATATCCTTTGTTGCCTTTCATTACGGCAAAAACCAAAAGAATTCTTTAAAATTATTTAATTTTCGCATCGTTTTCTATAATCTGTGGGTAACGTTGCGAGTGACATGGAAATGGTAATGGGATCCCGGATCCCAAAATCGTGGCCGCAAAAATACATTGCATGTCCGGTCTACTCTTATACCACCGACGAGGTATAAGAATAGACAATTCATCCAATGTATTTTTTCGGCCACGATTTTTGGGACCCCGGGTCCCATTACCATTTCCGTGTCACTCGCGACGTTACCCACAGATTATACAAAACGATGCGAAAATTAAATAATTTTAAAGAATTCTTTCGTTCTTTGCCGTAATGAAAGGCAACAAGGGATATGAAACATTTAATGTTAATTAAAAAAATAATTATAATAATTTTAATTAAAGAAACACATTTTAACAAGTTTTCTTATTTCAATTGTACTATCAATACATGATGTGTCGCATACAATATTGTACCAAGTCAATTATATTATTACCAACTCCAATAATTATACTATTCGAACAACGCGTTTGGGTTTGTAAGAATATTCGAGGTACAGGAACGGCCGAGGCGGGCCATGTGCATTTTGAAGATGCACGCTGTCTTTGTCTAGCATAGCTTTCATTTGGGGCGAACCCTAAAATGGTTAAAAAAGGGCCATGGTGACGTAGGTGTCCTCACGACGGACGCTTTTGCCAATGGAAGGCATTCTTGTATAGACTACGGTCGAGAGAGCACAGTTTTAATAAACAGAACACCTTTTAACATATATACACGCCTACAGAATCATTGTAATTAGTAATACCTAATCGCGATAGAAAGGAGACTACGAATACCCTCTCGTGCGATTATCTTACAGGTTATACGCGGTTTTTTTCTTCCGGACAATTTTTTGTTTTTTGTCCCGACACATTTCATTCATATTACAGTAATTTCTCGAACAGCGAGCGCCGATCGGGACCGGCCGCACGCACTTGGAGAGAATGGGATAACTTTGGCTGTTTAGAAATTCGACGTTATTTGCAACTGAGAAAGAAATAAAATAAGAAACTGAAGATTCCCAAATTTTTATTGTATGAACAGATTGTAACCAAATTCACTTGTTTAAAAAAACCTATCTACTTTTGTAAAACTACATTACATTGTATTAAAATATTACGAGTTAGAATAAAAATAAAATACATTACAAAACATATATTACCATTAATGACATTTTTTCCAGAAAATTATTATTACTTTATTTTTCTTACATGCCGTCACGACGTGACGTGTTAAAAAAGTAGGCTACACGCGACACACGGAATTCATCGCTCCGATGTGATTTCGACTCAACTCGTGCCGAACCGTAAGAGTATCGCACGACCAGGCCGTAGTTCAATTTTCCTACCGAAACGTTGACCGAGAAATAGCTTTGCTGATTCTCCCTAAACATTTCACATATATTCACACAGTCGCGTGAGTCCTGTCCCCAACACTACTTCAGTAAATAATAGTTCTTCAAGTGACCACTGTTCATGAGCAGAGGACGCCCAAATCACTGTCGGATTTCTGCGTCGGTATGGCCGTCACGGTGGGCCACGAAAGTCCATAAGATGACTTGTCTATTCTTATATCTCGTCTGTGCTTATATCTCGTCGGTGATAGAATCACCGACGAGGTATAAGAATAGACAATTCATCCAATGTATTTTTTCGGCCACGATTTTTGGGACCCGGGGTCCCATTACCATTTCCGTGTCACTCGCAACGTTACCCACAGATTATACAAAACGATGCGAAAATTAAATAATTTTAAAGAATTCTTTCGTTCTTTGCCGTAATGAAAGGCAACAAAGGATATGAAACATTTAATGCTAATAAAAAAAATAATTATAATAATTTTAATTAAAGAAACACATGATAACAAGTTTTCTTATTTCAATTGTACTATCAATACATGATGTGTCGCATACAATACTGTACCAAGTCAATTATATTATTACTAACTCCAATAATTATACTATTCGAACAACGCGTTTGGGTTTGTAAGAATATTCGAGGTACAGGAACGGCCGAGGCGGGCCATGTGCATTTTGAAGATGCACGCTGTCTTTGTCTAGCATAGCTTTCATTTGGGGCGAACCCTAAAATGGTTAAAAAAGGGCCATGGTGACGTAGGCGTCCTCACGACGGACGCTTTTGCCAATGGAAGGCATTCTTGTATAGACTACGGTCGAGAGAGCACAGTTTTAATAAACAGAACACCTTTTAACATATATACACGCCTACAGAATCATTGTAATTAGTAATACCTAATCGCGATAGAAAGGAGACTACGAATACCCTCTCATGCGATTATCTTACAGGTTATACGCGGTTTTTTTCTTCCGGACAATTTTGTTGTTTTTTGTCCCGACACATTTCATTCATATTACAGTAATTTCTCGAACAGCGAGCGCCGATCGGGACCGGCCGCATGCACTTGACACCGACATCGACGACCGTTGAAAGGGACAGAGAGTGAAAGTAGGGTCAGATAGCTACGTATCTGTGAGACAACACTAATGCAACTATAAAACTTCTTTATTGTTAATTATTTCGTTCTGCAAATTTTATGAGAATATAGCTGAGGTTGTTGTGATTAAAATAACACCAAACGCGATATAATTTGGATCATATTTGCGTTGATAAATTATAGAAACGGATCCCACCGAGCCGAGCATGAAACGATTCCGTACGATCTCCCCGGCCGGGGAGAAACGCTTTGCGCGCGGTCTAGTAAGTCGACGAATGCTACCGTACGCGCGTTCTCGGTCCAGCGAGACATGCTTTTGACCACCTGGTTCTTTCCTTATCTGATACTTTAAAAACATAAAGCCATACTACAATAATCATGAGTATCTTACAATACAATGGGCATACAATACAATACAGTTTAGCATTCTGTGAAAACGTTGATAATAAATCTCCGCGGTCAACCTGGGTTGTTTATGACCGAAGCTAAAGTTCAGTCTTGGATTGACTTTTCCCGAATTGTTATTTTCGTGCACTAATCCTTTGAACAATTATCTGACGGAACAGATATACATTAAAGTAGAGACTTCAATACGTAATTAATATTTTTTCGGAGTCAACTACCATGGTTATTTGCAACTGAGAAAGAAATAAAATAAGAAACTGAAGATTCCCAAATTTTTATTGTATGAACAGATTGTAACCAAATTCACTTTTTTAAAAAAACCTATCTACTTTTGTAAAACTACATTACATTGTATTAAAATATTACGAGTTAGAATAAAAATAAAATACATTACAAAACATATATTACCATTAATGACATTTTTTCCAGAAAATTATTATTACTTTATTTTTCTTACATGCCGTCACGACGTGACGTATTAAAAAAGTAGGCTATACGCGACACACGGAATTCATCGCTCCGATGTGATTTCGACTCAACTCGTGCCGAACCGTAAGAGTATCGCACGACCAGGCCGTAGTTCAATTTTCCTACCGAAACGTTGACCGAGAAATAGCTTTCCTGATTCTCCCTAAACATTTCACATATATTCACACAGTCGCGTGAGTCCTGTCCCCAACACTACTTCAGTAAATAATAGTTCTTCAAGTGACCACTGTTCATGAGCAGAGGACGCCCAAATCACTGTCGGATTTCTGCGTCGGTATGGCCGTCACGGTGGGCCACGAAAGTCCATAAGATGACTTGTCTATTCTTATATCTCGTCTGTGATAGAATATCGAAATAACAAGCAGCTCCCTCTCGCCTGTCGGTATTACCATTTCTGTGCAGGAAAAAACTGCTGTAATACCGGCCTTCCAAATCGGAGAGGTCACGTGACGTGTCTACCCCCTTAACATAAAACATCAAACAACTATGTTTGTCGCCAATTAAAATTAGTGTTAGTTTTACAAATTAATTAAAAGTAGTCTTATTGGCTAATATTTCTTAGCTGACAGGTAATCGATAAATAATAAATTATTCATGCCATAGCAACGAAATGTATGACAGTTAATCAATTAATATCGAGTGTTTAACGCCAGAGCAATGCAATAAATGATATTTAATCAATTAAACAAACTCCATCCGCATTGCTTTGACTTCACAGTGGTAATTTAAATTTTGCGCGCATTGGTTCGCACAACGCTCGATAGAGGGATGATACAGCAGATTGAGGGTAGACACAACAATATTGAGGCCTGCTAAACGCGATAGCGTGTGGGAGCTTCGCGGTGTCGGTCGTCGTAGAGATGGTGGAAGGAACTAGCGACAGGAAAAGAGAGGGAGAGGAACTAGGTGATGTTTCGTCCTAGGCCTGCTAGCGGACTCATCAGTAAGGCGATACTAGCAGGCCCTGCCTTAGACACATAGGGATAGAAGGGAATCGTCGGAGGTTGTATATACAGGGTCCGGCGGAGTATATGACCACCCTCTTAATGGGGGGTTACTGGGGTGATTCTGAACAATTTTTTCCTTTACCAAAATGTTGGTTAAAGCTTCGTTTTCGAGTTATTAACGAAAACCACTGGCCAATCAGAACGCTCGGTCGCGTGATTCCCAACGGATCTCAACCTCGGTCCGTGGTCGTGAACGAACGCGCAGGGACAGTTATGTTACCTCGTGTTAAATTAAGAATAATGTGGAATTATTCGTTATTCATGAATAACAAATAAACTAATAAGTGTTCGATACGTTTATTCGTTATCCGAAAAAACAAAGTATTTTATTACTTATGAATTATTATTTGTTTAACAGCACGTTTTCAGGTGGATAAATTGTTTTAAGAAAAACGGTTTGGATAAATAATGTTAGAAAAAGGCTAGTTAAACTTACCAATTCGTGCACAAATTAACCTGCTCCGAAGGAAGGGGGTCCTTGACACTGGGTCATTGCGTCGATCCTGACCTTCCACAACAGCTGATGTTACAGCCGTGTCGATGCACTGTCAGTTTTCTTGCACGGTAACTTCACTTAACGGTCACTTTCACTTTTTCATTTTTTAAAAAATTGTTGCTATCCAGTCGAATACAACCGTGGCGCGAACGAACGAAAAGATTCAGCGCAAGGTGTTTGATCGCCGGGATGCAAGTCGAGCTACCGAGAAGCGGCAGCATTATTATTAAAATCGCACTGCACAAATAAAACAAACATTTGATTGTACTCCTGATTTTAAAGATACATGTTGCTCGTTCGAATAGACGAATGACTCTGCCAGCTAAAGCGTTTCCTTGGTCCTAGATGAACATTCGTTAAAGAAGGGATATTGTTATAATAGAATGCAGAAGAAATGTTTCTTACTGGAACGCTTAAGTGGCTAGCAGTTTTGGCGTCAACCTCCACTACACGAAAGAATACCCCTGCGCTCTGGGGGGTGGCATGGTTTTCGTAACTACGGACCCCGATTGCGAAGCGAGACCACACACACCAGACAGTGTGGGATTACACTGTTCGAGAAATTTCAATAGAAGCCAAATAGTTTTCAAAAGACATGGCGGTGGCAATGGTATATTGGAAACGAAATTATTTTATAACTTTCGTTAATGCTTTCCTTAGCAGAAATCTATTCGGAAAGCGTATCGTATTCTAATTTCTAATTTATTGAAAGATCTGCCCTATCGCGTGAACTTCGTTAATTTCAATACAAATTACAATAGAATAAAATTCAATAAAAAAAATTGAAATGGATGTATTCAATATAAAATATTGAAATTAACGAAGTTCACGCGATAGAGCAGATCTTTCTGCTAAGGAAACCATTAACGAAAGTTATAAAATAATTTCGTTTTCCATATACCATTGCCGCCGCCATGTGTTTTGAAAACTATTTGGCTTCTATTGAAATTTTTCGAACAGTGTAATCCCACACTGTCTGGTGTGTGTGGTCTCGCTTCGCAATCGGGGTCCGTAGTTACGAAAACCATGCCACCCCCTAGAGCGCAGGGGTATTCTTTCGTGTAGTGGAGGTTGACGCCAAAACTGCTAGCCACTTAAGCGTTCCAGTAAGAAACATTTCTTCTGCATTCTATTATAACAATATCCCCTCCTTAACGAATGTTCATCTAGGACCAAGGAAACGCTTTAGCTGGCAGAGTCATTCGACTATTCGAACGAGTAACATGTATCTTTAAAATCAGGAGTACAATCAAATGTTTGTTTTATTTGTGCAGTGCGATTTTAATAATAATGCTGCCGCTTCTCGGTACCTCGACTTGCATCCCGGCGATCAAACACCTTGCGCTGAAACATTTCGTTCATTCGCGCCACGGTTGTATTCGACTGGATAGCAACAATTTTTTAAACGTAGGAACGATAATCGTTCCAAAAAGTGAAAGTGACCGTTAAGTGAAGTGACTGTGCAAGAAAATTGACAGTGCATCGACACGGCTGTAACATCAGCTGTTGTGGAAGGTCAGGATCGACGCAATGACCCAGTGTCAAGGACCCCCCTCCTTCGGAGCAGGTTAATTTGTGGACGAATTGGTAAGTTTAACTAGCCTTTTTCTAACATTATTTATCCAAACCGTTTTTCTTAAAACACAATTTATCCACCTGAAAACGTGCTGTTAAACAAATAATAATTCATAAGTAATAAAATACTTTGTTTTTTCGGATAACGAATAAACGTATCGAACACTTATTAGTTTATTTGTTATTCACGAATAACGAATAATTCCACATTATTCTTAATTTAAGACGAGGTAACATAACTGTCCCTGCGCGTTCGTTCACGACCACGGACCGAGGTTGAGATCCGTTGGGAATCACGCGACCGAGCGCTCTGATTGGCCAGTGTTTTTCGTTAATAACTCAAAAACGAAGCTTTAACCAACATTTTGGTAAAGGAAAAAGTTGTTCAGAATCACCCCAGTAACCCCCCATTAAGAGGGTGGTCATATACTCCGCCGGACCCTGTATAGGAACGTGGACCTATACGACCACTTGCGAGACGAGCCGGATCGTCGTGCAAGTCCCCTAGCGGTGTAGGTGGGAGGTGCCCCCACAAGCGTAACAGTACAATTGAAATAAGAAAACTTGTTATCATGTGTTTCTTTAATTAAAAGATTTTTTAATTAGCATTAAATGTTTCATATCCTTTGTTGCCTTTCATTGAGACAAAGAACAAAAGAATTCTTTAAAATTATTTAATTTCCGCATCGTTTTCTATAATTTGTGGGTAACGTTGCGAGTGACACGGAAATGGTAATAGGTTTCCGGGACCCAGAAATCGTGGCCGAAAAAATACATTGCATGTCTTGTCTATTCCTATATCTCGTCGGTGGCCGAACTCGGATGCCACGTGCTTCAAGATAGTTGTAATTTCAACATTCCTATTTTTAGGTTAATGTACAAGTTGTTATGCCTAGATAAGAAATCGCGTTGATATAGCAAACCTTTGAAATTAATGTGCAATGCATTTTTACTGCTTATACAGAGTGAGGTTAAATAATACTTTACTATTAAACTATTCGGAACAAGAGATTAACTATACTAACAGTGTAGTGAAGACAAATGTGTAGAAGCAATTAGATAAGATATTTCAGGAATTTATATTGTATTTTGTTTGTAAAGGTGGTAAAATAAATTTACTGGTGATGTTCGAACCCATTACACATTTCTGTAAGCACGTTTTGAAAAGCACTCATCTAAAAATTCCATCATGCAGGAAGACATCAGGGTGTACCTATCATGAGTATAATATGAAGGCAATGCAGCAGAAGAAAAAGTTGTTAAGTTATAATATGAATTTCAGTGCAAAGTTAAAAGTAAATAAAACATTTTTATACCATAACTTAATTGCATGCCAAATTTCGCCATTCCCTTCATTAATACATTGTAATGTTTTGGAAACAGGTGATCGGAAGTGGAGCACTTGGAGCTCCGGCTTGTGTATATCTTATAACTGACCATGCCAACTATTTATTTAATTGTGGAGAAGGTACACAGCGTTTAAGTCAAGAACATCAGTGCAAATTATCCAAATTAGACAATATATTTATTACAAATCTGTCTTGGAAAAATATCGGAGGGGTTCCAGGTTTACTTTTAACGGGACAAGATAATGGTTTAACTACAGTAAATATTCATAGCCCTGAAGGAATCGACCATTTTATGGATACAGTAGGCACATTTACATATTATCCAAACTTGAAGATTTCTTATCCCTACACTAATGAACATACAGAATATAAAGATAACGTAATGACAGTTACATATGTCCCAATAACAAAATCTTCAGACATTATTGAAGAATGCTCTACAAAATTGATAAAAGAAACGCAATACCATTCAAATGTAAATGGTAAAAGATCTATTGAAGAAGAAACAAACAATAAAGGAATTAATATTGAAAAGAAGGCAAAATGTTCTCCAGATTTAATATGTTACATTTGCGATGTACATCCAAGACGTGGAAAACTACTAGTAGACAAATGTATAGAATATGGTGTGCCACCAGGACCACTTTGCCAAAAGTTAAAGCATGGTATAAACGTTACTAATGAAGATGGAACCATTGTTTATAGTAAAGATGTATGTCTACCAGACAGTCCTAAAACCACCTTTATAGGTATTTTTAAATAAGTTTAAATAAACCTATCAGGCATGCAAAAGCTTAAGTAATACTTAATTATCTGAACTACCAGCTTATCGTAGTAATCCATATTTATGTTTACCTAATACATTTAATTGCAAACTGTTCAAGTATTGAAGATCTTAACTAATACCATTAATATACTTTTTTAGTTATAGAATGTCCTGCAGAAGAATATTTGGATTCAATCATGAATCACCCAGCATTTTTAAAATACCAACACACAACATCGGAAGCACAAAATGAAGAAGCATTTTGCATTTTTCATTTTACTCCTGAAAAAATCTTCACTAATCAAAAATACCAAGATTGGATGAACAAATTTTCCTCCGAAACTGAACATATAATTTTAACTGAAGGAAATACTTGTATGGGCAGTGAAGCAGTTTATAAGAATCAATACATGTTAAATATGCTACATCCTGAAATATTTCCAATATTGAGCAGGTGTGACACTAAAGGAAACGAAAAGGTAAAGAATTTATGTAAAGATGAATGTATAGACATTAGTTTATAATGAAAAGAAAATGTTATTTGTTTCAGATCGGGGATACTTCTACTTATCGTGCAAAAGCAATACAAATGTTGAACCTTCGCCCAGTGCCAAACCATATAAGTACATATGAAATTTACAAAACGCCACAAAAGTACATTAACGAAGTTTCCAAAATGCCAAAATTCCAATGCGCTTTAAAAGAATTAAAAACAAATATTGATAAAAAATCAACAGAACTCGACTTGGGCAATATTGGCGAATTCCCACGAATTTTGATGTTAGGTACTGGTTGTAGCGTACCGAATAAAATTCGAAATACTAGTGGCATTCTTATAAGAGTTGACCAAGATAATAGTATTTTATTAGATTGTGGAGAAGGCACTCTTGGACAGATTATTAGGTTTTACGGAGTTTCAGAAAGTAGCAACATCTTACGCAGTATCAAGGTACATTCATATATTATTTTAGTATGTACGTTCATACATGGAAAATTAAGCAAATTATGAATAAATTTCTTTTTGAGATTGTTTACACAATTCCCAATTACGGGGGGAAGGATTAATTAATCATTTGTTTTAGGCAATTTATATTTCACATATACATGCAGATCATCATTTAGGACTTATTGGTTTATTACTGAGGAGGAAGAAGATCACAAACGATCAGTTATACTTACTAACACCGAAATGCATTGCACCATGGTTGAACTTTTATAACGATCGATTTGAATCTATTTCACAACAATATATTTCAGTAAGCAATTCTGATTTATATCGAAAACATCATAAATTATCGACATCCTTTGAAGATGTACTGTACAATTCGTTGAATGTCAAAGAAATAAACACAATTTACGTGGCACATTGCAAACAATCTTTTGGCATTGCTATTACTCTCAAAGATAATAGAAAAATCGTGTATAGGTAAGTTAATTCAAATTACATGAAAATTTCTAGACTTCCGTTTAATACTTATTTGAATTAAAAGTTGGATTTTATGATGTCTTTTTTTTCAGTGGTGATACAATGTTTTGTCAAAATCTTATAGAGTTAGGCAAAGATTGTGATTTATTAATTCACGAAGCTACCATGGAAAGTGGTCTTGAGACTTTAGCAAAGCGTAAACTCCATTCAACGACATCTGAAGCTATAGCGGCAGGAAAATTCATGAATGCAAAATTCACACTATTAACACATTTCAGTCAGCGTTATTCAAAAATTCCAGATCTTCCTGAAAACGAAAATAACGTTGGTCTTGCCTACGATAACATGCAGGTCAAGTTACCACAACTACCATTATTGCCTCTGTTCTATCCTTGTATAAAAGTAATGTTTCATAATTATAATAAAGTATTGAAATAAAACTCAAGATGTTTATAGTTTGAAAATGCTAAGCAACGACATGTGAGATCCATATTGTTTACTTCAAAGGAAGAAACTCATATTTTCGTAATGTAAAATTGATTCTGGCGCCGTATGTGATAATATAAATAACTTCTATTTTATCGAAGCAAATAAAATTGGAGTATATATTACGTCAGCTTAGAGCATTTGTGGAGGAATTAAGAAAATGTCAATATACAAGTGTTCAATAGCAGAATTTATTTCTTACACAATGCATTTAATTTAATCCGCTTTCCTAAGATAAAACAATAAAAAGAAAAAAAAGGGAAAACATAATTTACAGATAGTTTGGCCGATGATTCCACGTTGATATCAATGTCGTTTGTGTATAAAAAATAGAGGGCAGGTAAAAAAGTATATCAAAGATAAAAAGCATGTTGAAACTTAAGTTTCTCCTTTTTGTCGAATTAAAATATTAATACATTTCAGAAATATTAAAAGTCGACAGAGATAAATTGTACTAAGATAATTGATAAATTACACTCCCACAAAAATCCTTACTAAATGGTAAAATTTACGATTCTAGAGTTATGGGGGGGGGAAGTTGCCTATGACAACGTTACTTCGTAGAAATTGGTATAAAAATGTTTCCACCATTGCACAGCTCACGGAATGTGAATTTCTTATGTAAAAAAAAAGCGTGGTCTCAAATTGTACAGGTATCAATTCGATTATTGCATCGATTTTATAAAGGCATGTACACTAGATAGCAAGTTTACCTTAATGACACATTGTGCGTTTATATTAATAGCATATGACAGTAATGAAATGGAAATATAATTATCATATGGAATGATTATTTTTTGCCAACTGAAATACTAAGTATATTACTTATTGACTTCCAGGGTCACCCGGGATTTCTCTTTATATCTCAATAATAACTAAAAAACGAAGTTTAAATCAACATTTTGGTAAAGGAAAAAGTTGTTCAGAGTCACCCCAGCAACCCCCCATTAAAAACGGAAGGTGGAATCCCGGGTGACCATGTATATCTCGAAATATGCTGTCTAGTGTATGAACTGCTTTATAAGAATTCAAATATTTAGTATTAATATTAAGATTAACATGAAGACTAGAAAGCTGAACTTTTTTTAAGCACTTATACGATCGGTCAATTTATTATATATTCTGGTCTCATTTTTATCTTTTAAGTATTAGTTGGCAACAAAGTGTTTCTCGTTGTTTAATTTAGTTACTAATTATCACTAATTGCAAAAATGTGAAAGTGAAACAGAAAGTGTCCTGATACAGGAGTTTCAAAATATTTGCCAACGCGAACAATTATTATAAAGAATTATTGGTATTACTGTATATTTAAAATATAATTAACATTGCGTTTAAAGACATATACAGTGCACCCCTCGGTAATGTAATCTTTTTTTATCGCGAGTTACTGTGACGGCAGTGATTTCTACTACAGTTGACGGTTATAAACGCAACGGAACTTTTTGTTCTCCCAAATATCGTTACAGTAATCCGTGAAATTCTATACATACAATATGTAACGCAATCTAGAAAGTTACGAAATATATATATATATAATGTTCTAATGCAAAATTACCAATCCGTAAATTGTTAAATACTGAAAAATAAATAATATTTGAAGTAAGGCATTAAATGAAAAAGGGTAAATTTCAATTTACACGACCAAAAATTACTCAATTACTTCGTGGTCGAGAAATAATATATCACTCAAACTTCCCTTTACATTATTATGGTACGATGTAATAACCGCTAATTATACTGCAAACATGCGAATGATCAGTCTTATACGGTATTTCATCAATACAGAAGGTCATTATTGGAAATATAAAAAATGGTATAAAATTAATTCGACGATGTACTCCTAATTAAGTACTTGAGAGGAGCTCTTCCCATACTTGTATATATGTATCATGTTAGATTACACACGAAGCTATAAAAAAGTCAATGACTGTCAGCTATGTTCTTTCAAAACTTGAATCCAAAAGCAAAATCAAATCTAAAATTAAATCTTTTGCTATTACTTTGAAAGATTTCATTAATTTCCCCATACTAAAATGTGAAAAAAAGGAGTTAAACCCTGCAACAAATTATTTGAATCAATATTTTTTACCCGTTATATAGAACCTATTAAAGTTTGAAAGAAAAACAGGGATTCATTTGGACAATGTTTTAAAAGAACATGGCTTATACATGATCATGTTGTTTAAAATTCCCATTTTGTGGCAGATTCGTAATCGGTGTCCCCGAGACGCAGTGCTCCATTCTTGCCTGCAGCGAGATATCTTCCATCAGTATGTTTAATACAGATACGAGACGGTTCACGTAATTCCAAGTAAAAACCATCAGAAGATATATCCGAATCCACTGTCACTCCTTCGCTATCAGCATGCCAATGTTTGCCATTTTGACCTAAAATTTAAAGTTAATACATAAATAAATATATTTTACACTAAAATTAGTGAAAATGGTTACTGTAATTCTTGTTTGCCATATCTAAACATGTATATTCTGAATGAATGTACGAATAGAACTGACCTTTAAATCTAACAATTCCACGCTCACACCTCTCCACTCTGATAGTCTCGTAGACAGCTTTATTGCATTCCAATTTTGAACTAGCTGTACTTTTAGGCCCAACAAATCCTTGCTCACAACGTAAAACCAAAACGGGCCTGTTCATCAAGTAGAAATGATATTTGCTAGCATCTGAATCCAGTCCATTGACGGAATCTGCATTGGCATAAAGGTGTCCGGAACGTTTTGTTGCTAAAAATTTTCCATTGTTGGCACGCAAGGCTACTGTGCCATCTTCCGATTGCCAGAGCAAATCAAACAAAGCATTAGATGAACGCTTATGTTCAGATGCTTGAATTCCGCCTCCAGCTTCAAGACTCCAATAACGATCTTGCATGGTACGCACATACCATCTTTTAGTTACACGATCAAATTCTAATTGAAACGTTTCGTGCCCTGAAATTTCGTCTTGATTGGCAGTGACGTCAACTCCTAAAATCAGAATGAATGTTGCTAGTACCTACCGACTTATACAGTCGGTGATGTTTATAATGACAAGATGGAAAAATTACATATTACAAATTACATGTTATGGTGTCATGACTTCAATAATAGTAGAGTAAAAACTTTGAAACAATTAAACTATATTTTGATGTGCAGTACAGTCTCGATATAAGCGAAACCGTCGGGACTGACCGTCCGCTTGTAGCGAATACTTCCTACATTTCCAACGGATCCAAATGTAGAAAAGGACAGCGAGTGAAAAGAAGAGGATCGATAATCCAAGGCAAAACAAAATCTAGCGTATCTGTGCGAGAATTTGAATGCAACGATTAAACTTTTCCATATTTTTTTTTATGAAACTTTTACCAACAGATTTGTAGGAATTAAATACAGTTTATGAATATAAAAGGTTAGAACAAAGGTATGTAATGTCGTCTAATGCATCGTGCGGGCAACTTATAACTGACATCGCTCCCGTCTGATTTCGGTTGATTTCGGCAACCGTACATCGTTCTCTCGCACACTTTCCGACGCACACAGTTCGTTCGCCTTTAAATACTACAGATTTGTAGCCTTTTGCTGATTAAAATAACACTAAACACTATATTAACAAACTGGCAGCTCGCAAGCCATCTCCGGCTCCTTCCCCTATCTAGATCTCTCACCTCCAGCGAACTGGTGGCTCGCGAGCCACGCGTGTCTTGCCCCTGTGACCGAGCCAGTCTTCATCTTTGCAAACGAGTAGGGCATTTTTAACTGGTAGTTGGGGACTTGGGGGCTCTTATAGAGGAGAAAAACTTCGTTGCCTCTGCACTATATCATTTTGACCATATTTACTGTTCACAATTATACACCACTTATTAAATAATGTAAATGTGATCCAAATTCTGTCATGTTTAGCCCCGTTTTAATCAGAGAAATGTTACCAATATCTAGGTTTGATCAAAAGTTTCATAAGAAAAGAATGAGAAGTAGCAAAGTTTTATGCTTGCATTAGTTTACTTCGCCGATTAAAATAAGACCAAACACGACAGAATTTGGATTATATTTACTTACTGTTAGTAATGTTATATGTAATGGGCTCGGATCCTTACACGGAAAGCTCCCGAACGGTATGGTCAGTTTTTAATAAAACTTTACGGGCTTAGAGAATAGTCTGAATCTAAATATATACTCCAATAGGCTTTCTCAAGATAGCATCCACATTTATTAGTATGCTTTTATGTTTTTCGCGTTTTATTGCCAAACGTACCTTGCGAAAGGCAATTAAACACAGTTGAAAATTCCTAGACTGAAGGCAAGTTCCATAGGATTTCTAGAAAGCCATGCAAGCACATAATAATGGCATGCCACATGTAATACTGAAATCATTAGCCGCAATTGAATATAATAACGAAATGTGTAGTACGGTAGAAGCGCCGAAAACACAGCCGTCGGCACGTGCCCGTGCTCGATAATCAGGTGGATCAAATTCTTCGTGAATGCACTCCCGACGCTCGTCGACATTCGTTTTGTGTTCATCGAGGTCCGTCGACAAGCCCTTGTGTCGAGCGCCGGGAATGCACTCACGACGAATCCGATCCACCCGATTATCGAGCGCGGGCATTTAATCTTTTACTGACGCCCGACTTCTCATTCCACCTCTTTCTTTCGCTCGCTGTCTCTTTCTGTGGCCGCCGAAGCCGGTGCTTACACAGTAGCCGGGCTATTAAGATTAAGCCGAAATTTCTAAGAACCCAAAGTTCACCTATATTCGCTCGGCGCTCGCGGCCGGACCCGAGCACCGAGTGCCCAGCCAAGAATTACTGTATACGATATAAGCGCACATTCAGTCCCGAGGCTCGCGCTTATATGGAGACTTTACTGTATTCGCAACAGTGTTCTGTTTAATTAGTATAGTACCAATTTGTGGTACCCTTGATCATTCGTAAGAGTGACTTGAAATTGTCAATTCATGTGTTTGTTGTTTTTCTTGATTGCCATTTATGTTAAATGTTATTAAATAATAGTGTTTGTACAGGGTGTATAGACAATAGTCACAGCTTTCAAAGATGATTCTACATCTTTGGATCAGTGGACATTTGATGAAATTAGTTGTCGCGAACGTTTTTATAACAATATAAACTAATATCAACAATTTTTGTATTGCTATATATATATTCTTCCCCGTGAGCAAAGAAAGTCTGAAAGGAACCATATGTTGCAATATACGGCGCAATCGCGTCATGTGATTCCTGTCAGACATTTGCCCTTGTGAAGAATAGAATTCGATACAACAAAAAGACTAGCCGAATAAGGGGGTAAAATGTGCCCCTACACCAAGTTTGGATTGTGAGGTGTCATTCGATAGCTTGTCAAGAAAAACCAATTTGTACCAAGTTTCAATCATGTAACTCGACTGGGAGGGTAGTTAAAGCGAAAAAACAAAAATATAGTTTGTGCCCAGTATCTCGCATTTTAGCGTATAAAAAATGTTGAAAAAAATCTAAGACATTGCAATCATGGAACTTTTTCAGATTTTTAAATTGGGCCTATCCCGGTCAAGGACAATTTGGCACCAACTTTTATTTACAGGTCTTCACCGATCCACAGCTGTAGACGCACGCTGCAATGCTTCTTACACTTCCTTCGCACACTGTACATACACATGAGTTTTAGTTTTATACAGGGTGTCCCGTAACTAGTGTAGCATCCGGAACTGGGGGGTAGCCGGAGTGATTCTGAACAACTTTTTCCTTGAACAAAATGTTGGTTGAAGCTTTGTGTTTGTATTATTAACGAAAAACAAGGGCCAATCAGAGCGCCCGTAGAGCGCGCGTCGGAACGCGTGGCTCTCAACTGCGCATGGTCGTGGTCTGGAACGCACTGGCACAGCGTGTCACATCGTCTTAAAGTAAGAACAATATGTAATTATTCGTTATTTATGAATAACAAGCGATACTTTTATTCATTATTCGATAGGAATAAAATGTTTTATTACTTATGAAAAAATACATTGCTGTACACAGCTGTACACAAAAGGCGGCATCGAAGGCCGATTTCTGGTTTCCACGTTTAATGGAGAATGTGTTTAATGAAGTTTAATGAAATGTTGTTGCCGTGTTCTGCGTGCAGTGTGACCGGTTGACGACGAAAAGACCTCCGACGCGCTATGACCGTTGGCACGCATTACAATAACGCCTCCGTTCGGTAATGTGCGTCTCGTGTGCGTGTTGAACCATGTGCGAATCAAGGTATCGATCGCCGGGAAGTGCGTTTCGTACCAGAAAATTGTTAAGATTGGTCAGGATCGGTACAATGACCAAGTTCCAAGGACCCACTTATGACGAAGCAGGTCAATTCTCGGACGAATGAGTGAGTTTATTTAACTAACGTTTTCTAACATTAATTATCAAAACATTTTTTTCGTAAGTAATAAAACACTTTATTCGTTTCAGATAATGAATAATAGTGTCGAACAACTATTAAAGGACTTTGTACTTTATTTGTGATTCATACGTAACGATTAATTACACATTATTCTTAATTTAAGACGATGTAACACGCTGTGCCACTGTGTTAGTTCCCGACCACGACGGAGCGCAGTTGAGAGCCACGCGTTTCGGCGCGCGATCTGCGGGCGCTCTCATTGACCAGTGTTCTTCGTTAATAATTCAAAAACCAAGCTTCAAACAACATTTTGTTCAGAATCACCCCAGATACCCCCCCCCCCCCCCCCCCATTTCCCGATGTTCGTGTAGTTACGAGACACCCTAATTAAAAGGGTATCATTATAAGAGTATTTTAAAGTCCATTCCGATGATTGAATAAATTGAAATCTATGATACTATACAAATTTTTGTCAAGTGTAAGTAAAAAATACCTTGCTTCACGGACACATATCGTTGATTTAAAGCAGCCACAAATGACGCTTGGGGTAACGATTCTTCTAAGGAGAACAATTCGTCTCGTGTTACTGTTGTTGATCTTGATTTTAGAACAGCCTTGCTTCCGATAGGTGCCAAATAAGCTCCGTACAGATCCCTTTAATGAATTGTAATTTACATTTTTATAAGGATATACTCGAAAAAGTAACATTGCCATTGATATTATAAATTATGTTGTACATAAATTAACAAACTTTGACCGCTAAAAATTGTTTGACAACATTTATGACTAAAGTATGTAAAGAATATAATTCGAAAATTTAGTGTCAGTGAAACAAACCTGAGCGCGAGTAATCCAGCATGAAATTCAGCAGCATAAAGACAGTCTCGCGTGCAGGAATCTAGGAGTTTTCCATCGCGTGCCAAATATTTGTTGTTACAAGTATGAAGAGCATAATGACCTCCTTCAAATTTCGAAGTTTCTTGGCCATTATCTTCCATTGAGGCGGGACGAAATTCTAAGGTAAACAGAGTATCTTCTCCCCAAGGAACTGGTGCATCTACGTGAATTTCATCTTGTGTTGCACTTAAATGAGCAAATCGTTTTCTCCCGGCGGATTTTAAGTTTACCTGAAAGAGATGCATTCTGATATTTCGCAATATTGTTGTATATTAACGTTGAGAATATATTACAAAGCCAGGTTAATGCAAAGGACTGTAAGGAGAATAGTGTAATGCATAATAATATAGCATAATATGCATGAAACATTAATACTTTTGATAAATACTCGACGCTTCATGATTTAAAATCCATTTCCATTTTTTGAATAAGACTGTTATACAAAAATTCTATCAATATTAGAAGTGAAGTTTAATTTACACTAAATCACGATAGGGGTAAGATATGTTTTTTATATAGCGGGATAGTTAATAAGAACTGCTCCCAAAATAATTCGGTTATTACTGACGTTATCAAAAAGTGCTTCGAACATACAACATTGTATTCGACGAAGACAACAATATGCATACATTTTTATTTATTTTTTTTGTTTACTATTTGCTAAGATATTTAGGTGATCTTAAGTTTTTTTAAACGACAGTGCATATTTTCATTACTCATATGCTGTGCCCGATAAAGGGACAAATTCTTCGACCAACTATACTATGACCTTGAAGTGACCTTGAATCTCATGTTTCATGGTCCTTTGTTCCATCGTGTCATGCAAAACGGTATTATGCTTATCGATTGGTTTATTTTAATGATTTTATTTCTTTAAAAAACTTATTAGTTTGACAGTGAAATAAAGACATTGAAATAAAGTAATATTCCAAATTAACGTTTTTGTTAATCGGACATAATGATTAGACATCCCTGAATTCAAAATCATTTCAAGGTCATCGCAATATTATAGTATAGTAGGTCGTTGAATACATCTCGACATCCGTTACAACTCTAAAGTCAAAAACATATAGTGCCAAAAAGTTATGGTGACCTTGACGTTTTGGTGATTAAAATGTTTTTCGAATTTAATATCCAATCATATAGCGATCCGAAGGTTAACTAATTTTTGTTCAAGACATTGCAATGGCTAATTCTTATACAGGGTCCGGCAGAGTCTCTGATCACGCTTTTAATGGAAGGTTACTGGGGTGATTCTGAACAATTGTTTCCTTTAGCAAACTGTTGGTTGAAGCTTCGTTAATAACTCAAAAACGAAGCTTCAACCAACAGTTTGCTAAAGGAAACAATTGTTCAGAATCACCCCAGTAACCTTCCATTAAAAGCGTGATCAGAGACTCTGCCGGACTCTGCATTTCAATTTTTGTTATATAAAATATTGCTTATGTTACGCTATCGCGGGAGCAGGCCTGTTTGCTTGTATGCGATACATAAAGCTGTATATTGTTCAAGTACCAGTCGTAGGTTGTCGAACAAAAGGAAAGTCAGAACATTCCGACCTTACAATAAGTCTATTGAATAACGTACGACCTTCGAAGCTAATCGGACCCCAATATATCCTGTGCTGGCCGCCACATGACCGCTAAATAAAAGGACCTTTTAAGAGCCCCTCGACGCTTTAACGCGCTACTCTGACTGTCGCGCTTTTTGTCGGATTTTCCCGCATTTCCTCTTTGCGAAGCGTTGCCACCTCCACGCGCCCAAGGACGAATAAAACCACGACGAACCCAAACCCATTGGACGAGGACAATTCAGATGGAAGATCAAGTAACTCAGGAAGGGGAACCAGAAAACATGAACGCATCTCTTATTGTTAGAGAGATCAAAACAAACTCTCATCGGATTAAGGGGGCCGACTCCAGGCGCCATGACCGGTGTGGCGTGCACTCACACAAACAACGGGAAGCATGCACGTATACGCCATGCGCGACAGAGAGACCCGATTTCTAATTTTTGATCTGTTGTCTCGATAATTGCCTTAGTCAAACTTTCGCGGATATAGAACACACGGGTAGACTTCACCACAGCCCTAAAGGGTATATTTGAACGCCAATAAACACCATTCGTTGAGAAGAATAGTGTTTCTGAAACTCACATGTTGAGACAGACAACGATGTAGGCAACAAGATGGCTGCAGACATCTGGACACATTTCACATTTAGCAAATATTGGACGATTTAATGGTTTATTCACTGCTCAAACATCCTTTAGGGCTTCCTTGAACTAGCACAAGATCACAGAAATTCGATTTTTCACAATTTATCACTTCTAGAAAACGGAGAATGAACAATAAGATTTGCACGCTTCGGACGTAAGAATTATGTAAGAATAGTCAGGGTCGATAAAAATACAAATCAGTCGGTAAATGTAAGTTATAATTTCACACCACGAACGGCGATCATACGTGAATACGTGATGCGTGCACACAGACACCAGTAAGGCATAGTTGCCGGCACGTATCAAGATCTCTGTCACGCTGTTGTTACATCTGTTACAATTATAACATAAGCATCAGCAAAATGAATCGGCTCGAGCCGAGATGTTGAGTCGAGCCGCTACAAATTTTTTTGTAAGTTCGAGTCGCCTTGGGGTATATTTTTTTACATTAAGTTTTGTTTAATTCCTAACTATATGACAATGATTAATATTTGCTTACCAATATTTTAAAAATATTTGTTAAATACTTTAATTTAATATACGTAGATATGAAGTTGAAACGCTTTTTTCTACCGTTTTCATGCCATGTATCTTGTCAATTATGGAACTGTTTGATATTTCTAACATCTGGACGTGTATACACGTCAAACAAAAGCTCATAATGTGTAACTCAAAATTTAAATCATTTGGTGGTATGTTTCATTTATATTACCAATAAAGTTGCTACGTTAATATACATATATGTGTAGGATGCTAAAGTCGACGCGTGCGAATGTGACGAGAGAGAGAGAGAGAGAGAGAGAGAGTGTGTGTGTGTGTGTGTGTGTGTGTGTGTGTGTGTGTGTTTTCGTCAAGTCGATTATTGCGAAAATACAATAATAAATAATAGGCGGGAAGGGTCGAGGCATAACGGCCAAAAGTGAGAAGGACCGAGAGGTCAGTCGTAGTCGAGTTAACGAGCGGAGTGGTGAAGGCGAATGCAACAACAGGCGAGAGTGACTAGCGGTCGGCGTTGACATATACTTTGTGCATGTCCTTAGAATTAAGTGTTTTAAATATATAAGTGTATAATATAATTAGTGTTGTGTCGTGGTTGACTTTTGTTTGTGCCTTGAATCCGCCATATCCCGCCCGTACCATAAATCCCACATATGAAATATATTAACAATATTATACAACAATAATATAATTGTAATATAATTAAAATATATGTAAGATTATCGAAGGTGCTTGAATAGGTATTCAAATGATTATGTGGGCATGTATGTGTTAAAAAATCGTTTTGTTTAGCTCTCACCACCGTAGTCTATACAACAATACAATGTCACTCATGGTCCTTTCTGGCCATTTCATGCCTCGCTCTAAGCAACGGAAAGCTATGATAGCCAATGATAGAGCTATGTACGTCAGATGTACCTATACAAGGACAGCAAGACGGGAATCGGTGTGACACCGCAACTATGACGCAAGGTGAGCGCCGTCCTTTGTTTGTAAGATGAACCACGTGACCCGCGATCCACTAGTTGCCTGTGCCTGACCTGTGTCAAGCAGCAATAAGAGCCCTTCTCCCATAAGTTCCAAAAATTAACATTGTTTTATCAATCTGTTCTTTTCAACTTGACTCTCGAATCTCTTCCTTCATTTGCACTATTAATTATCTTTTATGTTCGGCAAAAATCAAAATCTCAACTTGAGTCGAATCTAACGAAGTTTTCCTGAAAAGCAAAACTTGCTTGCAAAACTAGATATGACAATAACCACTGTCTCCGTATTTTTCGTTTGTCATCCTACACAATGACCAAAACAATGGGAAAAAGCGAATGAAATGAATTAAAAATTATCAATATATGCATATTCGGTACACTCATAAAATCTGTACGAATAAATATTTTACTTTTTTTCTGATTATTCGCAAAAAAGAAATAATTGTGTGGTCTAAAAGAAAGACGAAATAGTAGTAAAACATCAAACATCCTGCACTTCCTCAAGACTGTTCAATCTAAGACGTCTGAAAATGCGCTTCATACATTTTATTTTACTGTTAAAAATATTAAACAGTATAATTGGCAAGATACATGGCAGGCCCTACCGAAAGGGCATGTATGGGTAACACAACCGGCAAGAAAAGAAAGAAGGAAAGGGATAGCATCAGGGGGAATTCTGGTAGGTGTGAAGAAAGGGTGGGAAATAACGGAAGAAAACAGCAAGACACAGGGAATGGTAGGTCTGAAGGTTAGAATGGAGAAGGAAGAATGGAAAATATGGACAGTTTACAATGACAGAAACCTAAGCAGGTTAGCTACAGTTCTGCAGATGGAACAGGAACAAATAGAAGAACGAGTATTAATAGTAGGAGGGGACTACAATGCCAGAATAGGAAGTGAAGGAAGTATCCACACAGGAGAAGAAACCATCGGTGATCGATTATATAGTGACAAATAGCGCTGGACTAGACAAAACAGAGGAGTTAGTCATAGAAGACAGAGTAGAATCGGACCATCAACCACTGAAGCTGGTGGTGGAAGTAAAAGGAGGAGAGCAGAGCAGCAGGGAGAAAGAAGTAAAGAAAGAGGTAACAAACTGGAGCAAAGGCTCAGCAGAGAAGTATAAGGACGCAACAGAGGAAATCGACTTTGAAGAAGAGATGGAGACAGAGGAAGCCTGGGAGCGGCTAAAGAAAGCAGTACGGAGCAATGTAGAAAGGAAAACTATAAAAGTAAGGAAATGGAAAATAGGACAGAAGCCCGGGTGGGATAGAGAATGTAGCAAAGGTAAGAGAAAGGTAAAAAAAGCTTACAAGAAATGGAAAGCAGGCAAGATCGACAGACCAGAATATCTGGAGGAAAGGGCGGGATTCAGAAGGTTGTGCGAGAATAAAGAGGCGAAAAAGAGACAGGACGAAATTGAAGAAATTAAAAAGGCCAATGAAGAAAGGCAAATCTGGAAGTACATAAATAAGGTAAGGAAAAAGAAACCAAAGGTAGAAAACGGTATACGAAAGGAAGAATGGAAGGAACACTTCAAAAAACAGCTGGGTGGGTCAGACGAAAGGAGAAAAGGAATGTCAAGAGTGAGACTGGAAGAAGAGGAAGATGAAACCGAAATAACGGACGGCGAAATAGAAATTCAAATAAAGAAAATGAAAGAGAAAAAAGCGTCAGGCGTGGATGGGATACAGAACGAAGCTTGGTTGTACAGTGGAGCAAAAACAAGGAAGGAACTCAAAAAACTGTTGAAGAAAGTCTGGGAAGGAAAAGGTTTCCCGGACGATTGGAGAAAGGCGCGCATCATGACTATACACAAAAAAGGAGACCCAGAGGTGACAGAAAACTATAGAGGCATCAGCCTACTCTGTACAGCATACAAGATATACGCTTCAGTACTAAATAACAGGCTAGTGAAAGAAATAGAGAGGAAGGAAATTCTGCCAGACACACAGGCGGGTTTCAGAAAGGGCAGAGGAGCGATGGACGACGCATACATTCTCCAGCATGTGGTGGAGAGAGAGCTAAAAAAGAGGAAAGGGAAAGTGTACGCCTTTTTCATAGATTTGAAAGCGGCCTTCGACTCGGTAAAACGGGAAAAATTATGGGAACAAATGAGCAACCATGGAGTGAACAAGGGCCTGACGGAAAGGATAAAGGAGATATACGAGGAGACGAGAAGTGTAGTCGGGGTCGGTTCCGAAGAGACGGAAGAGTTCTGGACGGTGGATGGACTGAGACAGGGATGCCCTCTGAGCCCGACTTTGTTTACGCTGTTCCTCGCTGACCTGGAAGGGGTGCTTGAAAGCAACAGAACGGGAGGCATGAAGGCAGGAGGGAAGAAGTTCTGGTCACTTGCATATGCAGACGACTTGGTGCTCCTGGCGAAGGAAGCAATAGAGCTGAAGGTGATGATGGAGAACCTGGAAGAATACTTAGAGGAGAAACAGCTGACACTGAACATCAAAAAATCAAAGATAATGGAATCCAGCAAAGGGGCAGGAAGGGGAAAGAAGTCGAAGTGGAGGTGGAAAGGGGCAGAATTAGAATCTGTTACAGAATTCCGATATTTGGGAGTTCTGTTTCGAAGAAACGGAAGTATGACAGGGCACATAAAGGAGAGAGTAAAGAGGGCGAACGTTGCATTGAACCAGGTATGGGGGTTGGGAAAAGGAAGTTCAGGGACAACTTCGGAATGAGACTTTATCTGTTTGATACCCTAGTGATGGGAGTATTAATGTATGGGGTAGAATTATGGGGGTATAGGGAAAGGGAGGAAGTGTAGAGGGTACAAACAAGATATCTAAAATGGACTTTAGGATTAAGTGTACAAACACCGGGGTACATTGTTTTGGAGGAGACGAAGAGAGAAAGACTGAGGATTAGAGCGGGAGCCAGGGCATGGAACTTCGAGGAAGTAGTAAGAAGGACGGAAGGGAGAGATCTGCAGACAGTGGGGGAATGCTTGAAAGAGAAAGACGCAGGATGCCCAAAGACAACAAGTGTCATGGAAAGAGAAAAATATCTGTGGAGAAATGGAACTAGCTCTCGAGAAATGCTGCAAAGTAGAGAGGTGGCGGGGGACAGGGCAGAAGGGCTAAAGAGCAGGGACAGAGAAGTTCAAAAACAAGTGCAATATACAGAGATTAACTAATCCAAATTTAACCAAAGATATAGAAATATAAAGACTGATGGCTTGCCAAAGTATCTAAAGAATGAGGGAAGCGGAGGGAGCCAGCGACTGAAAGCGCAAGCGAGGTGCGGCTCGTTGGAAACATCTTAACAGGTACTGGGAGGACGAGGAGAAGAGGCACTGCGAACTCTGTGGACACGGGGCTGGCAACCTAGAGCACATGACACGAGAGTGCAGGGAGCTCGAGAGGGGTGTCAGCTTGGTGGCAGTGACGGACGAACGGGGAACGGAAAAAGCGCTGGTCTGGCTGAGAAAGCTAGAGAGGAAAAGAAAGGAAAGGTGAGAGGCGCAAAGTTAGGATAGTTATGTATAAGCTAGGTGTAAGTTAGGAATAAGGAATAGGTTAGGAATGAACCAAAAAGGAAGACGGGTGGAAGGATGAATGGATGGATGTGTGAGGAGTGTAAAAGAGAAAAAAAAAACAAAAGCAAAATTTAAATGAAGTCCCTTCTCTTGGCCGCGAGGCTAAGAAGCAAATAAATAAACATGGCAGGCGAAACGGTAGCACGAAAAGCGCTCTAACTTCATATTTACGTATATTAAATTCAAATATTTAACAAATGTTTTTAAAATATTGGTAAGCAAATACTGATCATTGTCATATAGTTAGGAATTGAAAGAAAAAAGGTTGTAAAAAAAATATACCCGCGGGGGATTCGAACGTACGAAAGAATTCCAAGCGGCTCAGCAGCTATGCCTATGTCCCGGCGGGAATCAAAATCTCGGCTCGAGCCAATTTATTTTGCTGATGGCCAGGATTGTAACAGATGTGGCAATAGTGCGACAGAACTCTCAAATGATGTGATTTGGCAACTATGCCACTCCCCGTTTATAATTCGACCTAATTGCGTTAGATGTCACATCATGAGTTTATAATTCTGTATAATGACGTTAGATGTCACACCGCCAAATGACGAAGCAGACGATTTTCTGTTTTCACTAACGCCCGTTTCTGTACAATGGTGCTTAGATCGATTCGAAGTTGGCCCCAAAAGAGTCGGCTCCCTTAACACAATTTCTTGAGATATCAATATTTTTTAACTCGAGCAGTGAATAAACAGTAAATCTTTATGAAAGTATAAGTTGTCTTTTAATATTCCGCGCTTCGCCACAAGCAGAGCGGTCCAGCGCTCCACGGGCAACCGAACCTACACAAAGTCCCCATATCCCACTAATAAATAAATACGCAACACTTACTTGTGGTCGAGCAGCAAGATGCACAAGCCAGTATTCAGCTTCACTTGGAGCCTTAGCCATGCATTTCAATTCATCTTGACTAGAACCCAAGAAATATCCCCTTTGAATATTTTTCAGAGCCCATCTTCCACTTCCTAGTTGATACGGAAAAAATGTACCATTATAAATAATTATTTTGATGAGCAATAATAATGTAACATCGAACGTTTCTAATGTAACTGTTTATTGATGTTTGTATAAGAAGAAAGCAAAATTTGAAGAATTGTAAAAATTGTGACGACATTTTCAAATATTTTGTCATTTTAGCAAACGCAGCCCCCAAAGCCATTAAACGCATATTACGTTTCACAATGAATTCTTCAACGCTAAAGCATTACCTTCTGTGAAAATATTTGTACCCTCTGAATACCGAGACGTACCATCGCAGTTCTTCGTGTATATGCGAAAAATACCGGAATCGCTATCGTGCCCGTCTCAAATTAGTTACAATAAATATTAATAATTTTCAAATCTTTTGATTATGTGCGCCACAATTAAAAAAATTAAATACCTATTTTTGCGTACCTCTACGCTGTATATTTAGAAGTATTTAATACATTTTTAACGGCATCCTGCTGTAAACCATCAAACTGCTAAGTCGCTGCAAATTTTTTTGTAGATTCGGGCCCTCTCGTGTGCATTCTTTTTTTACAATGATTATTGTAGGAGGTAATTATTTAGAAAAGGGGGGGTCCCACCGATTTTGATGATTTTTAAATATGATGTAGAAATCAACATTTTGAGTAACTTTTTCCTATACATATAACCGCCGCTCGGCCTTAGTTTCCGAGACTTTTGCCAAGAAACATCGGTACTACTACATAGCATTCTGCCTATACGTACGCGTCCGTTCTAGCGTATGCGTAAGCGTTCGATCAGCGATCGTTCACGGTTTCTTCAAACACATCGGACGGCCGGCAATGGACGCGTATAACGGGTGCGAACTCGATTTGGTTTATGCTTGAAAGAATAAAAATCCGAACCGAACCTTACTCAAATCGAACTTTTCTACCTACTAACTATTTTAATGGATTAAGTTCGGTTTAGGTTTGGGTTAGTGTATTCATGCCACACATTCATTGTTGCATTTAATAAGGAGATCAATGCAGATCAAAATTCGCTTTACACATTGTATAATGTTCGTCGCTGGACGCTACGCTGTTATACAGGGTGGCCCGGGACTCACACAGTATTTTTAAAAAAGGTGTAGCTGATGTGATTCTGAACGATTTTTTCCTTGACCAAAATATTGTTTAAAGCTTCGTTTTCGAGTTATTAACGAAATACACTGGCGAATGAGAGCGGCCGTATAGCGCGAGCTCAGTCACAATCGCGCGCGGCCGGGATCGGGTGCATCGAGGGGCGACGTACGCCAAATATTACAATCGTCTTACATTAACAATAGGGTGTAATTCTTCGTTATTCATCAATAACAATTAAATTAACAAGTCGTTTAATAACTGTTCCATACTTTTATTCGTTTTCCGAAACGAATAAAGTGTTTTATTAATTATGAAAAAAGTGTTTGGATAATTAATGTCAGAAAAGGGTAGTTAATTAAATTTACCTTTTCGTTCACGAAGTAATGCCATTGACGTTCATTGTAGGGATCCTGACCTATCCCCTTTATGCCATGTCCCGGCGATCGATACAGAATTGATTCGCACTTTTTTCCACACGCACGCGACTCGCATTGACGTACATGTCGAAAGTTAATGTGTGTGTCATGTGCGTTTGGAAACAAGTGCGAATCAGATCTGTATCGATCGCCGAGACGTGGCACAAAACATATGGTTACATACACATGGTTAACATTCACATGGTTAAGATAGGTCAGGATCAGTACAATGACCAAGTGCCAAGACACCGCGAAAGAAGGCAAATTCGCGGCCGAATGGATAAGTTTATTTGACTACCCTTTTCTAACATTAATCATTCAAACACTTTTTTCATAATTAATAAAACTCTTTATTCGTTTCGGAGAACGAATAAAAGTATGGAACAGTTATTAAACGACTTGTTAATTTAATTGTTGTTGATGAATAACGAAGAATTACACCCTATTGTTAATGTAAGACGATTGTAATATTTGGCGTACGTCGCCCCTCGATGCACCCGATCCCGGCCGCGCGCGATTGTGACTGAGCTCGCGCTATACGGCCGCTCTCATTCGCCAGTGTATTTCGTTAATAACTCGAAAACGAAGCTTTAAACAATATTTTGGTCAAGGAAAAAATCGTTCAGAATCACATCAGCTTCCCCTTTTTTAAAAATACTGCGTGAGTCCCGGGCCACCCTGTATATAGAAACGATGGACAATTGCCGATCAAACACTTACGCATACACTTTCACGAACGCGTACGTATATGCAGAATTCAATGTAGTAGTACCGATCATTTTTGGGAAAAATCTCGGAAACTAAGGCCGGGCGGCGGTTATATGTATGGGAAAAAGTTGTTCAAAATGTTGATTTCTATACTCGAAACATACTCGAAAATCATCGAAATCGGTGAGACCCCCCCTTTTCTAAATAATTACCCTAAAATTTCATGCATTTCGAAGGAGGTCGAAAAATTTAATTTAGTGCGTATTTTTACGGTTTCGGACCACTATGCGTCGTCGAGCGTGCGTCAAGAAGAGTGTTGCAAGATTCCGTAACGTCTCTGCCGGCTTAAAAGTTCACATTCGCTTGCACACGCACACGCACACACACTGTCTCAAAATTTAGTGGAAATCGGCGGCAGATACCGATCACACAGGGCAGCATCAGCCCCTGCGTTTTGTGCGTTACAGTGTGAGCGTTGGCACTACAATGTTATCACAGTTTCAGCTGGCAGAGTCATTCTGCTAACCGAACGAGAAACATGAATCGTACAAACGCAGAATATTACGAAATGTTTAAGTGAAATGATCTTGAAGTGAAGTTATCGTGAAGTGAAGGATACTAATCCGGCCGTAACATCAGCTGTTGCGCGTTGCCTAGGTCAGGATTCACACAATGTTAAGCAGGGTAATTCGTGGACGAATGGGTAAGTTTAACTAGCTTTTCCTAACATTAATTCTGCAAACAATTTCTGGAAACATAATTTATCCACCTGAAAACGTGCTGATAAAAAAAATATTTTTGCGTAAGTAATAAAACAGTTTATTCCTTTCGGATAATGAATAAACGTATCGAACACTGTTCTTAAACGACTTATTAGTTTATTTGTTATTCATGAATAACAAATTATTCCACATTATTCTTAATTAAGACGATGTAACATTTGCCGCATGCTTCCATCGGTACCCTCGATGCCCCCCCATTACGACAGCTGATTGTGAGAGGTTCGTCCCTGAGCGCGCGCCAGCGGCCGCCCGTCGGGCGCTCTCATTGGCCAGTGTTTTTCGTTAATAATTCAAAAATGAATGTACAAACCACATTTTGGCAAAGGAAAAAAAGTGTTTACATGCACCTCGGCTATGGCTTATTTCCCGATTTTCCCATAGTTCCCGGACACCCTGTATACACTACGTTATGTTTTCTTATATACACTATTGTTAGAATGTTCGAGGTACAGGAACGATGGTATTTGGAGAAAAATAATCTATTAGCGGATAATCAAAATGGTTTCAGGCAATACAGATCAACAATTGACAGCCTCCTAACGTTAGGATCAAGTACATGCGAAGCCGTTCCCAAAAAACAACATCGCATTACGATTTGCCTGGCATCGATAAAGCTTACGATGTGATATGAGGGAATCGAATTTTACAAATTCTACAAGAATTAAACGTCAACGGAAACATGTTCCAGTTCATAAGGAACTTCCTAAAAGAGAGATCAATTTATGTCCGTGTCAATGGTCACCTTTCGAATAAGACCATAATTGAAAACGGAGTGCCACAGAGTTCTGTTAATAAGCACAACGTTATCTCCGATAGGAATAAATGACATCACAGAAGTATTCACGAAAGCAGTCAAGTATGTTTCATTCGCTGATGATTGCACATTCTACCTTACCGGAAAAGATCTAGAAATCCAAATCCAAATCCAAATCCAAATCCTTCCAAATTTTGGGCTACATACTGGCTTCCAGTTTCCAAAAACAAAACTACGGTAACCATCTTTTCAAGGTACACGAAAAACTGCAACCACCAACTCAAACTGCATCTTGTGCTACATAAACGGAGACTAATAGTAACACCTAGAATCCTTGGACTGACCTTTGACAGAAGGCACACATGGATTCCATTCCTCAAGAACCTTAAAACTGATCGCAGCCGAAGATTAAACATGATAAAAACCATCACATCAAAAAACTGTGGAGCTGAACTCCATGTTTTCATCAAAATATATAAGGCAGTAATTCTTTCCAAAATAGATTACGGTTCGATCGTATACGACTCGGAAAAATCGCATGTACTAAAAACACTGTCATCCATTCATACTGCTGGAGCTAGAATAGCAACTGTAGCCTAGCGGACCAACCCAGTAACTGCATTATTAGCTGAAGCCAATTTACCGCCAATCCAAATCTGAAGAGGCAACTAAGCCTAACCTATGCCATAACTAAAATTTCAACACTATACAGTAATGTCTCGACTAGTGTTCAAAATTGTGTTTAACATTAGTGTTCATTTCTATCCCCACTACTTGGGGTGGTCCCCCCCTGAGTGAGTTCGGGTCCCCTTTGATCTTGTGGCAGCCGAGACTCGAGTCAGCGGTCCAGGAAAGAGGCAAGTTTAAATTGTGTTCGTTACAATCTCCTGATTAAAATGACACCAAACACGATATGGTTTGGACAATTTTTACTTATCATGGCATTCATAATTTTATTCCTCTTTATCATTGTTTCCGATAACAACCGGAATGTGTATATTAGTTGTTAAGAATAAGGTAATTAGTAGTGGGATTATAAATTTGGAAGTAAAATTTCGATTCCACTGTCTCATTCCACAGTACATTCTCAGAAATGCACGCCTAACGAAAAGTTTCACCGATCTCGGTGTCCACTTATTATAAATATTCGTTTCCTATTTTCTTTGTGTGTGAACATATGAAATTGTACATTAGTACTCTTCCCCGGGCTTTTTAACAGTTGGGAGTTGAATTTGAAAAAAATTGGCTTCTAATTCTTTTTAACTATGACGCACCTAATGAAAAAATCTGAAAATGGAGAGTAGTAGTATGAATAATATGTAATACACAAAAAATAGAAATGTAGTTCTGCGTCTCCTCCATTCTTTCTGCGTTTTTCATTTTGTACAGCTTGGATTTCCAATTAAAAGTCGGCATAGATTCTATAATACGTGCCACCATACCTGAAGTGTAACAAAGTGTAACAAAGAGTAACAAAAGCGTAACTTTTGTTGTTCTTGGTAAGCCATCGAATGACACCTCACAAGTCGAATTTGGTTTAAAGGCACATTTGACCCCCTTATCCGGCTATACCCTTTGTGACGACTGTTTGGCTGTTTTATTATTTCTGTCAGTTTTTGAATTTATTGTAAGAACCGAATAGAAAGGAAGAGCAAGCATCGGGAATCGAAGCCGAGATCTTCTAGTGGTAGGCTACACCACGGCTCCTTCTTTTGCGGGGAGGCGCCCCAATCGCACCATATGAACATTTTTTCGGTATTATGTGGGGCGTCCAAAACCTTAGGGAACATCGGAAAATGGGAGGTTGATGAGGTGATTCTGAACAACTTTTTCCCTGACCAAAATGTTTGTAGTGTTACGTATGAATAATATTCCCTTCCGCTGCCCTCACACGTGTCGTTCGATCTTGCGTAAAAAGGGAAGACGCTCGAGGATTTCTCTCGTTATCATGCGAATAATAGGGCCTTTGATATCGACTAGTGTCATCATGACCGATTAAATACATCCGTGACCCGACGAAGACCCTGCGATCTTACCATATATGGAGGCCTCTAATGAATCCCCTCCATACATTTTTGCACTATATAAACACTTCGTTTTTTATCATCTTCGGTTCATAACTAGACAGTTACGCGCATCGTCACGTCACATTACGTTTGTACAGAGTCGGTTGCATTCAGTGAGAATTGGGCTTGGGGCACCATTCAGATCAAGTTGACCCGTTAGAATCCGCAAAGTCCGGTTGAAGTTCTTTCGGTCTACTTCGTAACCGATTCTCAGACCCCGCATCGCCAGTGCGTCAACACCGTGCAGCTTAGGTAATAATTTTCACACTATATAAATATATCGCGACAATTGCACTTGTATAAACAATTGGTTGCAATATATATTTATTAACTGTTCACCATTAAATCGAGTAGATTCGTTGAAACCTATCTTTACTCCGTAATCCTTTATATTAATAGTAAGGTTCTCACAGATATAACTTAACCGCTCAAGTTGTATCGAATATTAATTTAAAGTTACGAGTTAAATTAACATTTCCTGCGACTCCCTGATTTCGCATCAAGTTCGTTCGTGCACCTTACTAACAAATTCCCCACCGTATTCCTTTGGTAACATCAGCCTCGCCGGCCTAGGCGTTGCCAACAGCCCCGGCTCGTACCAGTAGCTTCGTTTCTGAATTATTCACGAAAAACACTGAGCAGTCGCTGTGTCATTGCGTTAGTTACGACCACACTGAGCGCAATTGAGAGTCGGGTGCTCGAGGACGTGCTCTACGGGCGCTCTGACTGGTCAGTGTTTTTCGTCAATAATTCAGAAATGAAGCTACAAACATTTTGGTCAAGGAAAAAATTGTTCTAAGACACCCTGTATATACTTTTCGGCATGGTTTGAAACATTATTTTTTGTATTAGCTAGCATGTTACCATATTTTTGCTACTATATTTCCATCATACATATATGGAAAAAGACTCTCGCATTCAAAGGGTTAAATATGTTTAAGATCAACACATTGTTGTCGGGACACGTAAAAATCCGTTTTTTTAGACTGGTGGTGATTTGCGGGACATGTAAAAATACGTTTTCATTGTCTGCTGGTGGAAGTCGCGTCCCGTATTTATACGGGTTTTTTAACGAAACATTTTGTTACTATCGTCTTTGTAACAGTTCCACAACACATCCACATTTAGGATGTGTTGAAATTCATAATTGCAATAAATTATATTGGTTAATCTAAAAGTAACAGTGATTTCTAAAAATGTCTAATTTCTTGTACGGCGGCTAAAATACCGCCCGCGCCAGACTCAAGGCTGCGCGCGAAATGTCCCGCAAACAATGTGTTAATTCAAAACTGCATCAAACATAAATACATTCTCTGCAAAAATCTTCTTTATCTGCTTTTCGAAACTATTATTGCATATTTCATAAGCTTTTATGAATTTAAAGCACTTATTGGACATCAAAATATGGCAAATGTAATATCTTTAATCAAATGTAGGGATATATTTCATATGTCATAACATCGAACTTTAACCTTGCCCTTGATATATGTTGTCAACGATCCGATTAACAGTTATGAAGCCGTGAGTTTCCATTTTGGACAATGATTTAGAAAATTGACTCGATTTGAATAATTTTTCCCCATATGTACATATAACATATGTACTTGTATAACACTGTTCCATCTCAGTTAACGAGATATTGGCAAAGAAACTGCTGCCACTACTGTTTCTATAAACACAATACAGCGGATGGG